>CP025658.1:8045846-8242033 GCA_003576665.1 Ipomoea trifida | reverse complement strand
TTGTAAATAATGATCAAATAGGAGCTGTGAGTGAACGTCTCATGTTGGAGACAGAGTAGGCTGTTTTGTGTGTTATACCACAGCCTGGGGTTCCCCCCCTCCCTTCTGTATTTCAAAAAAAAAAAAAATGACGAGGTACATAATTCATATTTGTAATATATAAAATTTTATAATACAAGACAACAAAAAATCACAACACAAGACATTTAAGCAGTAAAAAGTGAACTACTGAACCAAATAAAATAAAAAACTCAGTCATAAAATTGTGAAATCGAAACCCAAATTGCAATGTATTTTCGCATTTTTGAAAGGGCAAACTTTAATACTAAATATGCAAACTGTTAACACTAGATGCAAAACGTTAATACTAAATAGCATATTTTAGTGTTCATGTTTGCATAATAAAGTTGGTGATAATTATGAAACTGTCACTGCATTTTTTTTTAAAAAAATATGATCTGGTACGTTCAATTTTTCCAGATATTTTTTCCAGATGTAAGGTTGTGATTAATTCTTAGTTTTCTCCTACAGACTTATTCTCATATGATCCAATACTTACACACACAAATGTTAGAACAAATTTATATATATTCAAATTTGTGTACATCTAGTTTAAAGTTTAAACTATTAAATTAGTGACTTAATTTTGAATAATTTAACCTTAAAAATTTTTTGAGGGGTCAACATTATCAATTTTACATAGGACAAACAATAGATCCTCCAATTTTTGACAAAAAAAAAAAAAACAATTAGGCCATAAAATTTTTAAAAATTTAAATTAAGTAACTCAACTAGTCAGTTTGATGCATCTATCAAGGCTTATTACTTAACTAGTATTTTGTACGCGCGATGCGCGAAAATTCATGCCCAATATTAAAACATTAATAAGTACAAATAATTAAAATTTATAATTCGAATTATATATACACCAATAATATATGTATTTTATACATACATATATGATTTACCATTAATAGAAATTTAATTAAAATATAATCAACCGTTAATATAATGATTTTAATAAAATGATAATTAAAAAAATAGGAAAAAGATATGATAGATATATGTGCATGGTAATAACGATGGAGTTAAAAGTAACGGTGTAAGGGTAGTTTTGTATAACAAGAATGTAGTAGGGATAATTTTGTCTAATAACATTGAAGTGTACAACATTTAAAGTAAAATGTATACATTTATTAGCATACAAAAAGAGGGACATAAATCAAGGATATAACCTTGATTGAAACTTATTATGTTTTTAGATTATACTAGTTAAATTATTTTTAAAATCCTATTTTACTATTTAATTTCCTGTTCAGATCAGTATTAATAATACTATTAAACGTCCTAATTTCCTAATCAGTATTTCATTTCTTCTTCTTTCACAAGAAAAATCTCACTGTCCTCCATTGTCACAGAGAAGGCGGCATGTTTATGCCATGTCACTGATTTTTAACTAAGTAGCCTGTTAGTTACCAGTAGATAGGATTTTGATGGACCATTTTAATAACTTTGGGTATTTAATTAAAACTTTTTAAAGTTTGATGACTTAATTATTTTTTTGTCGAAAGTTGAAGAGTGCTTCATTTGAATTTTTTGGTTTTGTTTTACATATAATATATACATATTTAATTACAAATTAATTGCTTTTTTTTTTTAGGAACTAACTATAAATTATCAAAAAGTTGGGTGACAATCAACCCTAAATTTTGCGGTTATACACTATACAAAGTTATTTAAAGAAAATATTACATGGACGTACCTTCATTTCTTATTCCCAACTTTACTCCCCTCACAAATTATTGATGTGAACATTTTTTTCTAGGCCCCACATGATGAAAACATTCAATCCTTGTTTGCCGTATCATGGAGTAAAAGTGAGGGAGTTGAATTTAAGAGTATATGTAGTAGAACTCGTTATTTAATACATATGAAGTTTATAAAGGAGTATATTATTCATAAACCAGGCCAAGAGAGTAGCACAACACAAGCTAAGGAACAATCATACTAGACATGGATAAAAGGGGAACTACATGATGAACACAAACTACATATAGGAATCAAAATTTTTATAGATAATTTTTGGTTCCATTTTCATTCTCACTTAACCTATGGAGATAAGGTGGATGTAAAATTGAAGTGAGCACAAGTTTTGTGATTGAAGAACCTTGGTGGGCTAAATCCCAACCTTGACCTTGCTAGATCAAATTCAAGAAGATGATCTTCCATCTGATGAACACCTATGATGATCATCGGAGCTCTAGGGCTCATCAACCCTCCATCAACAAAACCTAGACATGAAACACCCTCTCGTGCTTGGACCAATGACTTAGCCCCACCAATTGTCCACTTGGCATTATGATCCTGCATCACAAAATGAATTTTGGGAACATTTGATGTGAAGTTCTTGGTGTCAAAGCACAACCCAAATGGTTCCACGGGCCGGACTTGACGCACCCCAGACATCGCGCTCGCAAAAACTTTAGAGAATATTTGGTACAGCGAACGGTCCAGAATCGTGTAAGGGGTTGTAGTGCTAATAATGGCTTCAACACCACCAAAGCCCCTATTTCTTGAGAAAAAAATAGAGGGTTTGGAGATTGGGTGGTTGTTGATCCTTATAGCCCTCACTTGAATGAAGTATTGGCCTTGTGAGTTCACATAGAGAGGAGTGTAGAGTGGAGATTTAGAACCCCAAACTCTTGGCTCCACTCCATTGATGACATTCCCAAACCAAATAGCCCCATTCTTAGCAAGAGAAGAGGTGAAACACAAAGAGAATTGTGGCGAAAACCCGAAATGGGAAGACAATTGGTTGGGGAAAGAGACACTAAAATGGCCTAATCCAACTATCCCTTCAACATTTCTAGGCAAGGGTCCTTTGAGAAGAGAAGAAGAAGCACAAGCAAATAGAAACTTGGGAACATCCACCCAAGATTGATTGGTTATTGTTTGAATGGACAAAACATCCTTAGCCAATTCCACAACTGCGGTTTTTTGTGTAAGGGGATTTATCACTATGGCTGCACAAGTATTGTTGTGGCATCCAGGCCTACTAGCTTGAGCTGTGCATCTATGGCAGTAATGCACCCCTGCTCGGGCGCAAATCGTGGAGTGGCAGAAAGGGGCAGTGTAGGTTGATGAAGAGTATCCGTTTTCGCAGTTCACCTGCAAGAATTTGCCGTTGAGATCAACTAGAAATGGCAGAGACTGTTGAGGTGTTCCTTTTCGGATTTTCGAGACGTGGAGCCCCGTGGCTGCGTCTTTCTGGACTGGCAAAACCAGGGCGTTAGGCCTCGAGGGAGCTCTAATGGGAATGCCTTCTAAAGTTGTTGCAGTGACAAGGTTAAAGATGATCACAACAGAAAGAAGAATAGAATCCATTTTCAATCGAATGGAAGACTTTTGAATTGGCTCGATATGATGGTTATGACAAAATGGTATAGTAAGGATTTATAGTGTGATTTGGTGGCATGTTTCATGAGGTCAGGTGGTATAAGGATCATGGAGATTGTGTGTTGTTCTGTGGCTTTATAGCTTTGTTACCAAAAATATTCAGTTTAGCCGCAGCAAAGGTTACGTGTTTGAGTTTGTAAAATGTGACTTGCAGATTTATCTTTTGTGCAAATTATAGGAGAAAGAAAAGACCATTTGGAAATGTATGTTTTTGCCTAAAATGCGATCGAGTGTTTGATAATCCTGGTTTACCATGTTAACCATGTGTTTAAGGAATGTTTTTTGTATTTTAGTAGTCATTTACCATGTGCTTCCACATTTACTGAATGATGACATCCGAAGATGCTTTTTACCTCTTTCTAAATTTTCTTTCCTATGCTTGATTTTTAGTTATCTAGTGTTTATGAATTGACTATAAAATCTATTTGTATTCAAAGATTAAAGTATACAATGCTCTAAAACTTATTATATCATTCCAAATACTCTGTCAAATTGTGTGTGGAGCAATATTAAAGTATCCAATTAAATAGTGTCACGTTAAGAAAAAAAAAATTAGGAGCAAAACTTTTGTATGGATGAGTAGCATTGCTCTTATAAAAACATAAATTTGGGTGAGAAAATTAAGGTTTCTATTTTATTATATATATATATATATAGGTGGAAAGTGAGAAAAAGACTTCATAAAAAAATACAAAATAATTTCATCCATCTATCTAGAATAAGCATATGATGAACAATGGCTAAAAATTAATGGAAAAATGTAGTGACGATTTCATAAATATTATCAACTTTGGTTGTGCATCGGGCAAAGTTTAAGAGAGCATTCATTGATAACAAACCATGCACTACGATAACATATGAGTACAATTTACACGGTAAATTTGAGTGTACTCTTTTTTAGATCTTGATTACATTGTTACATATTAGTGGATCGACTATTAAGTTTGTCTAGTACACATCTAAAGTTAATCATAATTACGAAAATGTCACTATGTTTTCCCTTACCCTTATTTTTCAACCATTAACCAACCTAGACAGATGACTGTAATTATTTCACTTTTTTTAAGCGAATACATATTCTCATATGATCCTAATTATATACTTCCTTCTTCAAATATCTACTATTTTTCCTTTACTTGTTTTCTTTAATATATTTTATTATTATTTTAAATTAATTTTTTCATTTAATAATATTTTTAAGGAATAAGGGTCAAATATGCCATTGAACTACACACGAAAATGCAATTAGGCTACTGAACTAGAAAAAAATGCAATTGGGTCCCTAAACTGCGCAAAATAATGCAATTGAACCAAAATGACCTGTTACCTGTTATTTTGTTGAGGTGGAGGTTATTATGTTAAAAAATAATTTTGTTTATTTTATTCTAATAATTTTAAATAATTAAATTATTAATTTAAAAAAAAAAAAAAAAAAAAAAAAACCTTCCGTCTCCGGTAGCCTGGAGATGAAGAGGTCCTTCGTCTCCATGCTGGAGACAAAGGGGCACCTTCTCCGGCATAGAGATTAAGAGATTCATGGAGACGGAAGTCTAATTTTTTTTTTTAATTATTTTTTTGAGTACAAATTTAATTATTTAAAATTATTAAAATAAAATAAAAAAATTATTTTTAACATAATAACCTCCACGTCAGCAAAATAACAGGTAAAGATGTCACTTTTGTTTGAATTGCATTATTTTGCGCAGTTTAAGGACCCAATTGTTCTAGTTCAGTGGCTTAATTGTATTTTCGTGTGTAGTTCGGTGGCCTATTTGACCCTTATTCCTATTTTTAATGTAGCTTCTAGATGTAAATGTTGGTATCTCAATGATATGATCCAGGCCCAGAAAGTCTTGGATTAGGCTTAAAGAAGACAAAAGTGGGTTAAGTGGCCCATCTTAGATCCCGGCAATGCCTTGGGCTTACTTTTTTAGGGAAAGGGAAAAGCAAAAAGACACCATAAAAACCAAGTGGGAGTGGACGGTGGAACTTGGAAGAAAGTAAATGGTCAAAGTTAGGAAAAAGTAAATTGAGATCCACTTTTAAAAATTCAAAAAAAAAAATTGTGAAAAGAAAATTTAGTAGTTTTTACATTAGGGAACTAGACATTTTATTTTTAAAACGCTCAATTCTTTACAAAGTAATATATATTCTATACTTTTTCAATCTATTACAGCCTAAAGGATCAAATGCATCATCATCGGGATTCAATCATGTGACTACCCATTATTTTGAATTGACTAAAAATATGAAAGATAAAATAAGATGGGGCAATTTAGAAAGGGTAAATAATAATTTTGGTCCTTAAAATAATAATGATTTGCCAAAGACTTTGTAGTCTAGTGGCATTCGGTTGCACCCCATATGGGAGGGAGTGGGTTCGAGCTTCAGTGGAGGCGATATGGCTCTTAATACTTCATTTGATTGAAAAAGTAGCTATGTACAGATATTACATTGTAACAAAGTCAATAGTACTAAAAATGCTACAAATGTCATCCTTAGTTAAAATGACATAATTATTATACAAGCATGTCACAAATTTAATTATTTCTAATACTATGTTCATGTTAACTAAGTATGTCACAAAGAATCTTTATAATGCGATTTATCTCAAACTATATATATGTGTGTTTCTTATTTACATATTTGGATTGGTCCGCAGTACATAGGCCATAGGGGACCGACTGTGAAAAGCCGTAAACACAAATTTCGTATATTTCTGTCTTTCTTTGGCCCACTGTACTAAAGATGATATTTTATCTGTTAGGTATTAGGTATTGTTGTATATATCAGGCTGTCTTACTTTTTACAATGGCAAAAACTTTGTTCAATAAACTCACCTAATTACTTATTTCATATTGGGGAAACACAACTAATTCAAAACATCATTTATATACAATAAAATTAGTTATTCCAACTTTCACCAACTCAATCATGTCTTTCACTACTTTATTGTTCTGTCTATAAATATCATGACAGAACAGGATTATTTACTCATATTGTAATTACAAGGTTATAAGTTGCTGACCGAAATATCATGTCCTTCTGAGCAGGATTAACTAAGTTGTTCTGCCTATAAATATCATGACAAGATTATTTGTTGATATTGTAACTACAAGATTACAAGTTGCTGACCGAAATATCATGTCTTTCTCGAAAGCAACCCTAATTAAGTTGATCAGGCTATTAAATTGGTAACCACCACTCTGCCTCATAACAAAATTGGAAACAAAGCTCATGGTATTAGTTGTACCATGGGTGGGTATACATATATATATATATATATATATATATATATATATATATATAAAGAAATAAAGGCATTTTCATCATGTGTGGGCATGTGCATAGTGGATTTTGAATACCTCTGAACTGGACAAGCTTCTTACTTACTAAACTCACTCTTTAGTCTTTACCAAAAGCAGAAGATGCATTGGCCAAAGTTATCACCTAAACCAAAAGCACAAGATAGATGCATTTCGTTGTCACTCAGTCTATATCGACTCTACGAGAGATTATCGAACGTTACTCTACTCTTAAATTTTTGTAATAAAATTAAGGTCTTAACTTGAGTGTCGCACCACATACAGAAACCGAGTATTTTCAAGGCAACAGGCAAAATTATCATTCCAAAAGGGCTAATTACCTAAACAAGTAGTAGGTGCAGTAGTAGACCAAGAAAACAGGAAACAGCACAAACTCATGATATATGAACTAGACCAAAACATAGTGCAGGGTGGGTGGTGAACAAACCTTAACTGTCTAAACAAATTTTTACATTATAGTACAGCTGCCGGTGTTTTCGTCGCTGAACATGTGAGTGAAGTTGTCGTTGACGTGGGGAGGGGGCGGCCCGTAGCCCATGGCGGGGTGTGGCGGCGCGTACATCATAGGATGCCCGCCGTGCCCGTACATGTCATAGCCATTAGGCCGCGGCTGCTGGTATTGGTTCATCATCATTTGAGCCATGTAGTGTTGTTGCTGCGGGTTGTAAGGGTTCCCACCCTGACCCATTGCCATCCCCATCCCGGGGAAGTACCCGCCACCACCTTTCATTCCGCCGGCCCCCGGCGCCGGTAGGCCTTGGACCGCCGCCATATTCCCCCCCATTGGGTAATTCCCCATTCCCCCCATTTGGCCCATTCCTTTCCCCTTCATGGAATCCTTGTTGCATATTGTTCATCATAAACCCTCCATTCTTTTTGCCCGCCCCCCCCCGCCCCCGCCGCCTTTACCGTGACCTCCACCGCCGTTCTTACCGTCCCCCGGAAAACCACCGCCGCCACCGCCACCGCCATTTTTGCCTTTACCTCCACCTTGATTTTGATTTCCTCCCTTTCCATTCTTCCCTCCATTACTATTCTTATTACCATCATGATGATTGCCACCACTAGGCATGCCCTTGAAGTGAACAGGGATATCAACCCCACCCCCTTTCTTGGCATTCCCACCATGATTATTACCTGCCCCACCCTTCAACATATTCATCATTCCACTAAAACCTCCATGCCCACCACCACCACCGCCACCACCACCGCCGCCCATAAAAGGCATCATCTTTGACTTGGCAGGCGGCGGCTGGTGGTGGTGACCGCCGTCAAACCCGTCATCAAAATCATCATCAAAATCATCCTCATCATCATCAAAATAATCCGAATCGTCATCAAACTCATCCTCCGGCAAATTGAACTTCACAGATTTCTGGTCCTTGTTGTGACCCCCTTTCAAATCCTTCCCCCCTTTCATCATATTCTGCATCATCATCATCTGCCCTCCTCCCTTCTGCTCCTTATTCCCACCTTTATTCTGGGATTTCTGATCTTTCCCCCCTTTAAAATCCCCAATCTGCATATTCATGAACTGACTGTTCATCATATTGAAAGCATTATTATTACTATTTCCCTTCTGTGACCATAGCTCTGCATGCTTCCCTGACTTCACAAGCTTCTTTATAAGTGTTCCAGGATCAACATTCCCTGTTACTGTCACCCTTCCAAGATCCACATCAATCTTCACAGCATAAACTCCTATCATACAAACAAAATTACAATTAATTATTAATTATAATACCACACACTATAAGTTCAACAAAAGCTGATAGTTGGACTGTCCATTTATGTTTACATATTATATAGCTCAACATGCCCTCTTCTAGGATCTGTTTCAACTAAAAATCTAAGCTGATAGTTGGACTGCACATTTATGTTTATATATTATATATGCTCAGCATGCCATCTTCTAGGGTCTGTTTCAACTAAAAATCTAAGCTGATAGTTGGAGTGTATATATTATATGTTAAAAACTCCTAATATGTTGTTTCTTATGGAAAATTTAAATTTGAAAACCAAATCTAAACAACCATGAAAAATAGTAAACTTTTAGTCAAATTGCAGGTACAACTATATGAAGAAGTCAAGCAAGTAGTATAAAGAAATTGCTTAATTAATATAATTATCACTAATTATAACTAAATTAAGCTCACCTTCAATCTTCTGCAATTTCTTTTTCACTTTCTGCTTGCACCCATCACAGTGTATATTCACTCTAAGAACAGAGGTCTGCTAAAATGTTGAAGAAGAATGCATAAAAACCCAGAATAATTTACAGTGCTACTCAAAACACAAAACACAAAACCCAAACTGAAGAAGCAAATACCTGGGTCTTCAACAGTTCTTGTTTACTCATCTTGTTCAACACAGCCAAGATTCAAGGAACCTGGTAAACTGCCCCCCTGCTTCTCCCTTAGTTGTAATATTGCAAGCAAAAGAAAGTGGGTTAATGGGGGTTTAGCTGCTAGGAACTGGGAGAGAAGAAGAGAAGAAGATAAGAAAATGCAGAAGCTTGAGAGAAGGAGCAGAGAAGGAGGTGCAAAGCATATAATAAAGGGAAAATTGCAATTTTGAAGTGGGTTGTGCGCTGTTTTTGGGGAGGAAAATAAGGTGAGTCGGCCACAATCCCTAGTCTAATAGATATGTGAAGTCTCACTTAAAATTTACTTTGTTTGGCTTCTGTCGAGAATATTAAAGATTCGTATCTAAATTGAAATATTGAATTTTGTAAACAAAAGTGTACAATTCGATAATTTATATCGTGGACAAGGGTCCACATAACATTGTAGACCCTGGATCAAAATGAAGTCATTTTGATTTTTAAATTTTAACGTATTCTCAATTTCTTGTTTCTCATATACAAAGTTAATATTGACAACGAAAGACACATAGACATGTTATATATTTACTTATTTTCAAATCTAATTCACAACACAATACATAAATTTATAACATAAAATACATAATATGTTGTGTGTTACACCACTACAAATCTATTCTAAAGAAAAACCATCGATGTCTAGGAAGAAGGCAACGTTTGGTCGCCTCCTACTCTAGGAAGTGACCAGCGTCGCCTTCCTCCTGGAGAATAAAGCGACTAGCGTCGCCTTCTAACTCAGTTGAAGAAGGCGACTGTTAATGGTTGCTAACGGCGGATTTAGTCGTCTTAAACTTTCGTCGACGATGGATTAATCATTTGAAATTTAATTATCGAATATTATAGGTGGGTGACTTGTTATTAGACTTAGATGCATCAAACTGCTAAGTTTATGTGTTTAATTGAATTTTTTTAAAGTTCGATTACTTAATTGCACTTTCGTATAATGTTTAAGGTCTATTTGACCGTTTTCCCCTAATTTTAATATATTGAAGATACGTTATTTAATACTCAATGTACATTATTTTGTATACTATTAAATAATGTATCTTCAGTACACAAATAACGTATCTTTGGTACATTCAAAATGTACATTTTATTCCGTGTGAAACATGATTCACAGGGAAAAATTTAATTCTTTATGTACAGAATCGACCAAAGTGACTTAAGATTAGACTAGCGCAAGCGAAAAAATTTAATCTATTAAAAAGAAAAAAGAAAATAAAAAAACAACAAAAAAAGGTGAGCGGTATTGGGCAGCACATGAGCTGTCACAGTGAAGAGGCCTGTCGGTTTTGATATCAAATCACAATATATTATTAATATCTACTGTGTACTTTGGTAGCTACCAGCTATAACTTAACTTTATATGATTTTTAAAATAATGTTTTCTTGTATTACAAAATTATATGAAATGCTTCCTCTATGGTTCTCCAGAACCAGTACAGCAGTACCTGCAGAAGGACCAAATTTTGACAATTTGACAACTAAAATCATAGTCTTGGCCTGGACCAGATTTTTATATTTCAGATCTTTTACATTTTGTTTTTAATTTTGACATAATCAATTGCGTAATATTATGGGGGTGTTTGGTTATTGGCTTATAAGCCAAATTTTAGCTTATTTGATCAAGTTTAGCTTTTTGACCAATCAATAAGTTATTTTGAAGTGTTTGGTAAATGGCTTATTAATCTTAGCTTATTGGGCCAATAAGCTGAAAATTGAAAAGCTAATGAATATAGCTTTTTTTATCAGCTGGTTGAAAACAATGGATATATTGAATATTTTATCCTTTAAAATCAATGGGATTTACTTTTAAATGGGTGGTGTGTTTGTTATTTTATAATAATAATAATAATAATAATACCCTTAAATGTCATTTTACATTCAATCAGCTACTAGTAAACAACTAATTTACCAAACAGTTTTTTATAACCAGCTAATACAACCAGCTGGTCAAACCAGTTAACGCAATCAGCCATCAACTACTAGCTAAACCAACCAGCTATCAGCTATAAGCTATCAACCGTTTGCCAAACACCCCCTATGTCTTCCTATTTTAGGTATCTAATTTGATTATTGAGAGTTATTTATAATTTAATTTCTTGTAATATTTAATTTAGTATTAGGGTATAAATAAAAGTATATGTATTTATAAATTACTCCGTATATTAAAATTATTATTAAATACATCAGATCTAATTATTAAAAAATTTAAAAGAAAATAAATAAAAGAGTTGATTTGATTCATAACTAATAAATCTGATAAATAAAATGAGACAAATGAAACAATTACTAATCTTCATTCATTTTTAATTTTCCATTCATCTTCAACGCAATGTTGAGCTTGTGATTGTGACACCATGAAGATGAACAAATTTGTATTGGAGAATGAAGAAGACGTAAAATCGAAAATGATAATCGAAAAAAAGAGATCTAAAACTCTAAGCTAAGAGTAGAAAAGATTTAAATTATAATTGGATTATAATTTTATGTTTAAGTTGCACCCACAGTAGGATACTCAACAATGAGGTACTAGACTTGTAGTATATACTATAAAATATAATAAGTGTGTGAACAGATTGGATATAGTGAATTTTGAGAAGTCACATATGCATTCAAAATACCACTAATGATAGATTTTCTTAAATGGATCTATGATGAGTAAAATGGTGATAGTAAAAAGAGCGTGTAAATATCGTTCCGCTGGGGATTGAGACTATGACACGTACTTGTATGATATGTAGAATTCTAGGTACTAAAGTATTGGAATTCACTAGAATCCAAGCAAACTAAGATTAAGGAATGAAAATAAAATAAAAGATGCAAATTAAATGAGGAATAAACTATATGATAAAAGAATGTGTTAGATTAAGAGATATTGCAATATTGATGCTCTAACAATCTCAAAATTAGGGAAAAAATAATTAACCAAGGGATTTATTGGCAATGCACTCAAAAATTCAGTTCAGCTACTTTCGTAATCAATAAACTAGAATTAGGCTAGAATTGCCCCACTTTCGTGATGCATCAATCTTAACCTTAAAACACAAAAGCATTATAAGCTCCCAAATTACCCATATTCTCATAGTAGTAAAAATTGGGTTGAAATTGGTTAGGTTGAGTCATTCACCCAACTTTCGTTGTGATGAAATCATCTCCAAAGCAAATCAATAAAAGATGCGCATCAATTATAATTAAGAGGAATTTATAATCCAATTCAAACATTAAAAAGCCTAGGTTAATAAATTATCCAATTTATGGGATAATCATAAACATAGCATCAAGAATAGCAATAGAACCCTAATCCAAACCCAAAAGCTAACTACTCATGCATCATAAAAATAAACAAAGCAAAACATATAATAATAAATAACCATAAACATTGCAAGAAATCTGAAAAGAAAGTAAATAAATGAAGAAGAGAACTTTACTAATGATGAAGAACAAATCCAACTTCAATCCGAGATTTCAGGCTTGAAATTAAATAATCTATACTATATATAAAAATAATATCCTCCTCCTAAATTTTCCCGCCCAAACGTAGGATATTTTAGTAATATAGTAATTATTATGATAATTATGGTAGTTATGGTTTATTAGTAATATGGTAATGGTAATTATGGTAATTGACGGATAGAATTATATAATTATGATAGAATTATGGTAATTTGCGGATAGTATTATATAATTATGATACAATGATAGAAATTGGTAATAATTGGTAATATTAATTAGAATGATATAATTTATATACGGATAGACTTATATAATTATGACAGAATTATGATAGAATGATAGAAATTGGTAATAATTGGTAATATTAATCAGAATGATATAATTTATATAGTATAGATGGTAATGGTAATTATGGTAATTATTATGCCTTCGATATAGAATAATATAATTATGACATTTATTTATTTATTTTGTTATTGGTTATTATGGTAACATTTTGTTATTTAAACATACATATCATTCTGCTAAAACTTAAATTGTAAGCTTCCAACGTATTCCTGTCTCTTTTCTCTCTATTATAATTCATGTGTTATTAAACTTCACTTGGTGCATACATATGAAGTTGCATAAAGAATGGGCAGTGATTCTATCAAATGTAAGGAATGCTGTTTCATGGTGAAGACTGAAGAGGTATCCATTGCTTACATTTTTTTATATAATATTTTTATTTTTTGGGATATACTATTTTTCATATTTTTTGGTCATGTTTTTGACATTCCAGTAAATGATATCCTATTTTTGGTTTCTTTTTCGTCCATATTCTATTAAAATTTCATTTTGGTTGCAGTCAATATTCTTCTTCTGTAATTGTTCTTTTGCAATTGTGTAGAGTCAAGATTGATAACAATAGTAAGTCTCAACACATGCAACTGTTAACAATTATTTAGGTTTTGATAGTATTTTTAGGATTCTAGGATATTAATCAGTGATCTTTTTATGTTGCTGGTGATATTAATCTCTGCAGTTCTTAATGCTATATAGCTTTTGTTCAATCAAGATACAATGCAGTTTAAGGAATTTCATGAAAGGTAACTTAAGTATCTTAATTTGTATCATCATTTTTTACCATGGCTTTTGTATATTTTTATTTGTACATCTTTTATTTATAATTATCATAAATACTATTCTTTTACAGATTACAGTATTTGTGTTGATCAAATCCCTCTAAAGGGGGATTGCATCCATGTCTGGCTTAAGTTATGGCAGCACATTGGAAGATTCAATCAATGGCAATATGATTATTAGTTCCATTATTTCTAATGTTTATGAGAAGATCAGGGTTGGCAATTGGCATTATTGTCATGTTTATTTAGTTTTACCATATATATAAAATTTTGAAAACAGTCATTCCATATTTTTTAATTTTACATATTCAAACATTGTGTATATATTTCCAAGTTATTTGACAATGAAATGATAAACTGATTAGCATATACAACTTATATTGGCATCAGATTGGCATATCATCATTTGCCACATGTTGAGTTATTTCATTATCAAAATTAATAAAAAAAAAATTAAATAAATAATTTAACACTACAGATGAAATGCCTAAGAAAGAAACTGTATTTCACAATTAAATAACACCTAAAAAAATAATAGCAAACAACAAACTGTTGATACTATGTCAGAAACATGTATAGCCAATAGTTAAAGTTAGAAATCAAATTTACAAACTAAGCGCATATATTAATTGTAAATTTGTATTATTTTAATTATTTGATATACTTCTTATAAAATAAGAATAAACGTTAACACATGACACAACTTTAGTATATGTGTGCTATCATTACTGCTAACAAACTATTCATATCCTTACATAATATTAAAAACCAGACCTCATTATAAATTTGTTTCTTCAACCCTAACTTTGTTCTTCACGTCTCTATATACATTAAATCTGCCTTATAAATCACTAAATTAGAACACTATTATTTTCTCCCAAATATGACAAGTGATATTATAAACAGTCAAGAAGTACTACGAAAAAACTCACAAAATCTGGAGTAATAGGAAACAAAAGGAAACATATAATAGGAAACAAATATGACAACGTTATTGCTGTCCTTATTTTTTAAAAGAGTTTTTCTTACCATGCACAAATCTAAGGGTCAAATAGGTCACCGAACTGCACACAAAAATGCAATTAGGCTACTGAACCTAAAAAAAAAATTACAATTGAGTATTTAAACTAACTCATTTCATGCAATTTGTCCAATTTGCAGGTTTCTAAAAGGTCACCTCAAATTGAAATTATTTATAAAAAAAAAACTTAAAAATAATCTATACTATATATAAAAGTAAAATTCCCCCTATTTCATTTTCCAGCCCAAACTTTTGTACTCAATTAATTAAATATTTTATTGGTCAAATAATTAATAAAGCTTATTTGGTAAGAAAATGTAAAATGGAAATTAAATAATACGGAGTATCTATTAATCGGTAATATTGTTTCTATATTCACGTATCAATACTATTAATAAAAGAAAAATCCTCCACTTCAATTTTCCCGCACAAACTAATATTATTAATTAATTGGTAAAAAAATAATAAAATTTAATTAGTAACAAAATTTTATTTACCAAATTCTGAGAATAATTAAACCATATATTATAATTGTGAGAATAATGGAAACAAATCTTGCGTAATTTTATAATAAAAAATAATTTATTAATTATTATTTACACCAATAATAATAATTCGAATACTTATCTATACTTATATATCTATACTATTATTAATAAAAATAAAATCATCCTTTGTGAAATTCCTGCCTAAACAATAGTAAATATCAAATGGAATAGAAAACTGATTTTACTAATTGATTGAAAATATTTAAAAAAATCCTAATGGAAAAGCAAACAGAAATTTGACAAATTGAAAAGGAAATGATATTACTAATTTCTGAAAATTATTTAAAAATTTTTTAAAAAATTAATTACAAATTTTCCTTTTGAAAACTTTAAATTATTTAAACTTTAAAAATTAATTAAACATGGACTATTAGATTTTTATAACAATTACAATTAAATTCAAATATTAAAATTAAAAACTAAAAAAATTAAACTGACAAATATATTTATTTGAATTAAAATATATGGGGAAATATGGTGAAAATGAATATACTTAGGTATAAAAGTATAATTGACATATATTAGGGTTCGTTTGGAAAGCGCGGGAAAATGACTTTCGGAAAACATATTCCAGAAAATTACTCATTTTCCGAAAAACATTTTCATTTCTGGTGTTTGGTTGCATTATGGAAAACTGTCTTGGTGTGTTTGGGTGATATGGCTTGGTTTTGGACGAGAACATGCGAAACAACCAATTTGGCCATTCCGGAAAATGACTTACAGAAAAAAAATTCCGTAAGTCATTTTCCGGAAAAATGAACTGATTTTCCTTGGTCAACAGAAAACATTTTCCGTTGACCGCTTTTTCAGACGTTGCCAAACACCGAAATCTCGGAAAGCATTTTTCAGAAGTCATTTTACGGGTTACCAAACACACCCTTAGTGTAATTGGCTAATAATAATTGCGTAATAATTATTATGGTAATTAATCTAAACATTGGTTGTAGAATTTATTTTTATAATAATTATAATTAAATTATTTCTTATTTTTCCCATATTTATTTTAGTAATAATATAATTATATAAGTCATATTACATATTGATATTTTTAAGATAATTGTAGACAAATTGCACTAATCTTATAATCAAATAAATGTACACGTTCAATATTAGAATTTTTTATAATTTCATATTTATTTTTATTTTCTAAATATATAATAAAAAATTTATCAATACATCGCACGGGTAATTGGACAATTATTTGCTCTAATTCAAGCAAGGAAAACATTAGGATACATACTTGATCCAACCAATGTCATCAACTGCGCTATATAATATTCGATGTTATAATTTACATAATTGTATATCGATCTAAATATTTTTAAAATATTATAACAAATCCATTCCGTGCAACGCACGGGCGAAAATACTAGTGTAATGTAATACTAATCTAAATCTAAAAAGAAGAGAGAAAAATAACCTAAAACTAACTAGGGTTGGGAACTCCTTAAATTGTAGAGAATATGTACAATATATAGGAGATAGATGGGCCTTGGGCCCATAAGGCAGTTTCCAATTCTTATTCTTGTTTCCTTTCCTTCCTTAGGTAATTTATTTTTCTTCCAAAATTTGTCCAAAATGTTCCAAAATTCGTCCTTTGTTGCTCCGGGTGGATAATTCAGACCCTTGGGACAATATAACACACAAACCATTATCAATTTCACTAGGATAAAGAAAATAAGCATCAAAACAACTAAAATAAGGGGTGAATTATTGTACAAAATAGTAGATATCAATCTACATCTATCACACCAACTTTAAGTAGATGCGAATGAAATGAGAGCGAATTTAGTGAATATAAAGTAAATGCGGATGAGATGAGAGTGAATTTAGTAGATTTGATGTAACTCAGCCTTACGGTAAAACACGTTCTTATTATTAGTTTTTTCTTTTTAAAAGTGACTCGTGTTCAATATAAAATATATTTACCTTCTAAATATTTCACGAAATTTAGAATATCTTAAAGTTTTAAAGTAAACATTAAACAGTTTTGAAAATAAAAGAATTAAATGTGTCAAAATTTAAAAGTTGTAAATTATATTTAAGTGTATTTTAATGATTGAGAAATAGCAAATGAATAAGCTCTTTAATCTTTATATTTTATAATTTTAAAAGGATTACTGTTCTTCCTTGGAAATCATGCCTTCCACTTATATCAGATTACAGGTTCAGTGGTTCACACAAGTAAAAAAAAAATGGTATCATGGTGGGTAAAAAAAAGTATGTAAAATGATAGAGGTTAAGAATATGTATAAAATTATATATATATATATATATATATATATATATATATATATATATATATATATATATAGCTTGAACTATAAGTAATAATATATAGACAAGTTATTGCCAAACAATTGTAACAAGGTTGAATTATTGTCGAATAAATAAATCGAAAGAATCAATAATTAATATAAGCTGATTTAATTAATTGCAAGACTTAAATAAGATCTTGTGTTTTTAGGACTCACTAAAATTCTTTCTTCTTCTGTGAAACTATCTTTCATCATTCTTCATATCTGACTATATGACTCTTTGTATTCCTATAAATACAACTCTTCCTATACTTTGTAAATTGGATTGTTTAATAATAAAATTATTCTTAAAATTATTATCCTTATTTGGTATGAAACATAACGATCAAAGGATGCTAACCCTACCACTAGTGTCGCCGACCAATGACTCTGCATCTTCCCCTCACACCATCTCAAATATTTCCTCCTCCCATCCCTGTAAATACCATACAAACAACCCATCACTTTGCTGAAAAACCCAACTTGTTCCCTTTCTTTGCATACAAAATCTCAGTGGATACGTCGATGACACGTTACCGTGTCCAACTTGGACACGTCTTTCATTCAGGCTTCTTATGGATGTTCTGTGGTAACCAATCCTGCGACTCAAGATTGGGTCTGTCAGTATATATTCTTTCATATTGTCCATGCTCATCTCGTCTCTATCTGATGAGGTTATATACGTTGTAGTGGGACATACCATGTCCCGAGCCTTGTGGCAAGCTATTGAAGTTGCGGTTTGGTCATCCTCTCAGGCACGCTCTTTGAGTCTCCTTAGTCAATTGCAATCTTTTCTCCAAGAGGATTCCATGACAAGTGATTATCTTGGCAAAGCAAGATTTTGATTAGATTACTTATTGAAGTTGGCTAGGCGATTGGTTTAATTAATTTGGATGAACAGAACCTCTATCTGTTCAAGGGTTTTCGCCCTAAGTACCGCGCAATGGTCTCCTCTTGATCACCAAAGAACTCGTGACAGTTGATAAACTCAACAACTATTTCATTGCAGATCAGCTCATCTATGCGGATGATGTCTCTTTGGTTGATACCCAAACCTACCGTCACAACTTAAATACATGTCTTCTTGTACTTTGTAAATTGAATTGTTCAATAATAAAATTCTTGTTAGAATTATTGTTCTCATCCAAACGACAATTAGGGTTTATGATGAGTTTCTATTTTATTAAGTTTTGACCTAATTAGATTGTTATTGTTAGTGCTTTCAAAAAAGATTGTTATTGTTAGTCAATGCATATCAATTAAGAACAACTACTCCTTATTATTTCATGTAAAAATAAATAAAGAAAGAATTTTAGTCCCTATATGTTTTGTTCATTTAGTGATTTTATTTTATTTTTTTCAAAACTACTTTTGGCCTTAATGTTTTATGTGAAATTTTTTATCGTTAGACTACTAAAAATTGTTAATTTCATCATTTATTCTAAGTGTAAGTAAGAAGTATGTTAAGTAGGCATATAATATTTTTTTTGATGTTGATGGTTGTCATTTAATTACCATAATTGTTACTTTTCAAAAAATTAAAAGTAAAAAATGAACATGCACGCTTAACATCATAAGAACAAAATTACAAAACATATATATAGTTAAAATGAATATATTATCTTTCCATAAATTTTATTCGTTTTTTAGTATTATCTTGATGTATGAATTAATATTGGTGATATATATATATGAAGTCTATTTTATTTTATTTTATTTTATTTTTAATTTTTTTTAACCAATCATATCATCATAATTAAGAATTATTATAATGAAAAAAAAAAAGTGTTAGGTCAATCAAAACACAAGAATCAAAATCTTCATTATTATTTAAAAAATATATATATAAATTGGAAGAAGTAGCTAGTTTAGTGCTTGAAGCTTAGTTGTTTTTTTTTTTTTTTAGTACTATTCACTCTCTGTTATAATGTAGTATCTGTTCATAACTATTTTCTTAATTTATTGAAGCACAAAAAATCAATCTTATCCCATTAAGGCTCGAACTCACCCCTTCCATATAAAAGTGTAATCGGGTGTCATTAGACCAAAAGGTCTTGGCGCTGGAAGCTTAGTTAATTACTCTCATCTGATCTTCTCTTTGATCCGGACAAGCACTAGGCGTCAAGAAGTAGGGTTGAAAGTTGTTCAACGTTAATAAACACAATGGTACGTGTTTTTCTCTAAAATTGGACCCCTTCACCCCTTTCCCAACCAAATTATTGCATGTTTTTCTTGAAATACTAACCCTCTCTTAAACCTTCTTTTTTGTTCCTTTGGACATTACTTGATCACACCCCTATCTCTGTAAAAGATGTTTTCAGTGATGATAAAAGCAAAGAGACCCCCACCCCCAATCTCACCTTCCACCCTCCAAAAAAGAATAAATAAATAAAAGAAAAATACATTTTTAAAAACTTAATTATAGGACAAGTGTAATTTTTTATCTTAATAATATATATGACATTTCAAACTCGAGTGAATCATCCACAAATTAAAGACCATCTCTAATGTGTTGTAAGAACTTGTTACATCTGATCTCTAATGTGTTGTAAGAACTTGTTAGGTGTTGTTTAGATTTTCATCGAACTAAAAGTAAAATTTTTCTCTTTTTATACTAGTGTTGTTTATGTTTCTGTCTAAAATAACTTCATCCATCAAAACAAAGACTAAATCTGTCACTTTGGTGACTAATTAGGGTTATTATTATAGTTTGGAATAAAAAATCACACATGCATGCTTATAAGTTATAATTCATGTACTAAAATTACAAAAATTTCCTTAAAATAAATAAAATAAAAAAAAAACTATTAAATTAATTTTTTTTTTTTAAACTCTATATGCTTTGTTTGTGTGATTAGAGAAATTTGTAGTTATTACTTGAAAGTGTGTTATCTGGGTAAATTTCGTTCATGTCTAATAGTACGCATACGACATAGGAAGACCATGTATGACAGACTCAACAAAGAGGATATTGACAAGAATCGGATTCATAACTTTCTGATACGAGAGTCATACTTCACTCACTTGGTCACCTATTTCGGGGTTTGAATATGCTTTTTTAACTATGAAGTAGGTTTAAAGATATAGTTTTGCACCCAAATCTTGAACACTTGCACCTTCCTCAATAATGTTAGCTCGTGATGAGATTTGTTTATAAGGTAATGAGGTTGTTAAAGTGTTAACGAGTTAGTAAGAATTATTACTATATTTAAATTGATTTATGTAAAAAGCAAACTACAAAATCAAATAAAGTCAAAAATCCAGTTATAAATTCTAAAATCGAAACACTAAATACAATGCACTTTCGTATTTTTGCAAGTGCAATCTTTTAATATTAAATATGCAAAATGTTAATACTAAATGTGCAAAATATTAATACTAAATGTGCAAACCTGAAAAAGTCTAAAAAGTGCAAATTTTGGTGTTCAAGTTTGCATAGTAAAGTTGGTGATAATACGAAAATGTCACCGCATTTTTTTTTTAAATATGATCTGGTGTGTTCAATTTTGTCAGATATAAGGTTGGGATTGGCTCTTAGTTTTCTCCTAAGAACTTGTTCTCATATGATCCAATACATGTGTGTGTGTGTGTGTATCTAATATTGTGCGTTTATTTTTTTTTTCTTCTATTTCAATGGCCTAGATTTGATTTCTCAAGATGACATGAATTGAATTTTTTTGTTAAAGTGGTGTAGTAGTGTCTTTTTCTATTTTTTAAATTTGTGAATGCATGGGTAATCCTTTGCCAAATTTGTTTCCTATTTTCTTGAATCATCACCGTTGCGATTTGAAGCAACGATTTCTTCATCATCAATCGAGTGTTCGTCCATGGAAAGCGATCAATAATTTTTTTTGCTCATCTTTTAAGTGTAATATTGTCTATATTTGGATGTTGGTGTATATGTACATATGTTTGGGTAGTACGATTGTGCATTCAGGTGTGTTGATTGTGCAACCCAGTGTTCTGAGTTATGCATCGTAGATCATTGGGATGTCCATTGTAAGATTTTTTGGATGTGTTTGAATGCACAACTACAGAGTTATCCATACACGTCATTCAGTATAGGAATGCACGATATTCTGTATAGGAATCCACAGTTTCTAATAAGACTTATTTACACCTAACCGTATATTTTCTAATATTTTAAAAGAATTTATTTTCTTAATCCATGTGATTTATTCCTTCTAATCTAAATTATGCATCATTCTAATTTAATGATCTAGATTAATTCTCAAGTTATCACATTAATGGTGGTTCTTATGGGCGTGTGAACATATATATAAGGGACCGTTTGATTAACATAATTTATGAGAATGTAGATGCTGCTTTTCAGGTGAATTTCCAATTCTCTCAAAAGCAACGGCCATACAATTGCTTTTACCCTTTTGAATTCAAATCACTCCTTTCCAAGTTCCATATCCCATCTGTGCCCAACCACATACAATTACTCAAATTTAACTTTCTAGATTTGTTTTTTTTGTTTTTTTTTTATTACTACAAAGTGCTGGTTTGTGGTGCACTAATAGGAAAAAACATTGTGATATTTTGATAATTTTCTACACCCAAGTTTAATTTTGTGGTACATTAAGTGCTGGTATGTGCCTATGTGGTGTTGTTGGTGCACTTAGTAGTGATCTATGTGCACCACAAAGTACTAGTCAATGGAAGTGTGGGTCGGTGATGCACATATCTAAGTTCAACATCAAGCATAGCTAAATTTACCAGCCATTATAGGAAATATATTAGGCCCCTACTGCACTTAGGGGTGGTATGTGGTGCACTTATGAATTATTTATGGTGTACTTATGAGTGATCTGCGATGCACTAATAGGTGTCTTATGGTGCACTTAGAAGTGGATGCACCACTAAGCATATGTAAATGCACCAGACCACAAGAGTGCACGAAACAAGAGCAAATTTTCATAAAGGAATAACTTTTTTCATTCTTTCATGATTTGAACATCCAATTCCAAAACACAAAAAATAATAAAACAAACAAGGTTATTGAATTTAAATCCGAAAATAGAGTTTAAAACCCATAAGCCAAACGCCACTAAATAATTTAGTTAAATAAGTTATAATAAACACATATGTGTTTAATGTTCATTTTCCTAATTTAAACATTACTAGCATCTTAATCTTCTGAATTTACCATTTATACCTTTTTTTTGAAATAACCATTTATACCTTTTAAACTTTTAAAATGGTCGCAAATTCGCAATTCACCTTTAAAAAAAATTAAAAAAAAATTAAAAACATATCACACCATTTAGTTTTTTATTAAAAAAAAATTGTACTAAATACAATTATTTTTTACAAAGTGTGACGTGAGAATAAACAAACGACATATGATTATCCAAAATTGAAGTCACAAGCGGAAATGTCTGGCACCCACAGACACCAGTGCGTCGCACCCTTTTGGTCCCCGTTTCGATGGTTGTCCTTTGTCGTTTACTGATTATTTTGGTCTATAATGTCACAATAATAGTTACCTTTGTATTAAACATAGTGTAGGAATTTTTTATATCGAAAAAATATTCCTAAAAAATAAGTTGTAGGAAGTTTATAATTCTAAATGATTTTCTAAAAATGTACTCAACAGTGATTTACAAAAAAAAAAAATAATAATAATAATAATCAAGGCACGTGACACGCATTCTTTGAAATTGATTTGTTTCCTCTTGCTGATGCTAAGCGCTTTGATGCGTTAGCTTCTTAAAATACAATGATTTACCATGAAAACATTTGAGCATTCAAATGTTTTGTGCAATGAATTAGATAGAGTGCACCACTCTAAATTTGAGTGGAAAAGTTGGCTAAAATTTGCAGAGAATTTAGATCACATGTATGAAAAGAAAACTTTTTCATTACGAAACAAGTTGTTTAACATCACGATATTTATATGGAACATGGTATTAATTGCATTAACAATGACATTATTAATGAAATGAAATTTAAAGTTAGAAACTTTACATTAGTACGAAATTAACTGATAAGGTTATAGAATTAAATATCAGTTAAATTGGTGTTAAACCATGTAACTCTTAAAAATGACAAAATTTAAATCACTTAGTAAATTTCAACACACAATGCTAATTAGTAATAAAGAGGCTAAAACAATAGAGGTAGGTATTGTTCTAGTATGGTAAACCTTAATTTTGTAAGACAAGTCTCAATTAGTAGAGATCAATTCGACAAATATATTGCTCGATAAACACATTGATTAGCAAACATCTTGCTCAAATGGTAGATGCATAGTAAACTTCGTAGAGTAAAGTCAAACAACTGACTTCTTGATCAAAATTGTAAACACAAAATAGGCAAAACTTTAGTTTGTTTGTGCTATTACGCACGTGAAAGAGTCTTCTAGTAACACATTTCAAACCTCTTTAAAAGGTTGAAATACATTTTTTTTAAGTACTATTAACTTTGTTATAATGTAATATATGTTCATACATACTTTCTCAATGTAAAAGTTGTAAATATAAAATAATTGTTCTATAAGTTTAAAACTATTTTGATTTATTTATTTATGTTAAAATATTTTAAATATATAATATATTTTTAGTATATTAAAAATGTACATTATGCTAATGACCTTGTGGTCTAGTGGCACCTGGTTGCACCCTCATGTGGGAGGGGGTAGGTTCAAGGCGCTGCTGTCTCTTTGTGCGTGTTTTTAGTGTATAAAAATATACTTTCTGTTATGGTCCACATAACACTCTGTGGACCAATAATTTACCATCACAAATCAAATGTTTTGATTTTGAATATATATAAAAATAAGGATTGTTCAAAATAACTTGTCATCCTTTTATTGAAGATTTTAATTATATGTACAGATTAATTACTTATTAGATCTTGATCTCTAAAATAAGAAAAATTGTCAAGTTAGTCCTTTAAAATAACTATAATTGTGAATGTCTCACTAATTATACTAACACCAAGGTGGCAATTTAAAGATTGATCTCATGTGACATACTGACATATATATTATTTTGTTAAACAACCATATATACTTTGTTTGACATGTTACACATTCCATGCTACCCTTACTTTATTTTTGACATTGTTAATCATAACATGTGAATTTTTTTAATTTTTTTTAAAGTAGTTGTCATGACAAACTGGAGCAAAGTAGCCACCTTGTTGCATTAGGATGACATTGTGGGTGCTTAGCAATTGGCAAATAATTGATAACTGATAGAATATTATGTTATTTTCAACCCCTGGTAATATTAACGGTTTGTAGAAAAGGTACTTAGTATATTAAATGTTTGAGATTTAAAATAACTTATAAGGATATGAATATATTATGTTGATTATTTAACTCTTCTTAAATTAATGTCTAATGTTGAATTATATTAACTTTATATTTTTCTCAATTTACCATTTATTCCTTTTAATTTTTATAAGTGGGTAGCAATTCACCTCTTTTTTAAGAAATGAGTAAGTCTTGCATAAATTTATATTTTAATTAAAAAGTATTATAAGTCTCACGGTAATATGATCTCACACAAGATTTATTGCTAAAAATTAAATTAAAATGGACATCACACCTTAATGATTTTTTAAAAAAGTGTACTAAATACAATTATTTTTACAAAATATGACGTGAGAATAAACAAAAGACATATAAGGTTATCCAAAATTGAAGTCACAAGCGGAAGTGTCTGGCACCCACAGAGCACAGTGCATCGCACCCTTTTGGTCCCCTTTCAATAGTTGTCCTTTTGTCGTTTAGTGTTTACAAAAACACTCCACCAATTCCATTCATTTTCTTATGTTTCTTTAGAGATTTAGTTGTCCTTTCCTTTGTGTAAAAGTTTATCCCCATTTCTAATTTCTTATATCACTCCTACTTTTATTTTAAATATATGAAATTATATTTTTTTGAAAACCAACCGGATAAAATAGATTAAAGCATCGCAGAAATAGAGTCGTTGGATAGAATCCCAATACAACGAGTTAGCCTGTAAGAAGGTCGTGTAGCAAGAGTGTGAGCACCTAGATTAGCAGCTCTAGGGACAAAATTAACTGAGCAATACAATGATTAAATGATGACATTATAGCCCTAGAGGCATCAATGAAAAAAACAACATACGAAAAAAGAATAATGTTAACCGAGGTTAACAAATGCTTGAGGTTGGAGCAGTCGGTGTAAATATATGAATTATATAAACATATGTAAAATATAAAAGGAAGTTAACAATGACCAAATTCAGAGGTTGATATAATGGACTGCGTCAACCTTATTGTGGAAATTAATTTGCACTCTGTGTGAAAGAAATAACTTTTATACTACACAATTCAAACTTTATTAAAAAGAAATTTGTATTTATACTAGTGCAAGCCTACTGTTCCTTTTTCAATATGGGATAAATGCTTCTTCTATGTCTTCCCATCTCCATTTTCCCAACTCAAATGAGTCTGCTCTGGTAATCTATTTCTCATTCATCCACTATCCATTTTGATCGTACTTCGTACAATATATCGATCTCTTCATCTTATTTAGAACAACCTGAATTCACTTTGACCCGACACAAATCAAAAGTGGACTCTACACATATTTGTACCACAAAATACCCCCCAAAATGTCATTTTTTGCTAAAATTCCAGCATGTATAAATAGTAACAGACCTAATTAAAAGCATACTCCAACGAGCAAAAAAAAAAAAAGACAAACAAACAAAGAGAACAAACATGAAGCTATGTTGAGCAGTCACCACGGGCGTCGGAAAATACCAAATGAAGAACGAAGGAAAATAACAGGGAAAAATCCTAAAAATTAAACGGCCTAAAATCAATGAGCATAACGTATTCATGCAAGGAAAAACTGAACAAAATTACTCCCATACCCCCGCCACTTTATTTTATTTTTCTAAGAAAAAGGGTTAAGAAAAAAATATTATATCTTAGTCATCAAATCTTGCCCAATAGGCTGCACATATTAGACCAAAGGTTTTCACATGTGAAGTGGTTCTCATATGAACTGGACTCTCTCTCTGAACATGTTTCCATGTAAAAAATGACGACCACTCTTATCCTTCATTTGCGTAGATCAACGATGAATGATTCTTAAATTATGGAGAATTTCAACATCTATTTTGAATTGTACTTAATACAACCATATATATGTATTATGCATGTTTGTACTAAATATTATTAGCGTCGTCATTGTTAACGATGAGGATTGGAAGTCTGAATGATTCAACATAAGAGAACGTACAGAAGTAAAATAGGAATACAAAAGAGAGTCGTAATACAATACAACTATAACACTCCTAACATTAACAACATCATATATATTTAACCAAACAAACCTATTTTGTTATATTATATATTAAGAAAAAAGTACATTTGTTCATATAATGAATTATTTACAACTAGGGATCATGATTGCATATAACAAAGTTATTGTGCGTGATGTAATTTGTTGGATCCAATTACAATTAGGACAAATTAGTGTTAAAAAGAGGCTTAGAAGAATAGATTGGATGAAAAAAAAGTGAGTGTATCTATCTAACAACTAGTTGAGGTGTTGCATTCAATCATATTCAATTCATTGTATTCATTCTGTTAGAAGATAGAAAATTTAATAAGAAAGAATCCAGGGAAGATATGGAAGCCGAACCTAAAAGTAGTGTTTATCTCATCAATTATTATACAATAGGGTGTTGTTAATAATTAAGTAGGTCTACTTTCATAGTGAGGGAGGAAAATGACATGATAGATGGATGAAATACTTTATAATTTTTATATATAGGGTAGAAAAATAATTGATCAATAGTGGTACAGTTTGGTACTCTGACAGGACACCCCAATATAGTGGACCCATTTTATCAAAATTAGGCCTGCGTGACTGTGATTGCTAAGTTGGGTGGGAGAGAAGATTGGAAATAAAAAATAATCCTTTTGTAATAATACAAGTTTTTCGTGAGTCTCATAATAAAATTTTTTAAAAATTACTTATCCTGGTGTGCCTTGCGGTAGAGGGGCAAATTATTGTGTGGACCATAAATATAAAGTATATTATTTTTATACTGAAGATACATTATTTTTGTACTGAAAATACATTTTTTTATAATGCTATAAAATAATGTACTTTCAGTACAAAAACAATGTACCCTAAAATAATGTACCTTCAGTACAAAAATAATGTACCTTCAGTATAAAAATAATGTACCTTATATTCATGGTCCACACAGTTGTGTAGACCATGGTCCATGATTGCGGTAGAGGTGCCCATTGGGTGCGTTTTTTTCTTCTTCTTTTTTTTTTTTTTTTTTTTTCTCACAATTATTTTTCCCCCTCTTTTTCTCTCTCCTCTTCCCCCTATGTGGCAACAAAAATTTGATACTCTTGGGATTGCTCTTATATATATAGGTGAGAACACCTACCGGCTCACATTGTAAGAAGTGTGGACACGTCCAGACACTCGATCTTGAAAAATTAATGGCTAAGATCATGCTCTTACTAAACTTTTAAATTTACAATAACTATAAAATAAATCCCGTTCTTAAAAGTTTTTAATAATTTTAAAATTAACCTAGAATTTTTTTGGAAAATGTGACAAATTGGCCCCGTAAGTCATTCG
The DNA here is from genome assembly GCA_003576665.1 of Ipomoea trifida. Lineage (NCBI taxonomy): Eukaryota > Viridiplantae > Streptophyta > Magnoliopsida > Solanales > Convolvulaceae > Ipomoea > Ipomoea trifida. The sequence goes on along the minus strand of CP025658.1, from coordinate 8,213,825 downwards.
AATAGTGCAATTAGGTCCCCTAAGTAAAAATAAGCTCCATTCACATCCCTAAACCTATAAAATAGTGCAATTGAGTCTAAATCAACCTGTATAGCATGTTAAATCTTTCAAAATTTCCAACCATTAAATATACTAAATCAATGGTTTAAATTTGTTCACAGGTTCTGACCTGAAAATTGATATTCATATGCCGTGAAATTGTGAAAATTGAGGGTTGAACTATGATTTCCTAGTTCGAATTACAAAAATAAAATTAAATATAAATATTCATTGACAATTGAAGTAAATTTAAGAAATATCACTCCACATAAATTTAGGCAATTAGGAGAATGGTAAGTAACATTAGAACGGCGTCAATGGGATTGAAGCCGTTGAATGCAACATTCCCATCAAACCTCCACTTTTACGATTAAAGTAATTCGGCATTTCAATGACTCTAACCACTACGTGTCATTCTAATAACCCTTCAAAAAGTCGCACCACGTTAATCGCCCTCACGTATATATAGTCCAAACATTGGTGCAAATAACGTGATACAATTGAAGTGTATGTGTTAGGTGAAGTGGAGTGATTAAAAAACAGTGGAGCCTGGTCCAGGAGTAAATTAAAGGCGTGAAGATAGGCGCAGTGAATTATTGAGAGTGTCCCATTGTCCCGTATAAGACGTGCGCTTGTCGGACTAAGAGACGCAGCACATGCCCAGATAATGCTTCTTTTCTTTTGTCATTTCATTAGCTATATTAGCTGTTGATGATTTAGATGCAATGCCCCCAACTTATTGTAACGTTAACAATTTTGTGGAATTGAATGACAAACCCATACAAAATTGCGACATTCCTCTCGTGAGGAGAGAAAGTAGTTTCATATATTCTCGTACTTTTTCAACCCGTATGGTTGACATAAAGTGCACTTCAATTACAACGCAGTTCTTTAACATTCTCAATTCCAGTGCTTGATTGGATGGGAATTGTAATTCTCTCTATTTGTTGAATCAGAATTCATACACCCATTGAAAATTTCAATTCGGTGGCAGCTGAAAAAGAAAAAGAAAATAGAAAAATTGCTATTTTGCCTATTATTATTATTATTATTATTATTATTATTATTGTTATTATTATTATTGATCTAAGGGAAGGGGGGGCCGCCTAGGCTATTATTATTATTATTATTATTATTATTATTATTATTATTATTATTATTATTACATAAAGGCATTTTAATCTTTATACCAATTCTCTGCTTCTCATTCCCAATAATTCAATTCATCATTTATACCAAATATATTGTAATTTAAATTTCTACTTTATTCTCACCTTATTATAATCTTTATACCAATTCTCTGCTTCTCATTCCCAATAATTCAATTCATCATTTATACCAAATATATTGTAATTTAAATTTCTACTTTATTCTCACCTTATTATTTTTTCCACCAAATTACAATTCATTTTTCCCTAATTCTTTCATTCCAACTAAACGCCCCATTAAATGTTGTTTGATTCACAAAATACATTTAAAAAAATTCCATGAAATATGTCTTCTGTGATCTATGAAATAATTGCATACTTATTAACCATTTACCCTCCAAAAAGTGGGAAATTATACTATGAACCACTGGTGAATGTTCAATGTTCATATTATTGTAAAAAAGTAGTGTTATCCAGTATTGATGATTGGCCATGAACAACCCCTTACGAATTGAAATATGTGTGGACCAGTGTGATTCAAAGCTAATATAATGTTACATAGTGAAAATTTATTGTTATTCTTACGTTACCCCAAGTACAAGTAAGGTAAAATTTTATTTTTGAAGAAAAAATGTACAAAAAATTGAAAGAAAAAAACAAAAATAAAAACAGAGGTTGGCCCCTCTAACAATTGATAGTGAGCTGTCACTTTACAAAAATACATAACAATTTATTTATGAATTACAAAAATATCTAAATCAAAAGTTATCTACGTTAGTTTTGTAAAAAAAAAAAAAACTATTGCTATTCTTACGCTATCTCACATACAAGCAAGGTAAAAACCTCTATGTTTGAAGGAAAATGACAATTCGTTTGAAAATAAATACTTCCATCATGTGTCTCTTACTAATTGGACAGAAAGAAAAAAAAAAACAAAAATAAAAAGGAGAAATCGACCCTCGACAATTGATAGTGAGTTGCCACATTACGAAAATATACACAATTTATTTATGAATTACAAATATATCCAAGTCGAAAGCTATCCACATTAGGTTTGCTTCTTGAAATCATAATTGTTAGTCACTCATCCTATGATGGCTGTAAGTCAAGCACGTTGTCATACCCTACTTAAAACCAATTAGTGATAAGTAGGTGAAAATTAACCATTTAATTACATCCCTTCATGATAAGTCACAACGTCACGTCTCGAATCGAGCAGGGGTTGAACTTGACGAACGCACAATAATAATGAAATTAAAACTTGCACGAAAGTGAAACAAAGGATTGGATTTGTGGGAAAGCAATGTTACAACAAATATTGGAAGCAAAGAAAGATTGGTGCATTAAACTAACGCTACCAAGTCCCAACCACCCTCTTAAGGGCGAAGAGATATCAACACTATATTGTTCAACCTTGTGAACTTATTTATTCAACATTATTAATTTGATGTTGACTAGTAATGTACCAAAAGCTCCCCGGCCTAGTATTATTATGAAAGCATGCCTTTCATCTTTCAACTTTTGATTATCACTTTTTCACTTTTTTTTTTAATTCTAAATATTATTAGAAATATCTTTTTTTTTTTTCAAAGCTATTACTAGAAGATATAGTTTACATTCACTTTACTCAAAATAATACATTCACTTTACTCAAAATAATTCAAATTAAATCCCATGAAGTTGATAGTTACCTAACATCTAAACTAAGATAGTCGTTTCACTTGATCTTTAATAAAATAACAAGTTAATACTAGTAAGGGTCATTCGAGTATAATGACACCGACATGTTTATTCATAAACTTTTAATTTAACCGCTCATGATTCTGCAACTTTCAAATTTAACCATATGCAATCATTTCGTTAGCTTAAATAAGGGCAAAGTTAAGACCAATGATGGTCACAAATCTAAAAGTTGAAGAAGGTTAACTTAAAAGTTAAAGGACCAAAGATGGTTAAATTTGAAAGTTGAAGAACTACAAGTCATTATATTAAAAGTTTAGAACAAAACGTGATAATACCACGATACTCAGAAGATCCTAACCGGTATTATCACACTAAACATCATACAAACTTTTTTCCCACAATAAAAATATCTTCGTTTATAACTCATGAGACATAACTCAACAGCTTAAAATAAGTTTTCATAACTTTAATTTGCTAATAATTACTCCATGAAAAATTTAAGCATTTAAGAGATTGTAAATCTGTAATGGAGACCCTCAAAATTGGGGAGAAACTCTTTTAATAAGATATAGAGATGAGCAAATGACTTATGAAAAAATTGAACATCAATGAAAGGGGAAAAAAAAAAAATTGCCCAAGAATTGGCTAAAAGTTGTGTGTAAATACAAAAACAATAAAAAAATAAATATTAATAATAATAAAAAAGTGTGTCAACAGTCAACAAGACAACACTAAAAGATCTCTAGTCTTAGGACTGATCCTTGGGATCAGAGCTGGATTACCTTTAACTTTAAGGCCATGCAGAATTGTCTGTGTTCCATTCAGACATTCAAATGTTTTCAATAGATTCTTTGTTCTTTCAGACACATCCTCATCCTTTTGTCAAATCATACCAACAATAATAAGCCAAAACCTTGATGCACTTTACTTGGGAAACACATATTCCACTGCTTTCATGCCCAATTGCCCATGCTACTTCACTTTTCTAAGCCCAAAATTTTTAATTTTTTTTTCATCTAGAAAAGCCAGCAACTTTCACACAATTTCAATGGAAAAACATTATAAGAAAAACATGTCCAAGTGAAAGATGAAACTGTTTCAAAAGGATGTCAAACCAGAAAGAATATGAAGATATTTGGAAAACCTTTCTTATTCATAAATTATATACAATCCCTGTTGTTGAATTTGATAAGGCACCTTGTTACAAAACTATGATGAAAACGGGCTAACGCCAACTATTTTATTCTTTTGCAGACACATATACAGGTTTTGCCTTGCCATATCCGAGCTTATTTTGATGCTAGGAAGCTGATAAAAAAAGGAAATGAAAAGAAAATGGTAAGTCGTTGATTCTTTGTTTGATTTGCAGGGACGGGAGAAATTGTTCGTTCTATAGACAATGGATTTAGCATGATATTTGCTTAGTTTGTCGTAATGGCTTAAAAGAAAATGAAGAGAAATACGTTATGTAGTGAACATTCAGGGAATAAATACCTTCATTAGGACCTTCGTTAACCTTAATCTCCAGAAGTTCTTCAATGGGTTGGCGGCATATTGGGCACTTATTTGATTGAAGCCTCAAAGTTTTGGCGCAATCACTGCACAAACACTGCAAGACACACCAAAGTGAGTCACAAAGAGTTTATTAAAAATTAGAGTTCGAAAGAAATAGGTATTACTGGCTGGAGAAAGTGAGATATCAAATGATCTCTCCAAAATCCCCTTATTCCTCAACAATCACTGAAGAAACAAATGAATCCATATTAAGGAAACACAAAACTGAACATATTTTTCTTCAATGTGTCGGGATGTATGGTAAGGGAGGTTGTTTCACATGAATCCATTTTAAAGCAAAACTGCTCGGTATGGAGATTATAGTCTACATAGTTCATCTACATGGATTTGTTCATCTCCCAGTCTACTCCCCACCCGAGCCACAAAATAAGGGGGGAAAGGGAGAATGAATTCCTTATTCTGCAGGAATTGCACTTTGTTCTTGAAAACACAGTAAAACACAATAAAGCAATCATTTTCCAGATATTATACCACTCCTCATTTGCAAAAGAAAAGCACCTAAAAGAAATCTTTTTCCACTCAGATTCCCAAACAGCCTTGGGGTATAAATGTTCACAAATGCTTCCTAAGTCTGATCATGGGAACTCAATGCCTCACCAAATGCCATCCATTTCTTTGGTCACGAGGGAAGTCTCCTAAGTCCTAATAGTGCCGTTTCTTTGATCAAATTTCCTGATAAGCTCAAACTTGTATAGGTTTTCCAGATTCTTCTGTTATTTTGCTCATTATTTATCAGTGACCTCCTTGTCATCTTCTTATATATAATTTCTAACTTATCAGAAAGGATATAGATGGGAGATGATACTGATGAATGGAAGAGTTTTTGGAGGGCAATAAGAATAACAATAATGTCTAAACTTCTATAAATTGTCGTCAAGGATATCTAATAAACTCAATGAGGCAAAAAAAAAAGGGGGCACCTGTATAGTAGCATCAATAGAGGTATTCTAGCAATTACATTTCTACATCTAAGAGACATTATATGACATCTTTTTTACCAAAATTACAAGTAAGAAAAACTGCAGGAATGAAAATGATAATCTTACCATATGTCTACAAGGCAAAACTGCTGTATCCTTCGGTTCAGTCATGCAAATGACACACTCTTTTCCCGAGTCATCGCTGATGGTTGCTTCATCTGGTTTGCTAATTCCATAAATTTCTCGCAGCTCATAACGGACCCCCTCAACCCATAAAATCTGCTTGATTACTTTCACTTGAAAGTGGTCCTCGTTGTTCTTCTCTATAATAGCCTCCGTGATCTGTGCATTCGAGAGTTTGTTGGCCTGTTGCTCATTAGCCTGTTCATCAGCTGAAGTTGATGCACACGACTCTGCTACTATAACTAGCGGGAAAGCATTTTCTCCAGGAATGGGCTTTGATAGGTCATTTATGTCAAAGAAGCCCAAGTCAACACCAGTTCCTGAAGGCTGGCAAAACTTTTGGCCCAATCCTTTTTGGAATGGTACTTTCACTGGCTTTATCTCAGTGTACACTGGAGTGTATGTACAGTCGGTCCCTCCCTTTGCAAAGTAGAAAATGGAAATACTGCAATCACGAAAAAAATGAAAGTCTATAAGACAAATATTATTTGCACACGGTATAATCTGATCCAAAAGGGGAGATAGTCGATGGTGTGGGGTTGGGGTGGGAGTGAATTTTCAAACTATCATTTTATTCATTGATAGACCTAGAATACAGTGAATTATCAATTTTTTTATATACGAAGAATTTTATATGAACAAGTAGAAACTTCTCTCATGACGAGTAAACTGGTGAGGATACTACTGCTTACGACTTAGCAGCGAACATGGTCTAAACTAGAAAGAAATTTTCTGTGGTAGGACTACCCTCTACTAGAAGTGACACAAATGGTTTCCCATCTATTGAAAATTAGACAAAATTATATTAATCCCAACTATTAGAAATGAGACAAAAATGGTCGTGTTAACAAAGCATAAACAAATGGCACTTATATCCAATTTTATAGCTAATGAATCATTCTTGTCAAATTTAGAACTTGGAAGGAACAAACAAAATTGTCTATATACTTGATGGATCAGAAGTGGAATAAATTCAATTCTAAACCTCCAAAGAACTTGTATGACTTCATATGACTAGAGCATTTACTTCGTTCTAATGTTTATACTCGAGGGATCAAAAGCTGAATTAATTCAATTTGTAAACCTCAAAGAATAAGCTGTATCTCTCTTAAGGTGGTTAGAACGTTCACTCCCTTCTAATGTTTAAGGACACCATTTATTATACCACTTTACTCCAGAAGCCAGAAGGCACGCTGGATGTTATGACTTCATTCCCAAAACATGATGCACAGGAATACAGTGCAAACTTTTCCCTGACTTATTGTATCAAAACGAGATAATTCTGGACTATGCCAATATGACTGCTGAAGATGGATTCCAGAAAAGAATAGAATTTACAATAAAATCCAAACAGAAGTCCAGCTAAAAAGAATAAAAGCCAGCCAACCAATGCCACATAATCATCACAAGAGATGAATGATGAATCACTACTGTGTAAATTCTTCCTACTGCTACTACTACACAATCAACTATCATCCACTTTGGCACTTATCCGAATGAAAGGTAATTACTTCCTCTAGTCTCTAGATTTCAAACTTAAAAAGGCTTAAAATCAATCAATAAGCTTATTTGACAATTATTTTGAGTCATTAAATTTAACCCTGGATGTAAAGGTATGGCCTTTCTGTTGTCATAACTAAAGGTACATTGGCACACAATAACACTCCAGCAGTCTAGCATAAAGATGGAGATTTAAAAGGCAATTATTCATCTTATACTCTTATTTCGCAGAAATCATGTAACATGATCTTCTCCATTTGACAACACTCAACGCTCACTGGTAGGCCCTAACTACACCATAGACGCCCAACCTATTCTTGAAGGAGAATAAACCCCAGAAGGGGCAAAGTTCACATTCTGATTGGATCAAATGACTGGCAACTTAAGCAATCCCTTGCCCTCTTGGTTGATCTACCTTTCATCCAACCTATGTGCTGATGAGCACCAATTGCAAATTTCTTTTGGACGTTCTATACAGATAGAAACTGTTAGGATCAAGCACTACACTCACCACTACGCCAAAAGCTATAGCTCGTAGCGAAGACACAACTTTATTTCGCCCACTTGGTGCTGGACCGCCCAACAATTTCCCAAGCACCTACCAGCCTTAACTGCATAATTTTGACTAACTCGAACCCGCGACCTAGCTCCAATACCATTTGGTAGGATCACTATGCCAAAAACTATAGCCTAACAATCCCCTAGCCACCTAGTGAAGGACTTGGCCCTTGCCACCATCCAACAATTACTATGCTAATCCTAATTATGTCAACCAAGAACCGCACAAATCAAGCTAAATTACTGAAATTTTTTTCATACTGCACACACCACTCAATCAAATATCAACTTAAACATCAAAGTTACAAGAAAACAAATTCAAAATTATACCTTCCATCCACCAAGGCATCGAAGACAAATGACACCAAATGGCAATCCTTATTGTTGTCATCCACTTGTAGCTTTATAGTATCCTTGTGGACATTTATATCATTCTTGATCTTCTTCGCGTTCTGGTGATCCACATACGGCACAGCCGGCAGAGGCAGCGGCACGTGCTGTGGGGGCCGGTAACCGGACCAAGCGTTAGGCAGGTAATAGGGAGGATGATAACTGCTATGGTAGATCACCGGTCTGTTGGGGTAATTGTAGCCGTAATTGAACTGACCGTTCGATTGAGGCGGGTAAGGAGCAGGGATCAAGCAGTAAGGGTTTTGGGAGGGCGCAGCGTAGGGTGCGTTCGCTCCGTAAGCATAGCTTGGGTTTGGCGGCGGCGTGTGAGATGAAAGGGGCGGCGGAGGAGGAATGGATGAAGATGATGGTTGCTGTGGCGGCGGTGGCGGCGGCGGAAGTTGCGGGAGAGACGGCGGTGGAGGCTGGTGGTGTTGTTGTTGTCGTTTACTCAATGAAATTCCCATTTTCCGGACGGTGGCGCGTGAGAGCGACAAAGAAAGCGAAGGATACGTGTAATGAATGCTTAAGGCGGAAGGAAAGTAGGCTACAACGCGGCTTGCGTTTTCTTAAATTTTCTATGCAAATGTCAAATTGTCAACGATGATCGGTGTTCGATCAATCTATCCACACCGAAATCTAAGTTGCCCATCATATATCATATTTAATAATAGAATAATGTTACATACCTTTCTAAGTTTTTTCTTCGGATTTTTTTTTAAAAAGAAAATCTAAATCTGACATTATCTAATTGATTACGTTCTTTTAGTATTTGATTATTAATTATAGCAATGTTGATAAAAGAAAATCAACAAGATCAAACACCAAAATAAATCTTATCCAAAAAAAAAAAAATTAGTGTTTAAATTTTTAGATTATTACAAAATATGTTGAAATTAAAATTTTAAATTATTGTGAAATATTTTAAATATTATGTTAATTACAAATATTTTGCTAAATTCATCGTTTTCATTTAATTTTATCAAGTGTCTTCAATTTATAGATTTATGTTTTGCAAAATTTATATAAATAAATGAATAAGTTGCATTTGAATTTTAAATGTTTTACTATGAAGTTATTAATAATTATAAATTTAATTAATAAAAATATCTTAAATATTTAAGAATTAAGCATATCATATCCAAAATAATATGAGAGGCTACCTAACTTGGTGATACATGATGGACTATGATAGCTTCACTAGATTCCCACATATTCTGGCCATGGAGTAATTTTAGGATAAACTATGATTCTCTATGGTTAGATACGTGTGGTAAATTTATATGACGGCTTACTAGGGTAGACCTTAAGGAGGATGAGGATGAGCATAACTGAAAATCCTCATAATTATGCATCCGGATTATGCACAATATTTTCTTTTTTAAAAAAAAATTAGAAATAATTAAATCAGGTTTTATAGAATTTTACAACTATTTCTTTATGATATGAGAACATAGAACTACCAGAGGATTTATGAAAAGCGTACTATTTACGTTCTTTAATAATCGGGACATGAACTAACATGAACTACTATTTGATGAAGATGATTGGGTTGTGTTTGAAAAAGCTTTTGAAAAAGCTTTTATCTTATATTTCCCTTGAACACATCTGATGATGATTGAAGCTAACTTCTATTCGACTTAGAGCAACTCTAACCATCCCAACACCAAAACACCAAATTTTTACACCAAATATCACATCAAAAAGAATATTCTCAGCATATTCTCACACCAAATTTTATTCATCTCCAACCCATTTACACCAAAACACCAAATTTTTACACTAAAATAATTTGATTTCCCAATTATTAGTTCGAATTTAATTAGTTTAGTATAATTTAGTTCGAAGTTAATTAATTTAATATAAAATATAACATGTGATATAAATAATAATTTTTTATTAACATTATTATTTTTTGATGTATTTGAAATTTTAATTAATATATATTCAATATTGGTTCTATTCACCGCTTTTGAATTTGACATTCCAATATAACATGTGATATAAATAATAATTCAATGATGTAATAACCTAAAACTTGCTTCTATTCACCACTTTTGAATTTGACATTCCAGTTACACTGATTTTTGAAGTAGCCACTTAAAATTCATTTGGATTAGGAAAAAATGTCAAATAGGCCACTGAACTTATTGCTTTTGTGCAATTGGGTCATTGAACTTAAAAAGTGTGCAATTCAACCATTAAACCAACAAAATTTGTGCAATTGGACCATTTTTACAAAAATTTTCTGGTAAAATCCAATTATATTACTAACATATATGTATTGAGACTTGAGAGTGACATTTTCTTCTACCATACTAGTTGGGAGTCAATATTGGAATGTTTTTAACTCAAATTGAATTAAAAAAATTTGTAAAAATGATCCAATTGCACAAATTTTGCTTGTTTGATGGTTGAATTGCACACTTTTTAAGTTCAATGGCCCAATTACACAAAAGTGATAAGTTCAGTGGCTTATTTGACACTTTTTCCTTTGGATTATATATCATCTATGATGTTCTTGTTTTGGTACAAGTTTTGAAATTTATAAACTCAATAAATTAACTTATAAAGTATTTAACTTAATAACGTATTGACATACTCAATTTAGGAATTAAACCTCTAACTTTAAATTTATTTACTTATAGTTTACATGTTATGAATTTAGAACAAAATTAAAAGAACAAATACCAATTTTGGTCCCATGACTATTAGCAAAATGACAACTTTGGTCCACATGTTTAATTTATACTAATTTTGGTTCCACAACTATTGTTTTAGTACCAATTTTCATTCACGGCTATTGTTTTAGTGCCGAAATTCATCGCGCCGATCACCCATCCGTTTAAAACATGCAAAAATCTAAAATTATTATTGGTATTTTCGTCATTTTCAACTTAATATCTCAATTTGAGCATGAATAAATGGACTTAAGTCCTAAGATTGATCAAAATTTGTAGTTTTCCTCCTCATTTTATCCTAATTTGAGGAGAAGAATTGTGAATTGTGATCAATCTTAGGGCTTAAATCTCTTTATTCATGTTTAAATTGGGATATTGAGTTGAAAATGACAAAAATACCTTTAAAAATTTTAGATTTCGGCACATTTTAAACGGATGGGTGATTGGCGCGATAAATTTTGGCACTAAAGCAGTAGTTGTGGAACCAAAATTGGTACTAAAACAATAGTCGTGGGACCTAAATTGATAGAAATTAAACATGTGGATCAAAATTGTCATTTTGCTAATAGTCGTGGGACCAAATTTGATATTTGCTCAAATTAAAATTAATTGATATGATACACCTCTAATTAACACATTATATTTATATACTTGTAAATTTAAGTTTATGCATTTGCAATTAACAAATTATTAATATGAGTGTTGATCAACATGGAAGGTAAAAAAAAAATGTCATGCCAATTTTTTTTTTTTTTTTAAAGAATGTCATGCCAATTTAAACAAAATAACATCATTTTTTAATAGGGTCCAAAATATAAACAAACCTCGCATTGTATGGGCTCGGCCCACTGGGATGGCAAAGAGTTCTAATTATATGGGCTCGCATTGTAATTATACTATTAAATATAATAACTTGTATATTTTACTCCTTTTTTTTTTTTTTACACTTACAAATTATTTTCAACTTTATATTTTTTTTATACATAATGTATTAATTATTCATATTATCTTATGGATTTAATTAATTAAGGTGGTCCGAATTATCAAATCCAATAATTAAAGAGTAAGGATAATATAGCAAATGACAAATGAACTAGATAAATATATGTCACGGTGATAGTATTGTATTGATAATAATGTTGTAGGATGGTTACAAGGAATGTGTAATGTTATTACAATAAGACTTCTGTTTAGATCATATAGATGAAGATGTCCTAACAAGACAATGATGAGAACTGTATGAATTGTATTGAATGAGACAATGGCAATGATTCAGATTCCAAGGATATATATAATGAGAGACTAGAATAGGAGTCATAATCTGACTCAAATACATAGAATCTTAATACTCTCCCTCAAACACATGGTGAGCTAGTAACATGTAGTTTGTCTTTAAGAAACGAAAATCTAGAACTTTGAAGAGCTTTAGTAAAAATATCAGCAAGTTGATCTTTGGTTGAAATAAAGTTGACTTTAATATCTCCAGAAGCAACCCTGCATCTAACAAAATGGTAATTAATCTCCACATGTTTGGTACGAGCATGGAAAATCGGATTTACACATATGTATGTAGCACCAAGATTGTCACATCATAACTTAGGAACAAAAATATTGGGAACATTAATCTCACACGATAATGACAAAATCCAGATTACTTCAGCACAGACATCTGCTAGAGCTTTATACTTGGCCTCAGTAGAAGATCTAGCAACATTTCTTTGTTTTTACAAACCCAGGACACAAGATTGAATCGAGTTCTTGGCCAGGCTGTCCATATTAAAAGTACAATATAATTACTATACATGTTAAAAATAATTTTAATTACAACAATAATCCACACAAAAAATAAAAAATAACAACAAAAAATAATTGGAAACTAAATAACTCACATATAATGGGACATAATCGGATTTCTAAACCCATTGGAGTAGTTCAAGTAGCAAATGAGTTCTCTTTGTAAAAAGAATTATGGGATAATTCAGGAATTAATCAGGTGGACCCTGACCGTAAAACAGACGAAGAAATTAAAGGCCCAGAACACCCTTCTCAATCAACAGTTGAACACCCTTCTCAATCAACTTTATCAAAAATATAAATCGATCAAAAAACAATAAAAACAGGTTTATTGGACATGGAGTTTTTATATTCCATAGTTTGGTGGGTAGGTCCATAATGCCCCATGCAATGTCACTCTCAGTTCTGGAAGATATAGCAGAAAGGAGCTGAGGATATTATAAAGAGGCTAGAGAGAGATCAGATTCCCATTCTAATATCATTTCATTAGATTTGAGATTGCTTGTGCTGTTTGCTCCCTCTTTGGCCCTTTGCTAATTTTGTAACTAAGAATCTCACACCTTAGCTTTCATCAACACTGTACTGACCCCATCTTTTAGTATTACTGGAACTATAATTCAAGTGATGATAACATTTGCTCCTGTACTATCATTTTTATCAAAGTAATTAAACAAGTCTAATAGAAGAATAATAACACACCTACTCTCATTTTTAATCCCTACTTATGCGGCTTAATTGATTCATCCAGAAATATATAGGCCTTTTTTAGTAACATAGTTAACCTATCAGTCAATTTTAGCTAGCTATTTGACTTGGTTAAACAATCAATATAAGTGTTTGATTAATTAGCTTTTTGTAACAATTTATTGCTCCAAAACGCTAAAATTTAAAAAACTATTCAAAACAGTTTTTTTATCAACTTTTTGTGAAAGTCATTTTGCATGTAATCAACTAACAGCTAATTTATCAAACATCTTTCTACAATTAACTAATGCTATAAAGTAGTCAAATCCTCAAACCCAATCAACTATCAGTTATTTACCAAACACTCTTGTAGTTTTTATTCATCTCTTTTCCCAATCATTATATTTTGAACCACTGACATATAAATCCATTTTTAGTATACATACTGAACTTTCAATACGTTAAAAATAAACTTTTAGCATACTAAAAATGAATATTTATCAATGGTCCACCTTTCAATATGGACCATGATAGCCACAGTATAATTTATCATCTTTTCCTCCTATCAATAAAATTATAACATGTGACGGGAGTTTTACTCCATATGAGTTTTAATATCAAAATGTCACTCTTGTTGGGTGCGATATTTGTGAATTGTTGTCTTCAATACGTTTTTAAGTCATCTAATTCGTTTTTATTAATATATAATATAGTATGATTCCCTATCTAAATGGTGCTCAAAAATCAAGAATTTTGATGAAAATCAAATCATCTTAGAATGAAATACAGAATTTATACCAAATCATTGGTATTAATTAATAGTGATGTAGCTTGATTCCTTTAATTATATAGACTTCTATAGTGTGCTCATAAATCCAGGGCAGCCATTGACTAAGCTCAACTTAATTTGCGGATCCAAGTAATTAATGAGCTTATTGTAATGCTACTATACAGCTGTGATTGGTTAGGCCTTCCCCAATAGTCAATATTGGGGAAGGTTTTGAAACAGTAAAATCCAAAGATCAGATTTTTAACAAATGTGATGTTTGAAATTTTGTTGAGATTTTCTTCTTGCAAGGGTATGAATTTTGGCAGAGGTGTAGCAGAGATGTGGCAGGAGAACATCACAAAAGTTAGCGCGTTGCGCGCAAAATCTGCGCCCAGCGGGCGCGTAAGTATCTTTGTTTGTTTTTTATTTTCATTTTTTTTTAATTTCAGATTTTTTTTCTTTTTTCTTCCCCTCACATTTTCTCTTTCCTAATCACACATGTAAAAATTCCTCAAAACCCGATCACTATTGGGGAAGGCCTTATAGAAGCTGCGGTGCAACTGCAATATATAATACATAAAGAGTCACAATATCCAACGTAACTCAATAATTATGACATGAATGCCTAGGACTAGGAATATCTATCACAAATTATTAAGTCACAGAGATAACAGGTATGTATATATGACAAAATGTGGACAGACAGGAAGTTGGGCCAATCAACTAATAATTTGGGATCTAAGACAAGAAAAGGGACACAACCATCCAAAATTTCCCTGATAACTAGACAAAGACTACACCTCATAAGTGATAACAAGAGAAGGGACAGAATGAAGTACCAATAACCCATTATTCATCAAAAACAGAAATACCATTATATTTTCAATTATTCATATCAACTCCTCGCACATGCAATGCGGCCTCAGCTCAATCATGGATTACTAAGAATCACAATTTCAACCCAATCTCACTCTATATGAAGTGAATATTTTTAAATAATAGTGGATGGTGAATGATAGGTGAGTTTTAAAAAAATTATATTAAACCTGCAGTGAATCGGGTAAAATACATATTTAAAATAAAAAATTTGTATAGAATTCAACCTAACCCACTATATATGCGTGTATGTGCGCATATCTAATGAGAATATGGTCATCATATAAAAAATAAGGATTGATTTCAGTTGTACATCATGATTCATTAATGTATGATTAAGGGGTTCTAAAAAATGTGTGGTCAATTTTATAATTATTAAAGAAAAATTAAGTTTTCAATATTTACAAAAAGAACCCTACTTTTTTTTTTCTTATTTTTTCATAAATGGATGAATTAGATTAGTCCTTACCTTTTACGTGGGAGCATGTTCTAACATGAACTCTCCCCTATATATATAGTAAAATAAGTACTAGTATGTAATTAATTTTAAAAGTTTGCATGTATAACTCTAGTTAAATTTTAATGATTTTTAATTTTAAATTAATAAGTTTATTTGAAAAAAAAATTAACAATTTAGTTATTATATTTAAATAATTTTATTATTTTATGTGTTAATATAACTAGCGAATTTTTCCCTCCGCCATATTTTATGTGTCTGGTTCATTAATAAGACTTGACTAAAGTTATTTTTAATTCAATTTTTCATAATATTAAGCTTAGTATTAGTGTATAAAATTTATATGTTTAGAAACTACACTAAAAGTACTATTAAACACAAAAAGTCAAATTTAAATTAAAAATAAGTAAAGAATACTAAAGAAAATAAACAAATAAGAAATAGTTGGTTTGACCAATGAATAGTAAGTAGGACAGATAAAATGTAATAAAATAAGTATTTTTTACTTATTATGTGTAAAGAATTTAAATATTAATATTATTATTTGAAGTTTTCTAATAAGATAATTGGGATGCTCAAGTAGCCTTTTGTCCCATATAGAAATGGATGTGGGTTTGAATTAGTATAAATACAATCAACTTTTTAAACAATTTGAATTGTATAACAAAGAGGTTCTCTTTCTCGTGTGTAGTGTTTCTACTTTCTATCTATGCTCTTAGCACCCTTGAGAGAAAGCGAACCAATTTTACATTTCTTGAATTAATCATATTAACTATTTTTGAGAAAATTTTGAATTTTGGATGTGTGAGATCGAACTTTATACACAAGCTAAGGTAAATTTGATCTTAAGACCTTTTATAAAGATTCACATACTTATAGTGATGAATTACAAGAACCTTTATACATTAATATAAAGGAAAGTATAGATTCTAATTTATAGACTTAAATTTTTTTTAAAAAGTTTTTAATTTAAATATTTTAATATATTAAAGTGGACCGTACTGAGTTTGTATTTTAAAAGATGTGAGCCAGACTTACATATATGACACACATTATAATGTGGATTGGCATGACGCAACCCACATTAGTGTTAACGCAGTGTGAGTTTGAGTCATACTAGCACAACACGATCCACTTGACATCACTTCATAAAAAAGTAGAAAATTAAACATACTTCATTCACGTCGTGTATATTAACAACAAATTAAATTATATCACAAACTCATGATACTTTGATTTGAAT
The DNA here is from genome assembly GCA_003576665.1 of Ipomoea trifida. Taxonomy (NCBI): domain Eukaryota; kingdom Viridiplantae; phylum Streptophyta; class Magnoliopsida; order Solanales; family Convolvulaceae; genus Ipomoea; species Ipomoea trifida. Next base: position 8,197,325 of record CP025658.1, on the reverse strand, counting down.
GCATGGATGGTATTACATACTATAATTCATTAAATATGAAATAAATGTTTCAAAACTATTTAAAAGGTGGATGGAGATAGATGGAATTCCTATAAATTATATGAATGTGGGCATGCATATAAAGTAGGTTGACAAAATGACCTTAAAGGAAGGGAACTGATCACTCTCATGTGGCTATAGAGACAATGTCCTCATCTCCAGCAACCCATCCAAAAAGATAAATCAAACCCAAAAACCAAACTCCAAAAAATCTCACACTATATTAAACTGCACCCTCCATTCTCACCACCCTCCCTCTCTCCCTATCTCTTCTTCCATTATTGCTTTCTCTCATCTGTTTATGGAAACTAATAATCAGTTTCATGCAACCTCACCAGCCGCCCATCACCACCGCCCCAAAACCCTCCACCGCCATGACATTCTTTCTCCGACCACCATTCTTCTCATAGTCATTCCCCTCATCATCATCATCCTCCTCATTTCAATTCTCCTTCTGCTTCTAATGCTCCGCCGTCTTCAATCCCCGAAAGGCGGCGCAAATGGGGAGACTAACGGCGTCGTTAACAACCGGAATTGCCTCTTCATTTCCCATAGCACCATTAACATCAAGTCCAGCCCAGGTAATAACCCAGTACAGTCTCATCTGTCCCATTTTATCAGTCCTATTTATTATTTATGAAATATTAAATTAAAAATAACTCCAGTCAAACCTAACCAGACACATAAAATGGGAATGGGAATGAGGGAGTATAATTTATCACTTTCCTGCGGTGGAATAATTTAATTTGTTTTAATATTAGCAGGTGGGAGTGGTGGGTGCCTATATGGGAGCAGCAGTATGGGGCGTCAACCGCAGGCTAAAGTGAGAGGGATACAAGTATTCACATACAAGGAGTTAGAGGTGGCTACTGAGAAGTTCAGCGAGGGAAATGTTATAGGAAATGGAGGGTATGGGGCGGTGTACAGAGGGGTCCTCAGGGATGGGACTGTGGCTGCAATTAAGGTGTTGCAGAGGGAAGGCAAGCAATGGGAACGCGCTTTCCGCCTAGAGGTAATAACTACTACTTCATTTATTGCCTCTCATCTTTATCTCTTTTCAAAATCCTTGTACACAAAAAAACAAAATTTCATAACCTCAAACCTTAGCCTGAGGATGATAAATGGATAAATGACGGTGGTTCAGACTGTCATTTAGGTAAAAAAATCAGTGTCTGGTCTGGTGTACACAAGATACCCACCACATTAAGTATAACTCCACATTGCGGTGACTGTAGTTGGATCTTGTATCCTTGCCCAGCAAATCCCGATCTCGGATAGTAAATAGGTAAATAACGGTGACTCAGGCGGTCATTGAGTGGGAGAACCAGTGTTTAATGTCTATAAGGATCCCACCACATAGGTGTAATTCCCACATTGTGGTTGCTATGGTTAGATTCTGTGTTCTTGCCCAAAACATCCCAGCCTTATAGGATAGTAAATAGGTAACTGACAGTGACTCAAACGATCATCTGGTGGGAGAACCAGTGCTTGATGTTCATGAAGAGTCAATCACATTAGGTGTAACTTTACACTGTCACATCCAGAACTGGATCTTGTGTCCTTGTCCAGCACATTCCGATCCACAGGATAGTAAATGAGTAAATGACGTGACTCAGACGACCGTCTACGAAGAGCCTATCACATTAAATGTAACTTCTACAATGCGACTATCGAGACTGGATTATGTCTTTCCACTCACAATCTACCAGTCAAGAACTAACTGAACTGTCCGTACGAAACTCCCTTCACAATCCTAAACTACACTGTTGTATGTCACTGTTGCATTCAATTCAAGTTCAACTCTTTTCTGCAGGTGGATATACTGAGCCGTTTACACTCCCCATATCTGGTCCAACTTCTGGGCTACTGCGCGGATCAACGCCACAGGCTACTCATCTTCGACTACATGCCCAACGGCTCATTGCAGCAGCATCTCCACCCTCCGCCCTCCAAATCTTCAATGGCAGTCCTGAATTGGGGCGTTCGGCTGAGGATAGCGCTGGACTGTGGGAGGGCATTGGAGTACCTTCACGACCACACTGCCCCATCAGTCATCCACCGCCACTTCAAGTGCACTAATGTCCTTCTGGACCAGAATTTTAGGGCTAAGGTTTCTGATTTTGGGCTTGCAAAGATTGGTTCAGACAAGATTGACGGTTTGATTTCCACTCGCGTGTTGGGGACCACTGGATACTTGGCCCCCGAGTGAGTGCCTGCCCTCTTTCTCATTACCCATTGCTCATTAAATATGGTCACTTTTTTCTTTGTTTAGCAGGCTAAAGTCCCCATCACACCGCAGCCACCTCTCTACTGTCATCTTCTTTGGTCTTTAGAAAGCCTTACTCCTAACAAAATAATCAATCCCTACACGTGATTCCCCTTCCATACACTAAATGCCATGCCACATCTAAAACACTATCGCAAGAATTTTTGCCTACAAAAAGTAAAATCCCTCATCCCCGTTATACAGGGCTTGTGAAGGTGATAAATCACATACTTAACGACACATTAGGTGGGGAGGACCAGTGTAGAGTGTCCACCACATTAGGTGTAATTCCCACATTATCGCTGTCAGGTTCGATTCTGCGTCATTTCCCACAATCTGCTACCAGGAACCAACATAACTAAGCTATTTTTTTATATGAAAACGATAAGTAGATTCTAAGGGGGTAAAACTCCTGCCATATATAGTGATTCTCACATTGTAGCTACTGTAAGCCTGTTAGGGCTCAATTCTCAATAGTTATACCATAGATCTCGGTCCACCTTGCTTCACAATTTACCTACTGGATAAATTGTGAACATTCAATAGGTAAATTGTGTACTTTGGACTCGGATCCACAGATTAATTTACCCTCAATTTTGCATTCTTGCTAACAATATGCTACTATACACAAGAACTAACTGAGTTATTTTTTTTTTTAATAATGCAACAGATATGCTTCCACGGGAAAGCTTACCACAAAGTCAGACGTCTACAGCTATGGCGTAGTCCTTCTAGAGCTCTTGACGGGACGCGTGCCAGTCGATACAAGGCGGCCTCCTGGAGAACATGTCCTTGTTTCTTGGGTCTGGATTGAATTACATTATATTTTTGGTCTCAATTCAAAAACTTGTTTGTGCTAGCAATAACGTAACCCCAATATATAGTCAATCATCTGGTGTACTTAATTGTGCAGGCACTTCCAAGACTTACAAACAGAGAGAAAGTAGTGGAAATGGTTGATCCTGCACTAAAAGGCCAATACTCTCTCAAGGATCTAATCCAGGTAGCTGCTATTGCTGCAATGTGTGTACAAACCGAAGCGGATTATCGTCCCTTGATGACAGATGTTGTTCAGTCTTTAGTACCTCTTATCAAGACTCAATCTTCTTCCTGTCCTGCTTCATTTAGATACAACCAAACCTCAAATAATGCCAGTCCACTCTAGTTTGGATTTCATATAACTCTGCTCTCAACAGATTTATTTGACCATCAAAATGTTGTTTTATTACTTCTGCTGCCACGAGGTATGACTACTCATATTTATATGCTATTTTATGTTGGATTATATTTACATCTAACATGTGATAACAAAGCTCTTAATTATCTGGACTCTCATCGATATATTATTGGAGGCTGTGTATTTCCAAAATAGTATATATCAATTTTCATTCATATACATGTAGTATTGATCTTTGTATGTGTTTTCTTTCTTCTCCTTTAAAACAAAATAAGGCTTAAAAATAAAAGCTATAAAACATTTAGGAGCAATATCTAAAATGAAATATTTCCTCAAAAAAAAAAAAAATCTAAAATGAAATATGATCCAATGGATAATGGAAAACAGGAGTGTGAACATTGGCCTTAATAGCCCATCAAACAAATAGAGCCCAGAAGGCCTGCAAATTGGAAATCATTTCTGGCTGGCTTTCCAAATTGCAGAAATGGTGGGCATGAATCCAAGAACCCCTGTACTCTTTTTTAATCCATTTTACAGCAATCAAAAGAGTAATATATTTATGCACCTAGGGATACCCAGCCAAGTTTGTATAACACCACATATAGCCTTCGTAAAGCCGTTGAAGTAGAGATGCTGCATAGATGGAAACCGATGACTGGGTTGCTCGCGATTTATCTCCTCCATAATTTGGTGATCCTGTCAATGCTATTATATGGCAAAGATAAAGCTTAAAGCCAAAACCACTCCACCCTTAGCTTGTACCACTGACTTTATTGATTAGCTCCAGCCTGCCTGCATAGGAAAAAGAGGGCATTAATATACCCATCCCAGCAACTTTATCCACTGGGCCAGGGGATCGGAGAATAATAATGAACTGATTTCAATTTGCATGCAGCCATTGGGATATGGTATCGCACAGAAAAGGAACCAAAGGGAATGTTGGTCAAATATAATTCAAGACATCATGGACAACTTCAGGAGAAATATCACAAGAAGCTAAGAAGCAGCTACAGTTCAAGAAAGAAATTAAATACAGAAATCAGTGAGTGATGTAGTAGATTGTTAGCTAGTTGGTTAGTTGATTAGTATGCTGGAAATTTTTAACAAAAATGACATTTTAAGTGATTATTTTGTGTACTAAAAAAAAAGTGATTATTTTGTGTGTATAAATATATTTTAATTTGAGTTTGATCAAAATGGATTCGAATTCTTCCAAGTGAGACGAACAATTGACGTATTATTGTACGTTTAAAACGGATAATGGTGAATGATAAATTGATTATCAAATTAGACTCATTTGAGTTGCAAAAATAGAGATGTGAAGACTTGGAAGTAGCATTTGTCTCATATTGAAATGGAAAGTGGATATATAAAATCTCATTTTAGAATTGAAAGAACTTTAATTGTATAGCTCAAAGATTCTCACTCGCGCGGAGGCGGTGTAAATCAAATCCTATAATGAGTCTTGACGATTTTTTTTTCCAACCGAATAATGTAACCTCTCGATCACATTACGAGATTTACCTTGCAATAAGTGACGATTTTTTTTTCCAATTGAATAATGTAACCTCTTGGTCACCTTACAGATTTTACCTTGTAGTAAGTGACTTTTCGGTAGGGGACCTTTTGATTCGTGACCTTGCGTTATGACCTTTCGGTCTGGAACCTCTCGGTTTGCGACCTTGTAGTTTGCTCTAGCCAAGTAACATTTCAGTTCAACTTGCGGTCTGGATATACCTTTCGGATGCACTCTGTGGTTTTACTTCTCGATAACATTTATGATTATGATCAGTTTAGGAATCCATTATAATTGACTATTTCTATTTATTTTATGAGAATTAACTAAGTAACAACATGTGTTATTTCCAGAATGAATGACCAGTTATGGGGTTACAATCTAACTTATAATAAGATGTGTTAATGCCTGTGTTAGTTTATAAAGCAAGAATTGTATGCTTACTGTCGGTTTAAAAAGCCTCAAGTAGCAATTTCAACTCTCAAAATAATTTTAATTACTAGTGACTCTATAACAAAAGAATTGTAGTACTAAAAAAATAATTTTGATAAATATATTACCTAATAAGTGTCAAATAATAATACTAGAGACATATATTTGATAACACAGTTGAAGACAACCTTTTATTTTGCGACCTTGTAGTAAATGACCTTTCGGTCTGGAGCCTCTTGGTTCACGACCTTGTAGTCTGGCTTATCCATGCGACCTTTAGGTTCACCTTGCGGTTTGGATATACTTTTCAGGCAACGGTTTTACCTCTCAATAATATTTTTTACGGGAAAATCACTGTTTTGGTTCTTCAATTGTTTTGTAACTGTCAACTTAGTCCCTAATTTTTAATTTGGTCGAATTGACCCTCCAATTGTTTTAAATTTTGTCAATTAAGTCCCATAGCGACTATTCCATCAGTCAGCACTTAGTTACCGAAATAGTGGCCAGAGGGTTTAATTGACAAAATTTAAAACAACTGGAGGGTCAATTTGACCAAATTAAAAATTAGAGACTAAATTGACAATTGCAGAATAATTGAAGGATCAAAATAGTGATTTTTCCTATTTTTAATTATGATCAATTTATAATTAATTCCAATTTATTTTATGAGAATTAACTACGTAACTGCATGTGTTATTTCCAAAAACAAGGTAAGAGAACTACATAGGCTTTGATTCTTATTGAAATTTCAATAAGTTACTTAAGCAATTTAAGTGCAAACCCCATAATTATTTGTGTTTTTTTTTTTTAGTTTAACATTAAAGTTTAAATATTTGATATAACTATTTTTCAAAAATGTATAGATAAATATTTTTTTTGTTGAATATTTGAATGTGAACAATTCTTGTGAATGTTACTAACTCTATTAGAGTGTAGTATGAGACAGCAACGCCTCCATCCACTGAGGCTCGAACCCACCACCTCCCTTATACAAGAAAGGGTTTGATGCCACTAGACCACAAGGCCCTTGGCAAATTTGAACAATTTTAAAAGAGTTTTTTTTGACAAAACAATTTTAAAAGAGATAATTCCATTTTTTGTCATAGATTTATAGGTGACAATCCACTTTTAGTCATTTTTTTATTAGAACATCCACTCGTTAAATACAATGACATTTCAATCTTCAATTATGAATGCTTTCAAAAAAATAAACATAAAAGATATATAGGTTCAACATACTTTGTACAAAAAAGATTGAAATGTCTTTGTATTTAACGATATTTTAACAATTTTGTTGCTGAAAGACTAAAATTGGTTATACCACAATAATACTAGGATCAAGATGTTCTAATAAAAAATGACTTGGATTGTCATCTATAAATCTAGGAAAAAAAATGAAATTAACTCATTTTAAAATAAAACAGAGATTTTTTTTTTAAAAAAAAAAAAAAGTCACGATTTGAACCGGAACCATGGCTAGGTAGTTCAGCCTATTTCCAAATAAATAACGCATAAAAACATGTAGGTTTAAATACCGGAACCAGCGGCAGAAAAAGTTTTGGGAACGCATAAGCCCTTGCTTCAAACGGCGATGAAGCAGGGAAGAAGGTCAGGCGGCGGCGGCGGCGGCCTTCAGGCGCTTCGCAGACAAATAGAAACGTGTAGAAGCAAGTACTCCACTGTCGAGCAGATCGTAGATCATCTCCGCTCTGCATACCCCCAGTATGGACGGCAGAAGATGCAGCCATTCACCAAACGCGTTCAGGACGTCCTTCAGACCATCAATTCGAGAGGTAGCTTGATAGAAGACAGCAGCGATGACAGCAGCGACCAAGCGACTCCCCCTAGAAAGATACCGAGGAGAATCGACGAGAGCGAGAAGAGATTGCAGCAAATTGAGGCTCAGCATCTTAGGAATATGCGAAGGAAAAAGCCAGCCGCAGACGAGGAATTGTCGTCGTCGGATTCCGAGACCGGGAGTGATGATTCCACGCCTACTTCGTCCTCATCGCTGGATGCGGTTTACGGAGAGAAAATTGAGCCGAAGCATGATTTGATGCGCTCCATGCTTCGAGACCAATACAGCGACCAGAAGGCAAAAACCACTCCCAAATCGAATGCTAAAGTTATGGAAGTGGAGGTTGTGAATAATAGTGATGCCAATAAGGTGAAAAAGAAAGTTTCATTATTGAAAGGAAAGCAAGTTTTACCCCCCTCACCCGCTGTTAACTTGGGGAAAAAGGGGCCAGAACTAGGAGGAATAGGGATTGAAAACAATGGAGAGAAGCCAAATGCTGGGCCGAAATTTAAGGACCTAGGAGGAATGGGTTCTGTGGTAGAGGAATTGAAGATGGAGGTCATGGTTCCATTGTACCATCCACAGCTGCTGAAACATCTAGGAATTAGGCCAATGTCGGGGATCCTCTTTTATGGGCCACCAGGGTGTGGGAAGACAAAGCTAGCTCACGCTATTGCTAATGAAACTGGAGTTCCCTTTTACAAGATTTCTGCTACTGAATTGGTCTCCGGGATTTCAGGTGAAGCAAATTTTCTTTTCTTTGCTGTTTTATTTTGGTAGTTACAGTATATGAAGTTATTGATTTTGGGTTTCATGTAATTGCAATATTCTTAAAGACATTGTTAATTTCGTTAACAAGAAGTGGCATTGAGAATGTGATATTTCAAAAGGATTAACAATGCAATTACAAGATTAAGCCTCTACTTCAGTGATTTAGATACTGGAAACTTCAGAAGCACCAATATATCCAATTTGAACTCATTGGCTCATTGCTAAGAATCATAATGTCTGAGGTAATAGTGCCATTGTATGTATTGGTGTAGGTGTAAGGTTGCAAAGACACATTGATATATTTTCAAAGATATATATGATTTTCCTTCTAACCATTTCCCCAGAACTTCTGCTGTATAACATAGTTCATTGTTCTGTTTCTTATATCTTTTCCCTTATTGCTTGTTGCATGAGTATTTATTTATTCTTGAAATGAGCTGGATTTTAAAATAGCACTGAAGGAAAAAAATGAAGCCATTGGCAGTAGAGGGGGCTGTTTCTTCTCTGTGGCATTCATTTGCTTTGCTTTTATTGGCTTGTTGTTTTGAAGCTTTGCTTAGTGCACAAATGTTGATATTGCAGGTGCATCAGAAGAGAATATACGTGAATTATTCTCAAAGGCATACCGGACAGCACCATCTATTGTATTTATTGATGAGATTGATGCCATTGCTTCAAAAAGAGAAAATGTGCAGCGAGAAATGGAACGTCGAATTGTAACACAATTGATGACATGCATGGATGAATCACATAGAAATGTGCAACATGCAGATGGGAATTCTGCTTCAGAACGTGTTGATGGTGGACATGGAAATGCAATGCAAGAAGGAGATGATGGCAAATCCAGCCATGTTTTAGTTATTGGAGCTACAAACAGACCTGACTCCATTGACCCTGCATTAAGGAGGCCTGGACGATTTGACCGTGAGATTGTTTTAGGCATTCCAAATGAGAATGCTAGGGTTGACATTTTGTCTGTGCTGACACGTAATCTTAAAGTTGAAGGTGCATTTGATCTCATGAAGATAGCAAGGTCCACCCCTGGCTTTGTTGGAGCTGATTTGGTTGCACTGACTAATAAGGCTGGTAACCTTGCAATGAAGAGAATTATAGACCAGAGGAAGACTGAGCTTTCTGAAGAACCTGTAGGTGGTGAACATAATGAAGAATGGTGGAAAGAACCATGGTCCCCTGAAGAGATGGAAAAAGTCAGCATTACCATGGCTGATTTTGAGGTATGTGTTGCAGAGAGATTGTCGTACTATTTTATTTCACATGTTTGCACCTGTGCCGCGCGAAGCCTCTTGCCCCCAATTTTTCCACTAAAATAATAAAAGTAACAAACACTATTTTGGAACCAAAGAAAGACAATGTTTTAATTCTAAACATGTTCAAATCATTTTAATCAAATGACATTTAGTTCAGTGCTCAATAATTGCATCTTATTAGATTGTGTAGTTTATTCACACATACCGATTTCTCTTATAATTTTTTTAATGCCCAAAATTGGTCTGCTTCTGATGATATTCCTTCATCCATAAAACACACATATTTCATTTTTGGGTAACTATATATTCACTTTAATGTGGCATTAGATGACTTCTCTGCCTGATTGATTGCAGGAAGCAGTTAAAATGGTTCAACCCTCTTCTAGGAGAGAAGGTTTTTCTGCTATTCCAAATGTTAAATGGGAAGACGTTGGAGGGCTTGAATTGTTAAGGAGGGAGTTTGACCGTTATATTGTTAGACGTATAAAGTATCCAGAAGTTTATGAGGTAATTAGTTGTATGTGTTTAATTCTTGCACTGAATAATTTTATATTTTACGCTGTGATTTATCTTATCAACAGATTGGCTAGTTAATCTATGTTTTAGGTGACCATTCCTGCATTGTTCTTTCCCCTCCCTATCTCCCACACCGCCATCCCCATGACAGTTGTCACCAAACTCCAACCATGAGGGATCTTGCCGTGTCATGCTAAAGACTGACATTTTTTATTTTTTATTTTTACCGAGAAGGGATAACTCTAGAGTTCTATTGATTAGGTGGATGATGTTGGCCTTTATGAGCTCTAATGCACTTATGCACTATTGTTTAACTTCCTTCCCATTTAGATAGGTGAAAGATTTTAGGTTTTTTCTTTTTGGAATGGAAGAGGTACAAAGATAAACAAATTTAGGAGGCATTTGGTTTGCCATTTTTGAGGGGAGAATAAAAAAAAGAAGAAGTGATTGAGGCATCTGTTTATTCATTTTTAATGCCTCGTAATTGGAATCAAATCCCAGTTCTTTCACATTTGATGAAAGAATGCTCCCATCCTACTTTATGTCTTCAATCAAATCCCCCTCTTTTTTTGTTCATTTAATCAATAATGATTCTGGTTCTCATGTCTGAAACACATGCTTAGGTCTTTCTTCTTAAGTTATGATCATTTCTCATTTTTTTTTGGCTCACAATTTGAAACATGAGCAGTGTATAGTGCAACCATTTTTTTAATGTTAAACATGTAACCTCATGTTATTCTTAACAAGGACTGTGTGACAATCTGTGTGAACAATGCCAGAATCTGCATTCCACCTTAAATGTATTCCTTTCTGATCTTGTTATTTGCTAATATGCTTTATAAGAAGCATTATGTAGTTTCACTGACTGTAATGCTCTAAGCGATGCCTTGCTACTTGGTGTATTATTTACTGAGCTTTCTTGTTTTCTTCACCTATTTTACTTGTCTCTTTATTTTTAATAAGTACTTAGAAAATTGAAGTGCTCTTTGTTTTGTTTCAACATTTGATATTCCCTTAGGGTTTTGGAGTGGATTTGGAGACAGGATTCTTGCTCTATGGCCCACCAGGCTGTGGGAAAACATTGATTGCAAAGGCTGTTGCTAATGAAGCTGGAGCAAATTTCATACACGTCAAGGTTTCTCTCTAGTTCTCTTCTCCAAAGTACCAGATCGTTTTTATATGTTTGTTTATCTGATATTTATTATTGCTCTTTGTCAAGGGACCTGAACTTCTGAGCAAATATGTTGGTGAAGGAGAATTTAACATCCGGACACTATTCAACCGTGCGAGGACATGTTCACCATGCATAATTTTCTTTGATGAGGTCTGTGTTTCTTCTTGAGGCATAAACAATTTACTGTCATTTTCTCTTTCTACTATGTTGAGTTTTATATATGGTCTGCAAGCCTATGTTTTTATGGGAAAATTTTTGTGCTTTAGGAAGATGTGTATATTGATATTCTCAATGTTGGCTATGGACTTTTATTGTTTTAGTTGAGTGCTAAGGTTAGAAAACAACCTTGAATTGTCAAAAAACAGAAATTTGATATTTTAATTAAAATGGAAAAGTAGACCTCAATCTGATATTTCAAGTGTTTTGTATATCTGTATATGCTGTCTTGATGCCTGTCCATGTTTTTCGGAGTCTCAATTTTACATGTAGTGCCAGCAGGTAGTTAATAATGTTCAGGGCATCTGTCTATGAGGAGGATATTAACATGTACTGTTCTCTTGATACTTTTTTTTTTTTTTTTTTTTTTAATAGGTGGATGCTTTGACAACAGAGCGTAATAAAGAAGGGAGTTATGTTATAGAGCGGATGTTGAACCAGGTAACGTTGTTTTGTATTTTTCATGAAAATATCTGATTATATACTTTGACTCTTAGTTTACTTGAGTGATGCCCTTTTTCTAATTATTGCAGTTGCTGATAGAATTAGATGGTGCAGAACAGCGCAAGGACGTTTATGTTATTGGAGCAACAAATAGGTTCAAATCTGTATTTTAGATATTTTGGGGTGTTTTGTACTGATAACTTAAGATAAAAACAATATTTTGTTTGACGTCTATATTCTTATTACTATATTGCTAGGCCAGAAGCAATGGACAGGGCTCTGTTACGACCTGGAAGGTTTGGAAAGCTCCTCTATGTCCCACTACCGAGTCCAGATGAACGCGGGCTTATTTTAAAAGCTCTTGCAAGAAAAAAATCTATAGATCCCAGCGTAGACTTAGCAGCCTTAGGAAGACACGACTGTTGTAAAAATCTAAGTGGAGCGGACCTCTCAGCACTGGTTTGTTCATCTTTCCATGATATTTCTCTTTTGTTCTTCCCAATTCTTATGGATACCTACCCTTGTATCAAGGGAGACATTGACGTCCCGCTTTGACCAATTACTCTGATTCAATGTTTGGGCTTTTTCTAATAGATGCTTGAAGCTGCTATGGCTGCTGTTGATGAGAAGTTGGAATTGTCATCAAAGATGAGCATAGATGGCTTATCAACTACCATTAAAGATGTGCATTTCGAATTGGCTCGGAAAAAAATTACTCCCTCGGTTTCTGAGGAGGTTTGGACGACTCCTGCATTCATGTCATTTTATAGATATCTTCTGTACTTCCTAATAATATTTTCTCTCTTTTTGGAATGCAGCAAATAGAATATTACAAAGTTTTGTCTCAAAGCTTCAAAGCAGCATGAGAACAGACCTGTTAAAATGGCTTCCCGTCCATATGGCATGGATTTACACTTTGGAACTAAAGACTCGCTCTTGAGAATAAGTTGATATTTCCCTCTCCTCTAGTCATCTGGTTGTTTCATACACCCAAATGCTTTTTGGCCTTTAATAGATGTACAGATTATGATGCTACTGCTGTCCAGGACGAGATAAATTTTGCAAATGGGGAGATAAATTTTGTAGACTCTTTCTATACTCCATCTGTGATGGAGAAGTTTTGAAGCTCCTAGGGACTATATTCGGTTGAAGTTAGGGAAAAATGTTATCTGTTATATATATATATATATACACTATTAATTGTTTTGTGAAAGGAAGGTTTGGAATGGAAAAAGAAAAGAAGTTAGGTTTGTGGTTGGACAGTTTTGAGATTTAAGTTTAATTTGTCCGATTTGGAAATTTTATGGTGTGTTGAATGTTATGTTTACTAGTGTTCATATTCAAGTATTTTGTCTGGATTTAAAATCGAATTGGATTGTTAACATTATTGCTGAAGGCGCTAGTTAGGCGTTTGGCTGCTTAGCGCCTAGAGCACCTAGGCGGTCGAGTAAGTCAAGTATATCGTCTCCACTTTTTTCAATCTAGTCTAGGAATTGTTACACACACTTTAGCTTTTAATAATTGACCATTTAAGAAAATAAGTGATTCTTACTACTTTTATCTTTATAGGCAAAATTCAGTGCAGTCATTCAAAAATTCATTTTCTCCCAGAATCCAAACTCTATCAAATACAAGCATGAAGAAATATCAATGTATGTGTGGTACACTTGTAATATATATATATATAGCCTTTATAAACATATTGGCAAATTTTAAAATAATTTTGACTATGGGTGCCTTCTTAAAGAGTTGTGGTCATGTACAACGTACTTTGATTGAGATAATAATTTTTTTTTTAAATTTGATTTGTTTAAAACTCGCAGTCACTATTTAAAAGTACGATTAAGTTATCCATAGTTGTCCGTCTCAAACTAAGAAGACAATAGATAACTCTCATAAAGAGCTAATCTTAAAATCTTGTAGTTATCTAACCAATTATCCAATTAACTTAATTGGGATTGCCCAATTGAGCCATAAATCCAAATGCCAACAATAATGACATTAGGTGAGTCACACGGTATACTTGAGATTATATTCTGATATGCTACTTAAGTCAACATATACCTCTTAAGATACTTAAAAAGAAAATGGCTAAAAGTAGTCACAAAAGATAAAGTATATAGATGGAAAGTAGAATTGTGTAGTGATGAAACAATATTGAGATCCTTTTTCATGTGGCTATCCTCTCTCTTTTAATCATTTTTCTAGCTAGCTCATCCACGTATTCAATAACTTGTAAGTTGTAGCCATACATACATGTTCCAAGTTAAGATTCCTTAGCTTTTCTCCAAATTAGTACAACTGCGCGTGTGGCATCCAACTAAAATGGCATAGATCGATCTTGGGCTAATATATCTGAACTCCAGTGAGATATATGAGCTTTAATTTAGTTATTTATTTGTTAGAATGAAGAAAATATCTCTAACCTTATATTATAAACCTGAGAAACATGATTCTCACTTCAAACGTTTATATCATGTTTGGTTCATAGAATTGGCTACTAATAGAATAACATTTTCGGAAATAGTCATATTCTATCATTTGGTAAGTCATTTTATTCTCAGAAATATTATTTTCCGTAATGATTACTCTCCCTCCAAGGGGAATAACTATATGTATGATAATTTTGTCTTTTGAATGTTTATTATATTTTTATTTTTTAATCTATCTAACCAAACATGCTATTAAGAGTTTGTAGCAAATGATCCCTATTTTTTCCCTTTTGTAAAAAATAGAAAATAGAAAATGATTTTTTTAGAGGCAACAATATGCATGTTTATTCAGTGAGTTGTGATCTTCTTGAAACTTTCTCTTCACTACTGAATTGTTTTCTTTAAATTTAAACAAGTAAAGCAGCAAGGAGCATGGCTGGATAATGTGAGGTGATGTGGTTACCAACCTTCTTCTTCTTCTTTTTTATTATTTATTTATTTATTTATTTATTTATTTTTACATATTCGTACTTTTAAATAACATTTCAATGAAAAAAAGTCAAATAGCCGCTTGAACTTTATACAAGTTAATTAGACGTCTGAACTTTTAAAATGTGCAATTAACATACTATACTTCCCTGCCTTATTGGTGCATGTCTTGTAACCAATTAAAATTTCCTGCCTTATCACAAACTAAATTACTTACACTCCGACGTTATTAATTTAGAATATGTATGGTACCACGGACTCGATCGAATTAATATTGACAAGAATTGAACTCGTGACATTTTAACTTTTGATATGATAATCATGTTCCATTCACTCAATTACACATTTTATGAAAAATCAATAACTACGATCTATCTATGAATATTGTCTGTCTAATTATTTCGAGTTGTACCCAAATATAATAACTCGATCATATGCCGTCCAAAATGTTGTTTCGCATTAAATTATCTTTCCATGCTACAAATGGGAACACACATTTCTTGCCTCTTATTATATATTGCAATACTTAGTCTAAACACTACACTTTGATTTTGCCAAAACAAAATATTTCAAGAAATTTCACATTCACTTTCAAGAATATATATATATATATATATATATATATATATATGTGTGTACAAAACTATTCACAAGTTTAAAAATAAAAGATATAAAAAAGGACTATAAGGAGTCATAAAAAAGAGTTCATTTTGATTATTCATAAAAATGAAAAAATAAAATGAAATGAAAAATAAAGTCTCTAGAAGAAGTAGAAGACAACCAGCGCCAGAACTCAAAGTCAACCTTTTCGTGCTCAATAATTCTTCTCCACTCGTGGCAAGAAATTTTCAAAGTGGGACCCGCCCGAGCATCTATCGCGCTCCTTTGACAATCAAATTTTGTCGTTGCCACTGAACCGGAATCTGATTCTAGACCGGTGGTCGAGCCGAGGTAGACGGTATTAACTCGGGTTCATCTCCTTTGGGTTCAAGACACTTGAATGACGGCAATCTAACGGCTGTTTTCCCTCCGGTGGATGTGGAAGCCTCGCCGTTATCAGCAACCACCTTCGGTGATTTCATCGACGGCCACCGCGAAAAGAACGGCGGCGCGATTGAGAAAAGCCACCGGTCCGACCGGCCTTCCCCGTCCAACCGGTCCATCCTACGATAAGACCGGCCGCCTCGACTACTTCCTTCTCCGCCACCGGTTCTGTAGCCCCTCCTTGAGCTTGCATCTCTCGGTAAATGCACGGCCATACTCCTAGCCCGGTTCAATAAGGCCCGGTTCATCATCTCCTTCCTAACATCCTCGGGTAATTTTAACGTGTACCGGTCTAAATTCTCTCCAGGTAGAACTAAGGAGTGCCCGGTCGAGTGTGATCTAAACTTGCTGAACATTTTAGGCCGTTTTATTGAAAACGATCTAGGCGGCCGGTTCGGAACATTGAAGCTCAAATTCCGTTTAACCGATTTGGCTCTGACGGCGTTTCCTTCGCCCTCTTGTTGCCGTTGCTCTTGATCGCTCACTACATGTACCGAAATCTCCTCGTTTTGTGGCTGATCGTTACCGTTACCGTCTTCTTGTTGCTGGTCCTGTGTTGGCAACTCGGGGGTCTGAACCGGTTCATCCCCCGGTTGAGGAGCGAGGTTGGCTCGGCAAACCGGGCAGGTCACGTGCGCCTCGAGCCAGGCGTCAATGCACTCGGGGTGAAACACGTGATCGCACTTTGGGATCAAACGCAGCGTTTCGTCATCTTCAAACTCGTTCAAGCACACCGCGCACTCCAACGCGCCCTTCCCAATCCTCTGGTCCTTCACCTCCGCGTAGCTGAAAGTGGGGAACGTCTCGATCACAGACGCGTCGAGCCCACGCGCCGCCGCCCTCCGCCGCATCGACAGCGCCGCCCGCACGCTGTTCCCCGCTGACGATTCGTTGCAGTGGCGGATGTAGATGGAGAAAAACCCCATGAAAAACAAGGCGGCCACGAGCACAACTATGATGACCGCCATTGATGGGCTGAAGTTCCTGTAGTACGTGCTGTCGTCGGTCGGCGGCTGCTGAGCGGCGGCGCGTGGAACCACCGGAGACAAAAGTAACAGAACCACGAAGAAGAAGAAGCTAGGAAGAGAAAGGATTCCATTTCTCGGCGTATAGATACTAGATGAAACAACCGTATTCTTCGTAAGAGCCGCCATAGATCATGCTCTGATCTGCGTTGTAATCAATGAAAGGTGTAAAAGAGTCGCCGGAGTTTTCAAGAAACTGAAAGTGGGTTGAATATAATCCCGTCAGAGACGGCGGTGGATCTAATGAAGGTGAGAGAGGTTGTAAATATGTGGAGTGTGTTTATATACATACATCAAGAAATGCATCTATATTATGAGTGGATTGGGGGGGGGGGGGGGGGGTGTTTGAAGAAGTTTCGTGGAGAAGGGTTGGGGTTTCAAACTTTGACGATGGGTGTTTTGTTTGACAAAAGTACACAAAACATTCTTAATTATCGATCCAGCTTTACAGTATTGGTTAATTATAGTAATATCCAAAAGTAATTACTTGGAGAATCTGTTAGATTCCTGTTTGATTCCCCAAAAATATTTGAAAGAAATAAAATTAAAATTTTATAAAAAAATAATTAATAGAGAACAAAAGAATAATCACTTCATAATAATACTACGTGTTGATTTTATCAGCAACGATGGTCGACTAAGTGTTTGGTATGAAATTAGAGCAGCCCTAAACTACCCTATATAAGTTAAGACTTCTTTCCTTGTTACAGTTGGATACTTTCTTAATCTATTTTGATTTTCTTTCCATATCTTTCGTGCGTCTTCCATGTCCACCCGCCTTTGCCTTTAGGAAACTTTTCAAAAACGCCTTTAGGAAACCCTGCAACCGCCTTCTTTACCTTGGCCTCAGCTCCTAGGTCGGTCAGATCGCCTTATCACTTGAGAACCCACCAAGTACATTCTTTTCATTCTCAAACTCATCATTAAACGTGTTCCACAAAACTGTCCACTGAGTAACCTCATCAACAAATCGTGGTCGATCGATCGATCATCGACCGACCCTCGACGTGCCACCACCCCTCTTTCCGAGTCCTCCAAGCTTGCCTTCCTTTCTTCCGCCTCTCCTATCTTTCCCTTCGATAGTCTCTTTCTCCTTTCCGAGTTTCAGGTGCCGAGGCTCTAACCCATTCTCCATCACTAGGACCAAATGTAAATGTTCTCAAAACAAAGAACTAGAAGTGAACTATCACCTATAAATCTATGATAAAAAATTAAATTAACTCATTTTGAAAACTATACAAATGTTTTGCTGTCCGGACCAATTTCTCAATACATTCCAGAATTAATATTGGAACGATGATCTCACATAAATTTTTATAATATATAAATAATTATTAAAAAAAGTAATATTATATTCTCCTTTAAATTTACCTAGAAATATCCCCCCACAACAAGAGTATCTAATTTTACTTTTTTTTTTTTTTATATTTGAATATTAAGTAAAATTATGTTTTCATTTATGGTGGAATCAATTTATTCATAAGTAATTAATAAATATAAATACTTTTACTATGATGTCAAAAAGTTAAAGTAAATTTAAGAAGAGAAAAGAGTTTATTTTAGTGTTAAATACAAGGTGCCATGCAATTATAATAAAGAATATTAGGTAGAAAAAAAAATTAATGCACAATAATTTTTGTTAAAATATTAATATTAATTTGACATGTGAGGCTTTAGATAATTAATTGCAGAGAGCGAGTGTGAAGACTAGAGCAGGTGGTTAGGCAGTTAGCATAGCAGGCAAGCATTGAATATATTTGCTGGTCAAAATGGATGGCTGCCACGTGGGATTCTAGAATATTATGTAGCATAGTTTTGTTATTTTGTGTAGAGCGGAACGCCGGGTAGTACGTTTGGATATTTAATAATAATTACACAATTTTGATAAATCTATTCTACATAATAGACTAAAATTTTGTTAAATTCTTCTTGATGGGAGAAGAAAAATTTTATAATTATTTAATATTTTGTTTTACATTTTAATAATTTATTTTTGAAATATTCATGATTCTTTACAAGTGATGTTCTATATTTTTTCAATATTTTAACTTCAAAAAATCAGTGAGTTCACCATCGGAGTTCGATAAGAGGTGTTATCACACTACATAGTAGTTGGCTATTTTAATAAATTAATAATTATATCCTTAATTTTTTTTAGAACATATTCTTAATTTTTTAAATTTAAATTTATTTGTTCTTTGTATACAAATAAAGTTAACGTATAAAAAACGTATCGTTAAAAAGTTCTAAGTCTTTTAAATAACACACACATATATAATCATAAGTGTATGTTCATTAAGTTATTATTACATATTCATTAAGTAACTATTATAGATTAATGACATTGTGATCAAGTGGCATGTAGTGACTCTTCCAAATGAGAGGTCATGAGGTCGAGCATCAGCTGAGGTGGTATTGACTCTTTGTGGTTCAACAAGTTAAAAAAGTATAGACGAATAGATATTAAGTCACTACACGTTGTATAACATTTTTTTTCCTCCCTCTAATTTACAAAGTATATATCCTCCTATGTTTTGGATATTTCATTTCAAGGGTGTGAGTATTATTCAAACTTGCCAACATATATAAATGTTTTAAAAAAGCATTGCCACTAAGGTATTATTATTATTATTTTAAATGTAATAGGCTATACAAATATAATAGTTAACACTATCTTTTTACTAAATGAATTCCTTCTTGTATGATTAGGAGAAAAAGATATAGTTCTCGAGCTTAGTGTAGTTGGTTCGTCACCTGACTTACAGGTCATGATCGGAAACAGCAATAATGCGGGGTTAAGGATAATGGAAGATTTAGATTGAGTTCCTTTACGATTTACCTCTGCAGTGGCTCTAGGGATGAGTTTTATGGGCTAGATATACCCCGGAGTACATGCTTACCTTCACTATTATTTATTTAGTCATAATATAATATTCATAGTAAATTAATTTTAAATATATTAGAATATTGCTAGGAGATTACGCTAATAAAATATAATAATATATAGGGATTTTTGTAGGACACGTAATATTACTCTTTTTATTTTTTATTTTTAATTCCAATAACAACAAAATTATACTACATGGAGTAAACTTTAAGACAACAAAAGGGGTTTCAAACCTTCTAATTGTGTGACTCAAGTTATTTACTCTTTTCTTCATCAACAAATAATAACTATCATAACAAGCCATCACAAGGGCCCTCAAAATGGTCCTTCGCCATTACCTCATTAGTATTATTCAATTCCTATACTAGCTGCTATATATATATCTACATAATATATAATACTTCCTTAATTTAAGAATGCATCTAATTAATATCTTTATTTTAAGTAGGACAGATTTGTTTTTATAAAGAATTAAAAGAAATAGAAGAGTTGAGTTGAGAAAAAAAATTCAATTGTCCCATGCATCTTATATCATTAATAAGACTATATGCACATCAGTAATCCGTGTGAATTGAATTGCAATTAAGTTGATATGTCTATTTTCCTTATTCTTTTTTTTTTTTTTTGAAAAGTAGGAAAATGGCTTTTAGAAAATATTTTTCTTCTCAGTGTTTGATTGCATTCTAAAAAACTGTCTTATTTGGTTTATATTCTAGAAAATGAGCATAATTATTTATAATTTTAAATATTTAAAATATACAATAGTGGTGGTGGTGGTGGTGGGGTGGATGTGATGGAGGTGGGTGGGTGGTGGCGGCGACGCGAGTGATTTGCTACTCCATTACTTCAAACGGAAAATGACTTCCCAAAAAAAAAAAGGAAGTCATTTTTCGGAAAATCACATCTATTTTCCATTGGCCACACCCTATTTTTCATTGACTTTCGTTTACCCCCTCTAGCCAAACACTAAAAATATGGAAAATGATTTTTAGAAAATGATTTTTAGAAATTATTTTCCAGGTTTCCAAACACACCCAATCTAGTTGTGCATTATAAAGATTACAAGATGAGTTTATTACAGAAATTGTCCCTCGACGTTGCGAAATTACCAATTTGGTTCTCGACAATTTTTCTTGCCCAATTAAGTCCTCAACTTTGAAAAATTTTAACCAATTTGGTCCTCCGTTTATTTTACCGTTTGATATTCGCTAAATCGGGACCAAATATGTAATTTCACTATAGTCAATGGACCATTTCAGTAAAAAATAAATTACCGAAATGGTCCATTGACTATAGCAAAATTACCAATTTGGTCTCGATTTAACGGATGTTCAACACCAAAATAAACGAAGGACCAAATTATTTAAAATTTTCAAAGTCGATGACTTAATTGAGAAAAAAATTTATCGAGAATCAAATTGGTAATTTCACAGTGGAGCGACAATTTCAGTAATAAACTCTTACAAGATTTACCATCCTTACAAATCTGACCCATCAGAGTTAGCTTATTGGTCCCTTTTCTTTTTCTTTTTTTTTTTTTAAAAAAATTTTTAAATTTTTAAATAATAATAATAAAGTTAGATGTTATTTTTAGTTTTAAATTATTTTATATTATATTTTGAAAATGAATGGAACTGAATGCATAGCAAATAATGGTGAATTGTGATATCAAATTAAATAGGACACTTTTAAAAGTCAGGGTATTTCAATTTTCAAATATGCACTAGCCTAATAACATTTTTTTTTTTTTTGAGAAAAGCCTAATAACATTTTTTTGAAAGCAATCAACGAAACGATAGGTTAACAAATCAAATTATGAGATTTGTAATTCCTTCTCGTATTAGTATATTGAGATTTAATACATGCGAGGTTGAATTTCATCACCTGATGAATTTCAATAGGATGTATTTTTTAAAAAAAAATATTAAAGCTATTAGCTCATTTACAAACTCTAGTTGTGAATTGTGATTGACTTTTTTATTTATTTATTTATTTAAATAGAAATTGATCAGGATTTGAATTCTCCATCAATATACACGTCAATGAAAACCATGAGGGTTGAATTCCTCACCTTCTAGACATAATTGAAAAAAGATGCAGAATTCCAAATTCAACAAATTTCAATTCTTAGTTTTAAAAAAATTGCATATATTTTTGAAAGACATAGATCAATTGAAGTCATTTGTAAACTTGTTATTTAATATTCATATATTAAAATAATACTATCTTTTTATATTTCTTTTTGTTGTATTCAATTTTTTTGATTTTTTTTTTCACACAGAATTTTATTGCAAACACAAAGAAAAAAATAAAAACAAATAAAATACATAGACCCGACGACTTTCAAAGAAACAAGGACAAAAACTCACAACAAAACCAACTATTTATAAGTTTTTTTTTTTTTTTTTACACTTCTTCTTTCCCTAACTACTTATAAGTTGGTATGTTTTTTTTTTTTTTTTTAAAAAAAAAGAAAAAGAAAAGAAAAGAAGGCTTATAACAACCCAAAAAAAAAATAAAAATCTTATTTACTCTCCCACACCATCATAAACATCATTAAAAGTTGCATCTATCACCTGCTCCCCAACTGAGAAATAAAGTAAAATGTCACTCGTCCGGGCGTAACTCAATGGTTTAGTATGCAGTATTTAAGCGAAGAGATCATACCAATGTTCGAAACTCGGCAGCGGCAGTGTGAGGCCGTGATTTACCTCCTCTCACATGTTCTGTTGGGTTGGGGATTCAACTTGTTTGGAGAAGAAATAAAGTAAAATACCATTAGCATTTAAATGCTTCTGAACTAATTAATAATGCCATTGTTTATAGTGATTAGCATAATTAGATAAACTACATCTATTATCATGTAAATTGAAGTATTGAACCATAGTGTGAAAATTTGAATTCGAGGTCGTAATATTAAGTTAGATGCCTACATTTTATGACTTATGGGATTAAAACGTACTGTTTAATAATGATATATATTCATTTTTATTTGTTCACTACATACGTATCTTTATTCATAAAAATTGTCACATTAAAGAATTTCAATAACACTTCTTATTTTATTACCAAAAAATGTTCTTTGATTATTAAAAACAAAAAGTTCTAAATTTTGTGCTCCATAGGTGATGGAACATTATATTGTAAGTTGTAACCTAATTTCCTGGTCAAAGGGTGGACCAAGAAATAGTTTGAAGTCAATTAAGGTAAAGAATGCTATATAGTATATATAGTAGGAAAACGTATATATATATTGCTATTACACCCTATGTTACGGAATCCCTATTTATAGGTCTTCTTATTTCATATCTCTAGCTCGTTGCCCCTAGTCATACCATTACTAAGAGCCTCCCCAAGACTTGGGTTTTTTTTTTGCTCAATTTGTATAGGCCACATAGGATGGAGAGGGGAGAAAATTTTGGCTCATGTAAGTTAATTTGAACAGATTTAGCCTTTCATTGATAATTTTTCATAATGTTTCACTTTTAGTCCCTACTGTTATATAATTGTGAAACTCAATTAGCAAACTATTTTTATGAGCTTGCTTTTGTCACTTAGAATCATTATCTATGGTTAAAGTTCCATTCTCTTCATGTGAACACCATTTTTAATAATGAATATTGATTCTAAATGATAAAAACAACATCATATGTTAATAGAGTTTGACAGTTATATAACACTGTGGACTAAAAGTACAACATTATGAACAATTAAGGGCTAAATTTGTTTAAATTAATTTACAGTAGCCAAAATTTTAAAAGTGATAAAACAATTTAGGGGTAAAAAGTGTTGTTTTCCCTATATATAATTGATGATTTTGTCGGGACCTGGTCCACCATAAACTTGGTATGGAAGTACTGAAATGGGTAGGAAAATAGTGATGTTATTGCTTGGGCACTAGGCCCAAAAAGCACGTATAAAACCCGGGATACTCTTCCAAAATAGTGACCCAAATAATACAACTATACAAGCTATATATAGCCCAAATAGTGGACTAGAAATAATAATGTTGTTGCTAGGAATCGAACCCTGCTATAAGGGTTGAAGGTTAGGAACTCATACCACTAGATCAGACCAGGGAGGAATGTAAAGACCAAGGGATGACTTTTTAAGGGGAGGCAAGGATGCCGTATATATTGTTGAAGACCTTATAGATGTTTGACAAGTGTACAACATTGGCTAGTCTTCATTCTTGATCACACATGTGTTACCCCCTAACTACTTTGCTTACAGGCGCACTTCCCATGCATAAGTACTGGAGCTTCCTACTGTCTAATACACAAGAGATAGAGTATTTAGTGGGTTGGGGCATGAGGTGCTTAGTGGAGGTGGACTTCTATTATGCAGTTTTAGTAAAAAAAATTCTAAAAGTAGTGTACGATTAATTTTTTAAAAATTAATTTTGAGAGTCAAAAGCGAGAATATATTAAGCTAAATCAAGGTTCAGTACATGAGAAATAGAAGGGAAAGGGATCAAAAAACAGTTCGCACAATCTGACTTGGATATGACGTCTTTAACTAACACGTGGGTGACTATATTCGCAGACCGTTTCCAAAAGTGAAGCTAAGATCAGTAAACTCTGTAGCTACTTTAACATCATTGATGAGAAAATCAAAGAATTTTTTAAAAATTATAAATGTGTACAACAAAAAAAAAAAAAAAAAAAAAAAAAAAAAAAAAAAAAAAAAACTCCAAAAATGTAAGTCTGCACGTACACATAAGAAACATATCTTAGCCCCCTATATATACATAACATACGCTTGCCTAACAATATGATGATAACTTTATTTCTTTTATTTTTTTTTTATTTCTTGAAAAATAGGCATAAAAAAAAAAAAAAAAAACAGAAGTCGATTTCAAAAGTTAAAAATAAATGCGTTGGAATTCTAGTCCAAGTGGGGAGGCTTGAAAAACCATGCAGAACAAAGGAATTTGATTCGTTGATCATAATGGAATATATACAAGTGGTAGACACCCTTCTAGCATTGGAAGATTCTTTTAATAAATAAATAAATAAATAATAGCCTTCATTTTCAAACCAACCTCATTTGATTCTTTTGCTTTGGTCCCCCCCCTACTCTCTCCTCTTCCGTCAATTCACTCTCATAATACATGATTACCTTCATAGTACGTACCCTGCAATAACACACACACACTCTCTCTATATATATAATATATATGTAACAATAGATACAAATATTAAAAAAAAAAAGAGAATTAATATAAATTGTCCATATATGAATCATGTTATAAATCCTTACCATCACCGCTTACTCTTAGTTAAGGAGTACTTTATATATATATATAGTCATGATCAGGTGCGTGCGGCCGTGCTTTCCCGTGCGGTTCACACCACTCAATGTTACGAAATACACCACTCAATGTTAAGAAACACACCACACAAATATGCACTGTGGTGTGTTTCTTAACATTGTGGTGTGTTTCTTAACATTGATTGAGTGGTGTGTGATCGCACGGTCGCACCTGAAATTATATATATATAGGGTCATGATCAGGTGTGGTCGCCCCTTAACGTGCGGTCAGTGCGACCGCACCACTATGTATACAAATATACATCACTCAATGTTAGAAAATACACCACACAAATGTGCATTATTAGGTACGCATCATCAAAAAACACACCACTAGGTATGTAAATATATACACCACACAATGTTAGCAAATGCACCATTAGGGGCATGGGAGTTATGGTGCATTATTTTGGATGTGTGGTGTGTTTTATGGTGTTTTTGTGTATTTTCATTGTGGTGCGTTTTCTAATATTGAGTGGTGCATTTTCTAACATTGAGTGGTGTGAACTGCACCAACCGCACGGGAAGGCGCAGTCACATTTGAACATATATATATATTACACTTGTGTGAGACCGTCTCACAAATCCTTATTCGTGAGACGGGTCGGGTAGAGTCGAATTAATAATTGCTACATAAGATTAAAGCAATATTAATTAAAACTTAAAAGAAAGAAAAAAAATAAAATTAACCATATTCGACACTGTTTGATATATCATTTTGCAATCAGTGATAACACTTGTGTGAGACCATCTCACGGATCTCAATCCGTGAGACGGGTTGGATCTTTGACCTTATTAATCAGAGATCTCACCCGTCTCAAATAAAAATACATGATTAGCACATTCACAGAGTTTAATTCACACTTGATCTTACTTCCCACGGTACACATATAAACACACTTAGAAAAATAACAACTCTTTAAAAAAGAGATAAACCTATATAGATCAGAGTATTTGATAGATACCCAATATGTGAGTACCCGGTCGGTACCACCTAATAGGTAGTCGGGCCTCGAACTTGACAGTCACTACTCGAGATGTGACCTGTCGGCTCCTCAACTATCCTTCCATAACCTGCAATTTATTACACAATTATTGTGCATTTATTACCCCTTTATTACCCATTATTTCCCATTAATTAGAGCCTTTAATCCCATAATTAGAGTCTTTAATCCAATTAAATATAGCATTAGTTACCCATAAGTGCCAGGAGCATATAAGTTTTCTTCTATTATGTGCCCGGGGGAGGGGGGATAACAAAAGAAACATTACAAAAACTTTATCAATAATAAAATAGTGATTTTCTAGCAGATTATTGTGTCTTTCTTTGTATTTTCCTTTTCATTGTTTATCTATCACGAATTCAATCGATTGTGTTGGCCCGCAGAGTGACTACCCTAGGTTCACGAAACCAATACTAACGTCGTCTATGGGGACCGATACAAAAGGGGCGTGTACTCCTACCACTGCTACGAGAGAATCAAGCAATGAAGACTGCACATTGAGTGCATGCCTGTATCGCTTTTATGATGTTGATATTCAAACAAGGGATGTCTCCCGTGTACTCTTCTGCGACAAGCATGTAAATACTATATCCAAGGCAAGAGGATGCAAGGGTGGCCAACAAGGGAAGCACTCACCAAATTATGTACGCACCTAACGGTATCATCGTAGACTAATTGGCTGGTTTGTGGATTAGCAAATCAATAGAATATTATAAGCTAGACTGAGGGACTTCACCGAACATGTCAAGGAGTCGGTCATACGAATATGGTCGGTCGGGATGGATCGCGAACCGCCCTAAAAAATGGGTGAGAATTGCCCTGAAAAATGGGTGAGAATCGGGGTCGACTTGTCATAGCTGAGGGAGTAGTCGATCATAGGAATACGGTTTGTCGGAAGCTGTCGATAGAAAAGAAGCAGACACTCGGTCAACCGTGCCTCCTTGTATGGAAAATACAAAGTCATAAGGTGGTGATCGGTTTGGTTGGCCGGAGTCCTGGGAAAGGAGTCGGCACTCGGTCAACCGTGCCTCCTTGAAAAAGGAGTATCGAAAATGCAAAGTCATAAGGTGGTGGTCAGTTTGGTTGGCCAGGGTCTTGTAAAAGGAGTCGCCACCCGATCAAACGTGCCTCCTTGAAAAATTCAAAATCATAAGGTGGTGGTCGGTTTGGTTGGCTGGAGTCCTGTAAAAGGAGTCGCCGCTCGGTCAACCGTGCTTCCTTGAAAAAGGAGTATGGAAAATACGAAGTCATAAGGTAGTGGTCGATTTGGTTGGCAGGAGTCCTAGAAAAGGAGTCGACACTCGGCCAACAGTCCTTCCATGAAAAAGGAGCATGAAAAATGCGAAGTCATAAAGTAGTGGTCAGTTTGGTTGGCCGGAGTCCTGAAAGAGGAGTCATCACTCGGTCAACCGTGCCTCCTTGAAAAAGGAGTAAGGAAAATACGAAGTCATAAGGTGGTGGTCAGTTGGTTGGCCGGAGTCCTGAAAGAGGAGTCGGCACTCGGTCAACCGTATCTCCTTGTAAAAGAAGTGTGCAAAAGTCATAAGGTCGTAGTCAGTTTAGTTGGCTAGAGCCGGTAAAAGAAGTCGCCAAATTTTGATTCGGAAGTTGATTTTGGGACGTGACAATGTATTTTTCTGCGCCATGCTTCGCGAGACACAAAAAAGTAAGGGACTTATGATAGATACCCAACATGAGTACTCTGTCGGTATCACCTAATAGGAAGTCGGGCCTCGAACTCGGCAATCAGCACTCGAAATGTGACCAGTTAGCTCCTTAACTATCCTTCCATAACCAACAATTTATTACACAATTATTGTGCATTTATTACCCCTTTATTACCCATTATTTCCCATTAATTAGAGCGTTTAATCCCATAATTAGAGTCTTTAATCCAATTAAATATAGCATTAGTTACCCATAAGTGCCAGGAGCATATCAGTTTTCTTCTATCATGTGCCTAACTCTATCTTATGCTAAAAGAAGATGAGAAAAACGTGAGATATGGGGGAGGATAGCAAAAGATACGTTACAAAAATTCTATCAATAATAAAATAATGATTTTCTAGCACATTATTGTGTCTTTCCTTATTTTTTCCTTTTCATTGTTATCTATCACGAATTCGATCGATTGTGTTGACCCGCTGAGTGACTACCCCAGAGGTCACGAAACCAACAGTATTGAATTGAAAGTATATGTGTGGTACATGAGTAGTATTTCATACTCAAGCTGCAATAATCTTTCGGTTTATTAGATTGGATTATTAATAAAAAGATATTGTTTGATAAGCTTGATTAAATAATTAATGTTTTTAAATGCAAATTATTATATTATAGTTAAACTTTAGTGAATTAATTCGCGTCAATTTAAACAATTATTCAGATTAGCAGTAATTTATTTGAGAATTAATTATGTAATCATAAGATAGGCAGGTAAATGCAGGTTAAATATTAATGTTGAAGATGTTACAATCTGAATTTTAATTTCATATAAATGTCATGTTAAATGTTTAATTAATTATAGATTCATTATATATGTACTTGTTGTCGAATTGCTTTTACACTTTCTAAAATTCTTAGTTTTTCAACATCAACTGCTCTTAAAATTCTCATAGTGCTAATACTTTTCTAAGTATTATACATTGTGTTCTAATAATATATAGTTTAAGTATTATTGTGATCAGATTTAGGATTGCTTTTAAGTGACAACTTTGAGGAAATATTTTACTAATTTTATTTGACGGAGGGTGTGGAGGACTTTGACAGAGTCAAGAAATTATTTTAATTTGTTTTATGTTTTATAATTTAATTTATTGTGTGTATATGGACTATTATGGATGGAAAATTAGTGAAGTAGAAATGATTGAAGTCAAATTCATATAAAATAAAATAAGAGCAATTAGATTGAATTGTAACCTTATCTTTATGTATCGTAAGAAATGACGTTACAAGCAAAGGCGGCTAATATAATAAACATCAATATAATTGGATCGTATGCTTCCAGGAACACCTCTTTCTATATAATTCTGGGGATTGACGATTTTTTTCCCAGAGTTCTATCCCAACGTTTGGGAGATTATAGGAATAGACTTTGCTGGCTTTTGTGCGAGGGCAAAATTATCAATAATTATTTTATGGTCCACACATTTGCGTAAACTATAAATAAAAAAATATATTTTTAATATACTAAAAGTACATTATTTATATACATAAAGTCTGAAAAAGCGACCACCTGGGTCACCTTCTCACAGAGAAGGCAACCCGAGGGTAATTTTATTGATTCACTAAAAGTGCTTTTAATATACTAAAAGTACATTATTTATATACGGTCTTCTCCAACGTTGATTCACTAGCGACCGTTCTACGGTCACCGGTGACTTTATTGCCGAAAATATCATCGGAGTTGGCTGAAATTTTGACCGTAATCCTAGTGACCTGTGATAGCAAGTCACTAACCGATTTTTGGACTTCATTGCACCAAAATACAATGTTGATGCGTTTAATTGTTACTTTAAAAGTTTAGGGACCTAATTGACTTCTTAGGTAAATTTCGAGAGCTTATTTGACTGTTTTCCCATAATTTTGTGGCCTTTGAGTGAGGTGTAAGACTTTTCCCATACAATATATATTATATATTGTAAGCCTTAATTATGTGGTGCAAGTGGATTAGGCCCATTAAGTAATTGGTTGGATTGGACATACATTCAGGTTTAGTCTATATTCCACCATTATGCCTATATAAAACCTGTATTGATGGAATGCAGGACATACAATATATAGCACCTAAAGTTATGGTACGCATACTACTTAGAAAATACCAGTACACATACTACTCAGAAAAAGTCAAGTGTGGACAAAACGGTTAACACTCTGCAGATCTACCATTCAAGAGGCAACACAACAAGATATCAACTATGGTTAGAGATCAACACGACTTCCGGTTCCCTATGGTCGCGGCCGACCTTGACCTTGGCTTTCCCTAATGGTAGAACAGGGGGGACGCCCCCGCTCACTACCTAACGGAAGAATCTATTATGGGCAGCCTGCCCCTTGACAAGGTCGATGCCAAGCAGGTGAGGAGAACCTACATGTTCCTCAGTGATACACTCTATAAAAAGGTCAAGTCTAGAGGCCTACCCGAAGCAGGTGAGGAGAACCTACTTGTTCCTCGGTGATACATTCTATAAGAAGTCAAGTCTAGAAGCCCACCCGGTCCTTCTTGGTTAAGCACGACCTACCTACTAGCTAGACTACCTTAAAGAATACAAGAAGACAAGTGTCCTACCCCGGATGGGGTGGAAGTCGAGCTCATGAAGAGGAGAGCTCCAACCTACCTGCTCCTCGGGGACATACTATACAAGAGGTCCTACAACGACACCCTACTGCGTTGCTTGCCCTACTTGTACCCCGACGAGGCAAGGTCCGTCATAGAGGAGATCCACGAGGGCACTTGCTCAACCCATCAAGGGGCCTACACCATGCTAGGAGGGCAATCATACAATGTTACTTCTGGCCCGTCATGGTCAAGGAGTGCGCTGACTATGCAAAGAGTTGCTCAACCTGTTAACAGTTTCGAGTCGGCCCGGGCTGGCTAGCCACCAGCTACACCCCGATCAGCTTGGTCATCCTGTTCTCAAGGTGGGGTGGACTTACCGCACCACTCCGAGGAAGGCCATCGGGGAGACCCCGTATTCCTTATCCTATGGTTTTGAAGCTCGAGCTCCCACATAGGTAGCCATACCTTCCCACCGGGCAGAAGAGTACGACCCAGACTGTAACGAGGACAACCATCAGACCGACCTCCACCTCATTGACAAGAGGAGAGAAGCAGTAGCGATACATGTTGAGAATTGCCAACGACAGGCCAAGGTTTACCACGAAAAGCGTGTCTGACCCCGCTACTTCCAGGTCGGCAACTACATCTTACGGAAACGTGAGGCAAGCCAGCCCTAGGAGGGAGGCAAGTTTGCTAAGTGGTGGGAAAACCCGTACGTGGTAGCAACCATGGTCTGTCCCGACGTAATAATGGAACTCCGATCACTTGCTCAGATATTTTCAATAATCTCATTCTTGAAAGTTAATCAGAGTAGTGAAAGTTAATCATCGAATAATGAGAGATGATTGATTTTCCTATTCACTAAGGAGCAGAGTGAAAGCCAAGAATTCCACCTAATGGCCAAGGAGGATGAGGTAAACTCAACCTCAACTTCTAATTTAGATTCTAATAGCGAAAATGAATGTGTTGATCTTATGGATTCAGTACTGATGAAGGATTTTAAGAATGTGAAAAGCACTGGAGCAAGCTTAAAGAATAAAATAGTATATTATTAGTAGAGCGAGAAATTTTCAAAGTTATAATGCTTAAAATTTTTAAAATGATTTAAAAGTTTAGCCAATTTAAAATTGAGATAATCCAATTAAAGAAGGACTGTAAATCAAGATAAGCTATAGAGCATAACTTGCTTGAAGTGATTGTCACATTTACCAATTCATCCAAGACTAAGGAGAAAATAGTACATTTGCAAAAATCGTCTATAAAAAAAGTAGGACTTGACTTTGACTCCAGCTCTCATTCACATGTTAACTTGACCAAATAGTTTGGCCTTTCAAGCAATAGAGGTTTAAAGGAACCAAACGTTGTTTTTGGAGGCAATGAGAAGTATGGATTAATCATTAAAGACGTCTCGTATATACCGACAAATTATACCATGGACTAAGATTCACCTTACATTGTGAACCTTGGTCCAAAATGACATAATACACATAATATGTTAATTGTAATAAACACATAATTTATTAACTTAAACCTAATATTTAACTACAAACACATATCTCCTGATCCATGGTATAACAATTGATATTGCCTGATACTTGCATTAAATATTGTACAGAGTATTAAACTATAAGTGACTAATTTAAGACATAGTCATCAATTTACAAATAAATATAAACAATGGCTACAGTTGAACTAATTATTCAAATTGGGCAAATAAATAGTGCAACACTTCTTTCAAACACAAAATTTAAAAACAAAATTGCCCTATTATATTTATTTCTGAAAGAAAGGGAGAACTTAAGTGTTGCAGTATGTATCTAGCTAGAAAGGACTGTTATGACTTAATAAATAAACCACCCAGCACATGAATGAATGTGCTAAAGATTACACATAAGTTGCAGAAACGAAAGGGGAAAGGGGAAGTTCAACCTAGTCTCAAAAGTCATTATCCTTCAACATTTTGCTGGTAGTCTCAGGATCTATTACTTTGCGAGACGCTTGCCATAACTGCACTTCGATCCCCAGTTTCCTGAGCTCCAAAAGACCGCGCTCCACTGCAAGATGAGAGCAACACAAACATTTCCCTAAATTGTCAACCAACTCATGCGAACTAGCTAGAAAGGAGAATACTGGATTGAATTTACGAGCTATGCACACACTAGATCCCATAATAAGATATTTATCACATCTCATGTTGTAAAGTAATGTGGAAAGATGCAATGCATTTCAGGGTAACCATTTTACGTAAAAGCGTATGTACTGCAGACTTGTATGCAATTTGCAGATGGAATGCTTGGTTCATATATGTTCAGGGTTTTACCGTTAACTGAATCCTGTGAGTCGAGTGGCTGATCACCTTGGTTGATCCAGAAGTTCAATCGCTCTTCTGTAATATCTTCTTCCAATCCATGGTTCTTTGCCCTTCTCCAAAAGTACAACAGCCAAGCCTACAATAGTAGGCCAAGTCAAATATGTGGAGTCAGCCAAAGCCATGTAATGTAGTTTGAATGGATCTAATGCTTAATTGGATATATTTAAAACCACCCAGAAAAGGTATGACTGGTAAGTGATAATTCCAAATATCATAAAGACAATGAAATTAGATGGTGAGAGCAATGCTACAACTGAATTTTCACTGTACCTGTTTAAAGTGTACATCCTCCGACTCCTCTTCGCTTAACTCTGTATGTAGTAAACAAATGCTCTTAGATTACAAGTAAACATCATTAGACTATAAATTTTCCATGAATCACATGCGTATCAAGAAGCCTGGCAAAATTATGCATTTTACGAATTTGTTCTATGAGAAATCATTTAAAATATTATAAAAACACTCTTAAATGTATACATTAAAAGAGGTCACTGATGGGTACAAATCAATTTGGTTTTTGAAGAAATGGTTAAAGGTGAGAACATGGTTGCAGTAGGCGCTAGGCGCTAGTCGGGCGGTAGACTAGCGCCTAGCGCCTAAGCGGTCTAGGCGGCACCTAGGCGGTACCTAGGCGGTTCTAGGCGGCGAATTATAAAAACAAATAAAGAATTCATGTGTGTGGGTGTATGTCATATATTATATTATATATGTTATATATATCTCTCTTACTTCTCTTATTTACATAAATAAATAAATTTAAATATATACAAATATAATAATAAAATTAACAAGGTCGACTCGCTCGAGTTAACTCGGCTAACTCTATCGAGTTGGGCGAGTTAACTCGGCCAAATTCGGCCCAGTCGGCCGCCAACTCGGTCTAGTCGGCTGAATTAGGCGCTAGGCGGCCTCCTAGGCGGCTGGCCACCTAGGCGGACGCCTAGGGACCAACTCGCCTCGGTCTAGGAGCGCCTAGCGCCTAGGCGGGTGACTAGGCGGCCTAGGCGGGGATTTTTGCAACAGTGGGTGAGAATTTTTGCTGTGTAAGTTGGCTGTCTATTATGGAAGTGCATAAGAAAATGCAAGATGATTTTTTTGGAGTAAAGCCCCTAAGGTAAGAGAATATATTAAATATCTATTCAGATCATCAGAGAATGATCCTTGATATTCTAATAAACTCATTGGCCAATATTTACTGCCATTGGGTTGCCATGCAAGTAAGCTATCAATCTTACAAAATTGCTTCTGCTTAATCACTGCCACTTGTGGTCATAAGTTGATAGTGTGAGTCCAAAACACTTATCTATATAGCCTTCATAACAAAGAAGATGACTTACGAAATGTCTCTGCAAATTCCTGAGCTTCATTTGGCAGCTTCAAGTCATCTGTAGCAAGAACAAGTCAAACGAGCAACAAACCAAACTTCTGGATTTAAAATTTGGACAATTTCCTCTAAAAGTAAAATGTCAGAAGAAAACTGTCCTTTTTAATTAAATCCTTGAGACACACAGGGAGACTAGGCATGACCATTAAATACTTCCTTCAAGAAATATTTTTCAGCTAGTAGAAAATGATGTGTTTCTTTAATTTAGGAAATGTTTAAAACTTTTAACTTATTTAATTTTCTTAAAAGGAAGGACTGGAGCAAAATACTTTCTTTGGTACATTACATGCATATAAGAAGAAATGATGATTCTTACAGTAGGAATCAAAGCTTACCACTTGCACTAGACTTTAGGGCACTTGGCCTTCGTTTTTGGGCCATAGAAAGAGTTATTGCTTCCTCAATCTTTTGAAGGGAAAAAAATTAGACTACATTAGAAATTCAGTTTTCTTATTTATTTGGAATAAATAGCAATAACAATATGGCATTTCATAACACAGGTCCATACTGAAGATAGGTGAAATGCAACGAAGAACCAGAGGCAGAAAATATTTATTTGTAAACATCATTCTTTTACAATTGGTTATCATGAATAACTTTGTATACATCTTTGTTTATTCAACATCTTGATAAATTGGCCATGAATTGAAGGATTAATAACTATGAAATGTCCACACCATGCATACCATGGTTCATATGAAAAGGATAATCAGCAAGCAAACTATGAAAATGAATTTAAAATAAAGATTCTGTATAAAGAAAGACTTAAGAAAACCTTGAGGGACGCCAATTCTCGAAGACCTCTATCTACTAACAACATGCTCTCAACACATCCTTCTGATGAAAGTTCAACATCCAGCCGGAGTTTTTCCCTTTCATCCGTATCATCATAAACTACAGTTTCAAATGAAAATGAAGACCAGCATAACTTCTCAAGTCCCTGTTCAGCAGCGAATGGGTGGAACAAGCATTATTACCTAATGATTTTTCATCTTTTGCATTCTGTCCTGCTTCCAACACAATTTCAAGTGGAAGAGGGGCAAAGGATGACCAGTATTCATACTTTGCTGCAGCTATATCAGACTGAATACCTGCAATATGTTGCATCTTATATGCAGGAAGAGAAAAATAAAATTTTCTTTTGGTTACAGTGCAATTTCCCGGTATGTATTTAACATAACTACAAAAAATCAGGTGAAAATTCAATTAATATGACTATTGCAGTCAATTACCATGATCGACACATAAGCCCCAGTATCGCGCAAGCCAGCACCTCTTGAGAACAATCTCTTCCTAAAGTGTGAAAACTGTGAATCAAATGAGTATGCAAAAGAGTAAGTTTCTCGGGAAAGTCATAAGGAATATGCACCATTTCCTCCTGGGTGAGTATCATTCTTTTCATCATGTTTCGCAAAGATTTGACACTACACTCAGCTTGATTGAGTTTCTCAAAAACAGATGCTGCTTCATCCTTTGCATTCTGAATCATAATATGAAATTGTGATAAAAAATAGTATGTATTGCACAGACAAGTTAACATTTAGAACAGAATAATCAGTACCATGAAAAGAACAAACATACAATATGGAGGTTCTGAATACCTCAGCCTCTGCTCGAAGGGCGTCAACCTCTTCACATTTTCCACCTCCACCAAAAGATTGTGTTGCAACTTTTAGCGCAGCCTGCCAGATGACTCATGTTCATATACAAGGTTGAAATGCATTTCTACTATATTCTAAAACAAATGAAAATGATTTACAACATTCCATCAGGATTGACCAGTTAAGGAGGAGAAGGCTTCAAGTTTAATAACAGAAGAGAGTAAAACACAACTGTGCTCACTAGACATAGCACTTTCTTTGTAGCAATGCCAAGTAACAAATTGTGAACTTGACAAATGGAATATAATTTAAGTGGGAAAAAAATTTTATGTGTACTGTATTGAGCTTGATACAATATATCATATACTCCTAAAGTCCTTATCACCCATCCGTCCCCCGTCCCCCGTCCCCCCCGCCCCAACTCCACCCACACACACACACAAATCAATAGTAGTAGTAGTAGTAGTAGTATTAGAGTGTAAAAGTTAAAAACACTATTTTAAAGCATCTTGAAAAATTGATTCACCAATTTATGTCACCTAAATTAATGCATTTAGGAGACTAAGATTCAAGTTCTTCAATTTTCATTATAAGGGATTTTAGACATTTATGAAGTAATAAATAACAAAACATTATAGGGTGACTAATGTAACATTGTGACATAGGATATTAGGATTGCATACATATTACATAACATCCAAAGTGCATTAGTAACGCTGTGACTTGAGCATAAAATATGAAAAAAAAAAAAAAAAATATATATATATATATATATATATATATATATATACAAAGGCAACATTCAGATCAACACAGTTGACCAAATGCAGAGCCTGCGAAACAGAATTTAACATCCTACGCACCTCCCTTTGCTGTAGAGCAGCCTCCTTCCTGTGCAATTGAAAAAATAAAAGGATGGGAAAGTGTAGAAAGAATCAGAAATGATTAGATAATAAAGCACTGTAGTTCAGAATGTAAAATTGCTGAGTTTGTAGACCTTACCTGCTTAAGAGACGAGCATCTAGTGAAACACCCTCCCCAAGGTTTGCAACCTTGAAAAAGAACCACATAATTATTAATAAGCAATC
The DNA here is from genome assembly GCA_003576665.1 of Ipomoea trifida. NCBI lineage: Eukaryota > Viridiplantae > Streptophyta > Magnoliopsida > Solanales > Convolvulaceae > Ipomoea > Ipomoea trifida. Next base: position 8,160,794 of record CP025658.1, on the reverse strand, counting down.
TAAGCATCCATTATAGAGAAGGAAGAACAAAGCAGGTAACTCAAACACAACAAAAGAACAATGAAATATCAAACTTCAAAAAGACCTAACCGTTTACTATACTTTTATTATGATAAGTGGATATATGCAAGATAAAATAGAAAGATGAGCACTAAAATAAGACAGATAATTGCTTGCAGAGTTACCTGCTTCTCAAGTTGCCTAGACCTGGCTTCAGCTTCCTCAAAACGCTCTTCTGCAAGTCGAAGCTGAAAGGTATATGCCATAAAGTGATGCCAGTGCATGTTATACACTCAAATGCTAGAAAATTTTTCTTATGCCTAAACCAGGTACAGAAGTTTCATATGAAGTGAGAAGCAAATTGCAATTACCTTTTCAAGTAAACTTTCATTTTCCTCATGAAGCAAATCAAGCTGCAGATATCATATATACTATTACTTATATGTAGTAATTATACTCAAAAACATGACATGCATAATGCAAAGCAGGCGTAAATTACTGGTTACGAAAGTTCATAAGTGGATAACGCATTGTACTCATTTAGTCATTTGTTATATAAGAAAAACTGGCTAGCAAATTGCATGCTGATAAAAGAAAAGGACTAACATATAATCCATCTGTCACTTGAGAGATGTAACAGCTAGCTGAGAAGGAAAGTACCTTTCTTGTACCTTTCTTACTTTCTACAATATTCTAGAATGCTTATAAATGAAGCCCCAATTTGAAATAAATAAACACACATTAATTAAGGACCAAAAAAGTTAATAATAATGCATAAATAGTAGCAGGTTGTGGAAACCAATGGAAATTGACTATAATGGTCATACCTCATCTTGTAGAGCAGAAGAAGCTGTTCGAGCAACAGGTTCTTTATGCTTAAAAGTTCCCAAGTCTAGTGATAACCTGATAATTATCAATTAAATAAAGCATCAATACCAAAACTTTGCAATTGTGAGCTTGACACACATGACCATCCAGAAACCCAAATATTAGAATGTCGTATTAGCTTGTAAGAGTACTTCAACATAAGGGATAATATGATTGGATATAAACTCAATACTAATGAAATAAAGATACAGAGTAATAAATAAAATGCTTTTCTTTATAATCATTTATAGAATAAATAGCAGAGTTCATATATGATTCGCAGACAAGTTATGGTAAAATGAACCTACATATGAATACAGTATTGTCGGTTTGATTTTATCAAACATGTTCTCCAATAAAAAAATTCTCTTTTTTATTAAATTCTTTTCCCTGAAATCTAGAATATTTGGATAATGCTTAAAAATTGTCTACTTGAAAGTAACGTTTAATATAAAATGAAAAAAAAAAAAAAAAATCTACTCATAATTGAACAACTTCACCTTTTAGGCTATCCATCCAAACCATTGGCTAAAATAGGTTCAAGATCACTTTAAGGTATGGAACCTTGAAAGTTCATCAGCATTAATGCTTCAGATCAAATTAAGGAAAAGACATGAACCAAATGGACAAGCACAATTACGGTACATGTTACCTTTTATCCTTCCGGCTGTCAGATTGAAGCTCAGGAGTTTGTGAAACACCTGTCCTGAGTGATATAGATACAGATGAAGGTACTAAAGGAACTGCCTTGACTCCTAAATTAGGACGGCTAGTTGATGTAGAACGGGGTTGTTCAACTGTATTAAGATGAGATGACCGAGCAGATAGAGGCTGCACCGGTTCTACAGAGTTTGTGGATTGTAATGAGCGGGCAGCCTGAGAAGAATAAACTGATGGAGGTTGCTCTACTGAAGAACTCAACTGAGATGACCGAATTGTTGAAGTTGAACGAGCAGGTGAAGGTTGCTCTACTGAAGAACTCAACTGAGATGACCGAATTGTTGAAGTTGAACGAGCAGGTGAAGTATGCTCTACTGAACTCAACTGGGATGATCGAGTAGCAGAAGATGAACGAGGTTGGTCTACTGAACTCAGCTGGGATGCTCGAGTAGCAGAAGATGAACGAGGTTGGTCTACTGAACTCAGCTGGGATGCTCGAGTAGCAGAAGATGAACGAGGTTGGTCTACTGAACTCTGCTGAGATGCCCGGGTAGCAGAAGTTGAGCGAGCAGATGAAGGTTGTTCTAATGAAGAACGAGTTGGAGAGGGTCGCCTTGGTGCTGAACGTACGGCAGATGCAGATTGTTCCATGGATGCACGAACTGTCTAAGAGAAACAACAGAAACCTTTACATGCCATTCTAATACTTAAATGATGTCTTTAAGTGGACCAAAGCAATTAGTATATCTGAACTACATATGATTCTGTTAAATGAATGTGTGCATGTCTATGAGTAAAAGATAGATACAAATAAGCAATCAGAGGGTTATTACCATTGGAGAGCGATTTCTAGTTGATCTTCCTCCTGCAAGTCCAATGCCAGCCGAAAGATTGGCAGAAGCAGAGTCAAACAAAAGATCATCCTCCTCCTCATCATCATCATCAGCCGTTTGATTCGACATAACCTGCGCAAGCTTCTGAGCAGCGGCTTTCGTGTTCTGCGGTTTCCTTGCATTTGAAGAGCCTGAACGTGTATTGTGATGAAGAAAAGGAGATGAAGTCCCCGGAGAAGATGGCGCCTCATAATTCGAGGTGTTTTGATTGCTCTTCAGCGGCGCATACCTATGCCTCATCCGATCCATCGCTATGAGATGCTCAGATTGAAGCTCTTCTTCTGTGATTTGGTTTTCCAATAATCAACACGCATTCACACAACCAATGCCTCGACTTTCGAATCAATCGCTGTATGATAACTCAAACGAAATCCTTGAAAAGACGAACGAAATGAAAAACGACAAATTTCGAAGATTTTACGATTGCATAAACAAACAAAAAAAAGTACATACTAAAAAGTGAAAGATCACCTGATCAAAACGTGGTGGTTGATTGGAGATTCAATTCTCAAAATGCAGCAGCAATGGCTCCCTGGATTGATATTGGAAATGGAATTACAACAATTCCTACATCCAATGCAATGACGATCCGTGTAAGACTTGTGCACGCACGCACGCACGCAACAACGTTACGTTACGCTAATACCCCACTCACTCGAGTAATATAGTATGCTAATCTTTTATATAACTTTTTTTTATATATAAAAATTCAAGTTATCTAATACAGTAATTTTTAGTGATGTAATATCACTGTCAACTAAGTGAAATTTACGTGATTATCTCCCTTGTCTTAGATGTCGTTGCATTACTTTTAAATATTTGTATTTCATCTTTTATACTCCGTATTTCATACTCAGTTTTTTATGCGTAAAATGAAATATTCAATATTAAAATCATAGTTATATTAAAATAATTGTTTTTTTTTGAAATATAAAATAATTGTATATAATTATTTTTAAAAATTATAAAATTTATGGTTGTAGAATTTATATTATATTATTAAAATGTATAGTTGATAATTTAGATAATTATGATTAATAATTGTTCAAAGTAAGAATTTTAAATATGATAAATCCACACACATCTACTATTTACTTCTATCTAGTATCTACTATCTATATCTACTATACTAATAAGAGCCAAAGAGAGTTAGGTTAATAATGGGTAAAAAATGACGGGTCAAATTATTAAATCAAATAAATGGTTCAAATTGTTTAAATTTATATTTTTCCTTGAGATTTCCTAATTTATCCTTACTTATATGATTATTCAATTTTCCGTTAAATACCGTTAATATTTCGTTAACTTTTAACTTACCCATTAATTTCTATGAGTAAGGTCTTAAGTTCGAACCTCATCCCATCAAAGTTAGCATAATTGTTGAACACATACTACGAATAAATTAGAGTATATTATTCAAATTATTCAAAAGAGTAAATTTCACTTTTAGTCCTCGACTATTATGGCATTGCCACATTTAGTTCTATTCTTTTAATTTTGACATATTGCATCACTGACCTTGAACAACTTTCACTTTTAGTCCTCGGCTATTGTGGCATTACTACATTTAGTCATATTCTTTTAATTGACATATAACAAAGAAAAATGATACTTTAGTTGTGTTGAACGGAAACTGCAGTATATTATAAAAGAAAATGTAGTTGTGTTGAAAGGAAACTGCAGTGTATATAAAATGAAACTGAATATTAGTTTCACATATTTGAGTATGTAATGTCGAATGAAACTATAGTTATATCGAAAAGAAATTGTAGTTGAGTTGAAAGAAAACTGCAGTATATATAAAATGGAACTGAATATGTTATACACAAAGAGTTACTTTTACCGAACGGCGCAAAACAGGTGTCATTTCTGCCGTTTCTTTTCATTAATCAAAACGACGGCGTTTTAATGCATAAATTATCGTGCATTGTGGATCGCGGTCCACAGTTAAATTTGTGCTCTTATGAGTTATGGATAAGAAAGAAGCCTGATGTGAGCCTAAAAACGAATTAGTTAGGCCCACTGCACCATTTACACCAAACCAAAGCCCCTTTTTATGTGTGTATAACATATTCAGTTTCATTTTATATACATTGCAGTTCTCTTTCAACACAACTACAATTTCTTTTCGATATAACTACATATTCATTCGAAATTATATACTCAAATATGTGAAACTATTATTCAGTTTCTTTTCAACACAACTATAATTTGTTTTATCACTGTAGTTTCCTTTCAACACAACTACAGTATCATTTCGATATAACTAAAGTTTCATTGGATAATATATACTCAAATATGTGAAACTGTTATACAGTTTCGTTTGATATACATTACAGTTTCTTTCAACACAACTACAGTTTCATTTTGATATAACTACAGTTTATTTGATAATATAAAAATAAATGTGAGACAATATCATTTGAGATGAACTATAGTTTCATTTACAGAGCTCCGTTAATATGTGACGACAGTTGTTTCCTTACTTTAAGAAATGGTGTCATTTTTAAACCATGGTCCACGATATAACAACTGCCCCTTACACACTCATCACTACCGTATTTATCCAAGAATCCAAGTTATGTAAGTAATTATTAAACTGAATTCCGTTGTTTTTACTTTTTAATTTGAATATAAATCACAACATTAAAAATCATATTATTGTGTAAATGAAGAATTTTCATTACCAAAATAACCTAATGTTCTACGGAGTAGTTCATACAATCAATCATCATCAACCCCTAAATATTCTCTCTTCAAAACCCACGCTGACATCATCAGACAAATTTATCATCACTATTCTCTATTTTGCTCCAATTTCCATTTTGCCACCAAAACCAACGAGTGACTCGGCTTCCAATCCATCCACCACGCAATCAAAACACAGGTAAAAGCCATGCCATGCCATGTCATTGTATCTGTAAAGCCTCAATATTACCCAACCGAAGGGGACATTTGCTATACAATGCTTATTATAGACAAAAGTGTATTTACAACGGTAAATGTTATAAAGAGTCACTCACTTGGAAATACAGGAAAAAGATATAATGTCACCTCATGTAGACAGGACTTTATGTGGAACTGAACTGGAAGATACCTAGCTACATAGTGATGAAAAGTTCGCTCTAATATAGGCATTGCATTAGCTGCTTCTATAAACGACGCAAAAGGCATCCAATTGTCAAACTAAAGACTGCAACCATCACCACATACATCAAAGGAAATCCAACGTGCACTTTTTTGACAACCTTCTTACTTGTCATTATGGCCTGCCAAAAACACCACCAAGTGGTTAGGGATGAATGAAAAGTTAGATGGCCCGAATGGGAGTGAGTCGGTGATTGTTCATTTCAAGCAAAGTATCTACCAAGCATACCCATGTGACAACTTAAGCTAATTACTCTACATAAAATGAGAGGCAAGAATACAATGCCAAACTACAATCAATTAGGAAAGTTGTTTTTGTGTCCCACTGGAGTAAGGAATTGAAATGGGAGAGAAACAAAATGTAAAATGTTTCTTACCAATACTAAATTCTTCTCAGGCAGGTGAGTGGAAGTGATGAATAGTTTAATACTTTAATGCGTATATAAAATTGCAACATGATGTTAGGATTCTATATTAAAAGTAAATGTGAGACTCACTCCAGTTATGACCATTAAAACAAAATTTCAGGGTCACTAATAGCATATCACGTATTCAGGCAGGATATAGAAAAACATGACTGCAAGTGGCATATGAAACAAAGAAAAAATATTTGATACGGCTTTGGTGACCCAAAGATCATTTCACAGTTCATTCTCAATAATGTAATAATTCCCAACTAGATTGATGCCATGAACTAAAATCAACTATGGCAGAGATATGGATTTATAGAATTACCAATTCTCGTTGTAAACTCTCTCTCTCCCGAGCAATCTCTTTTCTCTCCTCTGTCAGCCTAGCAATGGTTGCTTCAGCCTACACGGAAATATGCATTTATAAATTTTAAAAAATCATACAACAGTAACATGATGAATTATTTCCACATCATTGTTAAATTAGGCAGGAGTTCTAAGCCAAATAAGGCCTTGTAGTATGAAGCTATGAATTCCATACTAAAAAAGTGAATCTGCCATACAAACATACAATTAAATTGGATGTGCAGATGACCTTTAGTACTCTAAAATTGATATATTTTCACTCCACTCAACCCATCGTATATTTCTTTTAATATTTATACTTCCATTTATCACTTATCAGTTAAATTATATAATTAATTTAATATTTATATTTATACTTAAGTGTGAAGATTTGAAATGTTATTACTTTACGTCTTTACTGACAAAGCTGGAGATTTGAGCACACTCAAGATTTAAAAAGGAAAATTAGGGATGAAAGTAAAGAGTAAGATAGTGCAGTAGTGAAGTTTATTTCATATTTTATGGAGATTCAATTGAGTTTTTAAATGTTGAAGATAACTTTGATATGCATTGACTTATTTAATTTGATTAATATATTTATTCATTAGAGTAAAAGGAAAAATGATGCCCATTGAGGTGGGTGGCGGGAAGGTAGCAGGTTTGCAAAGGGGTAAGGTGGGTGTGGCTGATAGGTTTACATGTAGGTCAGGGATCCCCAACCCATTGACATCACTGTGACTGATATACCACAAGTGACAGAAGGTTCAAAGTTTTCTAAATACAATCCAAGCCTTTAAAGATAACAAAATTCCACTGAAACAATCCCACTGACATCCGCACTGGCATAGAAAACTCAAATCTTATAGTTATAAAACTAAATCGCCATTAGCCAATGTTCTTGACCAAAAGTGAGGAAAACAAGGTCTTGAACTATATTATCTGGCAAAAAGAGTCCACCAGTAATTAATTAATGACCTTGCAAACATTCAAGCTGGGAAATAAAATATGGGACATCCATAATACTACCGACAGCATTGTTTAGAAAGTGTATTTTAAGGAAAAAAAAAGTGCTAAGGGAATTTTTTTTTTTTAAAAAAGAAAAGAATAAGAAGTTAAGAAGCTTTAAATCAATGTCAAAAGCATCCACCTTTATATATTTTAAATATCTTTAGCAGGAATCTATAAGAACCTGGTAAATTGGGGAGAAAAGAAGCACAAAAAATGCAGCTGATAGAAGAGTTCTCACCGCACTTAATTGTAGTTCAAGTTCATTAAGTTTTGACTTCATCACCTCCTTGAAAGATTCCAGCTCTTCGATATCCTTCCTGGATTTACTCTCTAAAAGCTTTGTATCCACCAACTCCTTGCCATTTTCCTGTTTTAACCCCATATTCTTAGCCAGCTGGAAGTAACAGAAGGGAAAGCAATGGTCTAGAAGAATACTGAGAGGCTTCGAGCAGCATAACTAAAGAAGGATTCATAATTGCCCTCTAAAGAAACAAATATAAAATATTGACACAAACATTTGATATCAGTGTTTTCTGGACCTAGAAGAATTACTTACTTCTGAAAGTGCACTGAATTTTGCACTGCCAAAGACATCATCAGCAAACACATTTCTTGCTTGATGACTGTGCACTCCATTCATTGGTGACAGTACTGGTGAGTCGGATGGATTGACAAGGATCACCCTCAGTTTGTTCTCTTGCACATATTTGCCATCATCTTTAGCAAACTAAAGATGCAAGAATTGAAAAATAAAAATACATCAACATATAAAGCATCAGGACATTGACAAATACAATATAACAACATCATCAATAATAATAATAATAATAATAATAATGGCCACTTACCATCTCTGAGGTAATATCCTCTTCTGTAGTCCCCTCAGGGACAGTTGCGCCTTGAACTAAGAACTTGTCCTTGCATATCATATCAGGAGGTGGCTCCCGTTGTGCTTGCATAGTTACTTCATATGCATATACATATTTGTGAAATCCATTAATGAAAGACTAAAGTACAAACATAAATTACTCATTACTTTCTGAATGATTGTGAATTGACATCTGACTATATATAGGGTAAACAGAGATGGTACTATAACCTCAGTGAGGGCATTGGAGCAGTGTGTTAAGCATAAGAGTTGGCAAATATTAACATTTTTCCCCTTTACAGAGTATATCTCTTGGGCAGATCATAAACTTTTAAGCAATACATTCTTTTTAGGATAAGTCATAATCATTAATACTCTTAACATTAATGAACAATTTGCATTCAATTTAGTTTGGTAATCATAAATGAACTTCTTTCCAGGACAAGTGTTAACTATTAACACACTTAACACTGAGTTAATCTTCAAACTTGTATAAACCTACACATAAACAGAACATTCTAAGTTTTTCTACTAAAGTTTCTTTCCTCACCATAGCACTCCACATATTTCTGAACTGGTGCTAGATCATTTTCCTCAGTACTGGAAGAAGAAATATTAAGCTCGAGACTACTCATCAAAAGAAAAAAAAATAAAAACAAAAAGCAATTATACTAAACTCTAGTTTAAATTTGATAACCAGATCAAAATGTTATAGAAAGGAATAGAGGTATTGAAGTTTTGGTAATTATTAAGTCTCCTTTTTTGATGGCTAGACTAAAAATAAGAATTGAGTTAACAACCCAACAAAAAAAAATTTGTAATTGCCAAGACCAGGAACTCAGCAGAGATAGAAGAGAATGAAGAATCAGAACATAGTTAACAGTAAACAGTTTAGAAATGACATTATAGGTAACTACAATTCCATCTTCCTTTATCAACAATTTCAAGCTCACAAGTCATTTGACTAATTACCTCTACATGCAACTTTCAGAAACACTACAGCTCAATTATAATAATCACAAGAAAGTGAAGAATTATACAAACAATGGGTAATTTATTTTATTTTTTTAAATATTACTGTAGAAAGGCTAATCAAGCGAGTCCTATGAGAAAAGGACTAACTTTTAGCATAAACACTATTAACTTTTATCTTTCTGCCTTAAGCTTATTTAAATTACTTATCTAAACATGTAAACCACTTCACAGCATTTTAAGAGCAAATGTGAAATGCCAGCACATGATCACTGGATATCTGATCAAGCAACCATTAGGATGCTTTTACTAATTTACTTTAAGAGACTATGATGATAATTTATGATATTATCGCCATCATCATCATCATTACAATTATAACAACAACAATAATAATATTAAGTAATTGAGGATTGAAGCAGCATGTGGATGTATACAAACTAATGTCAAGTTAGTCTTCTCATCTGCAGGGTCCAACAGTAAGCAATATGTATCATATGCACAGTTTACCCTTACAATATCCTGTGTTTCTATGTATTATACTATTATGCAAATAAAGAGAACAGTCACAGAAGTAGTGGGAGCATTTTAGACATCAAAGAATACTAGTAGACACAGCAAACACAATATACTTGAATCAGAATCACCTCTCATAAATTTCATCTTTCTATGTTGTTTAAATGCCAGTCTTATTGAACTCATGATCATAGCAGCATCCTCATTTTCTGAACTAAATTAATTGCATGGTATATTTCCTGTTGAAAATATCTCAGCTAATGTTTCATATCATTTTAAAGGTACTTCTATACTTAAAACTGTAATTGATATAGTGTCATGGTACTCGCACAATAACTTCAATATTTCTATGTGAAAAAGCCAGTTAGCATTTTGTATCGATTACAAGAAAAAGATACTAAGCAGAAGTTGCAGAGAAATTACTTGTAAAATCACAAGATGACTTAGGACTAAGGACCCCCGCATTTGGTCGGACAGAATATTTCTTCGGATTTGTAGTCTTGACCTGTCCAAAATTCAATAAAGATGCTATAACTGAATACATCAAATTCTAAGTTCTAATATTAATCCTTGGTTGAAGAAAAAACACCATTTACCTTAAAAGCAACATCCTTGTCAGACTTATTGGCTAGACGAATAGTGCTTGTACTTTGCTTCCTTGATTCAACTACAGAAGGTAGGAGCCAATTGAAGTACACTAATTCCATGTTGTCATATTCATAGCAAAACTCAAAAACAATTAATGAAGAAGTCAAGAAGTAGGAGGTTACTTAGATTATTCAGAAAATGTAAACTATCTCACATGTGTTTGTGTACTGAATATCCATTAGCAACTCAACACAATCACTACTTTTAAAAAAGAAAATAAACTAATATTCATATGAAAAACCTTCAACCTCATCAGTTCTAACATTGCTAGAACAGATTGTCTAATCTCTTGAACTGCCAGTGTCCAAATAAATGACGTTGTTTGCATAAGTTTGTCAAAAAGGGAAAAAAAATATAAAACAAAAGACTGGATTGAAAGCATACATATGAATTTGACATCCCGAGGTATAATATCCAACAAATCAAAACTCATTGCTCCTTTATTCTCTTTGCATCCAGTGACACCAGTATTAGCAACTGTCCAATATAACTCTTAACTGCAAAGCAAACCAAAAACTTTTTTAAAGGAAACACTATAATCTACACAACCATTGAAAATAAAAGGAAAAAGCAGTTTTCACTCAGACATGGGAGATAACACGGATTAAGCAGGCATATGAATTCAACCCAATTTTATTGAATCAAAGGGCAGGAAACAGAAAGTTTTTTAAACGCCTATAGATATATGGATTCATCTTCTACTGTGTTACTACCTAATTAATGTGCGATCTTTAATGCTATATATTCCAATGATTCAAATACCACATAATCTTGAGATACCGTATATTAAAGCACCGACACACATGAAAGTAGGCATACAAATAATGAAAATGGAATAAATTGAAGTAGGATATAAAACACAGAAATGTGTGCTTAATCTTGAAAACCTCAATGGAAAGACGACGCGTGTGTGAAAGATAGAGAGAGCTAACGGGAACTGGAATCAATAGCGATTGTCAATTGGGAAAGAATCGGATAAAGAGAACTGAATTCAATGCATTCCTTTTCAGAGAGCGATGAAATTAATGCGTGGAATCTTGGCAATTTTTTGAAAGATTAAACGCCAATTCACCGTCGCTTTCAGCGCCAATGCTCACACATGCGATCGATAAACCCTAAGCAATCCATATGTAATTGTGTATATATGAATGTACAGGCGGAGAGAGAGTTCGTTTGGTGATCTGAAACACCGAGAGTGAGACTCTGAAGGCGAGAGAGAGGGAAGTGAAAGCGAGGTTTACTTGTACGTTGAACCGTCGGTTTGATTGATAATTCAATTCAACCGCTACGAGCCTTCGACCGGCATTTTGTATTCATTTTCTTTTCTTCTTTTTTTTTTTTTAATGTCAGAATGCATCTTATAATTTGTCAACAAATTTAAAATAGTCTTCATCCATATATATATATATATATATATATATATATATATATATATATATATATATATATATAGTAGAGTTCAAGTGCGGCCACGCCTTCCCATGCGATTGGTGCAGTATACATCACTAGTGTTAACAAATAGACCACTAGTGTTAAGAAAATACACAACAATGAAAATGCACAAAAACACTTTCATAACTCCCATAGTCCCATGCCCCTAATTGTGCATTTCTACACACTGTGTGGTGTATATTTGCATACCTAGTGGTGTTTTTTTGGTGATGTGTACCTAATGGTGCATATTTGTGTTGTTGATTTTCTTAACATTAGTAATGTATTTTGTTAACACTAGTGGTGTATATCGCACCGACCGCATGGGAAGGCGCGACCGCACCGGATCAGGTGCGGACCTATCATTATGTGAGGACCCAGTGGACTAATCCAGATCATCCATTTAGAGTGATTTAACGGCTATGAATGCAATTGCACAACAAAGTGAGAGGGATGCACAACAATCACATTATGAATGCACAACAAACTGAGACCGAATGCACAGCAAACTGAGAACGGATGCACAACAAAATGAGTACCAATACACAACAAATTCAGCGCGAAAAATTAAATCTATTGCATAGTATTTTTGCATCTAGGTCAAATTTAAGGTGCGGCGTGCGCGGGTTTTTAAGGTGCGTGATTTTTGTACATGGTGCGTGGGTTTTTTGTGCTATGTGCTTAAGGTGCGTCAGCTATTAGAAACTTAAGTGTGTCGGTCCAAAGCTTTAGGTGCATGGTTTTTCTTCTTAAGGTGCGTAGTTTTCCTTCTTAAAGTGCGTGGATTGTGTGCTTAAGGTGCGTCAGTTGTTGAAACTTAAGGTGCGTCGGCCTAAAGTTTTAGGTGCGTAGTTTTTTTCTTAAGGTGCACGATTTTCTTTCTTAAGGTGCGTGGTTTTGTGCTATGCGCTTAAGGTGCGTCAGTTGTTAAAAACTTAAATATCGGTCTAAAGCTTTAGGTGTGTGATTTTTTTCTTCTTAAGGTGCGTGATTTTTATTCTTAAGGTGCATAGTTTATGTGATTAAGGTGTGTTAGTTGTTGAAACTTAAGGTGCGTCAGCCTAATGCTTTTTTTTTTTTGAAAAAAAAAACTTTAGGCTGACGCACTTTAAGTTTCAACAACTGACGCAGCCTAAAGCTTTAGGTGTGTGATTTTTCTTCTTAAGGCGCGTTGTTTTCCTTCTTAAAATGCGTCGGCCTAAAGTTTTAGATGCGTGAGTTCCTTTCTTAAGGTGCATTATTTTCCTTCTTAAGGTGATTTGTTTTTCTTCTTAAGGTGCATTGTTTTTCTTCATAAGGTGCTTTGTTTTTCTTTCTTAAGAAAAAATAAAATAAAATGAATTTCTATTAATTTCATAAACAATTTCATGAATTTCTTTAGGTTGTTTGTCAACCCAGGTGCTCAGATGAGAGCATTAATGGAGGACGCACATTCTTTTTTTAAATTTTCATTGATTTGAGTCATTGATCTAGATTTGATCAATGGCTCAAATCTAACCTCATTTTTTACGTAGGAGCAACCTCGCACCAGAACTCATCCATATATGTGTGTGTGTGTGTGTGTGTGTGTGTGTGTGTGTGTGTGTGTGTATATAGACTAGTGATCGTGTGTATATATATAGACTAGTGATCAAATGAGTCCATCTTCTTATATGAGTCCGTGTGGACAATTTTGGACCTTTCAATGCCTATGATCAGTGGTGTGTATTAAACGGTTGTTTATATATGAAGGGACTCATGTTCATTATGTTCTTTAGGTGAGAAATATGATAGAATTATGGCAATAGATCTATTTTAATCCAACGCACAAGATTCCATTCTAATTTCTAAAACACTCGCACAAATAAGGGCAGATTTGTAATTACGCTTCATTCAATCAAACTGGATTTGTTAACTGCCATATGCAATCAAACACGAATCTTTCTTTCCCTCGCCAATCTTTCCTTCATTCGATCAAATCAATTCTCGATCAACCTACTTGATCAACACAATGGATGAAGGTAAACTCAATTCTAAATTATTTTAATCTATTCGTTGTTATGAAATCGCATTTATATTGCTAAATCTTTGCACATTCTTTACACATTCGTTGATATGAAATCACAATTATATTGATGCATTCTTGCACATTCTTTACACATTCGTTGATATGAAATCACAATTATATTTATGCATTTTTGCACATTCTTTACACATTTGTTGATATGAGATCACAATTTTAACTAATCTATTTAATTGATTAGCCATAAGAATCTGCAATGGAAGGGATAAACATGTGCTTTGTTTAAGATTTGTATAACATAAAAATATGTACTGAAAGTAATAGGGAAAAATAATATGAAATCTATGTAATTTTATTTGATTAGCTATAAATTAAATAAATATATATATTTTTCAAACAAGCTGTATATTGTATAGTTTAAATTAAAGTAAGATATAATATATATATATATTTATTTATTTATTTAAATTTTGTACGTACAATTCATTATGAAATTTATATAATCTATATATTTTATTATAAGAAAATTGTATACATACATATATTTAAAATTTTATATACATTCTTCAATACAAGAAGGAAAAATCATTTACTTTAATATGTGTTTTTTATCTCATTATTCATCACCAGTACATACAATCAAATCCCACATAATACACATATTACTCAACATATAAAATATGCACATAACCAATATGGTATATACATACATTGCATCCACACGTATTTATACACATGTTCACATAAAATATCATATATCACATCATCAACTATATTTACATGAAAAAAGTATGATCTTTGATGGACATAAATACTTACAAAAGTATAAATTTTTATAACTTAAGAACGCATATTGCACAGAGTAGAATAAATAATTGGACACAAACACTTACCTATTTTTCTTAGAAATCCTCAAGAATTAGGAGAAACAAGTGTTGAAGGGGTGAAAGCTTGAGAGTGTTCATCGTGCACTACAAAAAAACGCGAAAATAACAACGGACTCATTCTGTTGCTAATTTTACGACGAAATAGCGACGGATTTACTTATTTTCAAAAAATTAAAATTTAGCGACGGAAAAATTTTGTTGTTAAATCCGTAGCTAATTTTGGCGGTAAATTGCCGCGCATAAAATTGAGACTGATTAGCGACGGATTTTTCGCGGGCTGATTAAATAACTTCTTTGCTAAATATAGTGACGGATCATAAAATTCTTCGCTAGAGAATTGTTCCTGGGTTTATTTTTCTTCTAAAATATAAGTGGAATTGTTTTCGAACAAATCTAGCGACGGAATGTCGGAATATGAATCTGTCGCTATATATAGCGATATAGCGACGTAGTCAAAATTCCGTCGCTAGATGATTAAATGGAGTGGGTTGTGAAGTTTTTTGACAAAATCTAGCGACGGAAAAAAATTGTCACTAAATTCTAGCGAGGAGGGTTTTTGTCACAGACTGGTTCCGTCACTAAACTCTTTGAGCGACTTAGATTTTTGTCATTTAGCAGCGGAATTCGTACGTCGCTATTTTTGCATTTTTTTTAGGGGTGGAGCTGTTTACTAGGGCCTAAGTATAAATGACTCTGTTCCATTATGAGATGTTCTTCTTTAAGTATGTTTTTACTTAATTATCGTTCTACAAGTGTATTATATCATATAGTATTAAAGAAAAAGGAAGATATTTCTGAAATGGTTGAGGTATTCAGCTTTATGGCTAATATTTAAAAATTGCTAATTTTATAAATTGTTTTCACTGATTTGTTTTTCTACAGAGGTGGAGTAATCTCTTACGTAGCTATATGCTAACTTTGAATTTTTGTGTTGTTTTGAATTTCCATATTTACATGAGTTGATTGAAGTTGATGAGAGCGCTGCTAAGTTGTAGTAGTTAAGGTTTTGTAATAAGTTTTTTGGGACAATAGATTGCTTCGGATTTGCGTTTAGACTTTGTTTTTCCCATGGGACTATATTATACTTTTATTAAATTACTCGAGATGGATTTATGAATGGTTAAATTGTTTGTTAGCCTTATACTAGTTTCATGAGGACTAATGTGGCAGTTTCACCCCAAGTTAGTATTGTTGATATTGGAATTAAGGAAATAAAAAAAAAATTATTGTTATAATTCATTTGTTGAATAACTTAGCCCTTGGTAACCGGTGTTTGGTTAAGGCTAAGGTAAATTCGTGGATTAAATTTTGGGGTGTTACATATGCACTGGAAGTAATAGGGAAAAATAATATGAAGCCTATACAATTTTATTTGATTAGCTATAAGAATGTGAACTGGAAAGTACATAATTGTGCTCTGTATGGCACAACAATGTACACTATAAGCATAAAACTAACCTATGGTTAATATTGTGAACTGTAAGACTAAACAATGTGCATTGTATGAATGAAAAATGTGCTCTGTATGACAAATTAAAAATTTGATTATCGTTTCGGATCGTCAAGAGAGGGAGAGGATGAGAGGAAATAGTGGGTGGAGAAAAGTGGTAGCTCGCCGAAGAAAAGTGGAAGCTCACTAGAGAAGAAGAAAGAGGTGTGAAATGACTAATATACCCTCATTATTTTAGGGTTTAGGATTTTCCAGTGAGATTTGACCGGCAATTTGGCCGGAGTGACAAAAATTAATAAAAATTGCATAGTTAAGGTACGAAATTAACAGTTTTGAAAGTCGTGGATTGCAATTAACAAGACCCATATAGTTAGTGGACCAAAATGGCAATTTGCTCTTATAAATATCAAATAATATTTTCTACTTGCATGGTAATTTAATTATTAATAAAAATAATTTTTTATTAGGTGTTCATGTCTCGGAAAGATTTAATTGAATGCGTTCAAAGAAGATGTCGAGTTCTCGGATATGTCATTATAATCAAAAGGTCTCGGAAAAAAGTCCTACAATTATATTTCAGTGTGACTGTGGTGGTACTTACGAGCCAAAAAAAATCTCATAAAAAAATATAGGCACAAGAAAAATTGGTTATCCATTCAAATTAGAGGGAAAATACATGTGTGTTGATGGTTGTTGGAGGGTAAGGGTAATATGTGGGGTACATAATCATGAGTTTACACTGCACCTTGAAGCGATTGTCAACAAATGAATTTCAATTGGTGGAACATTTGTCAGCAATGCATGTGAAATCGCGAGATATTTTAACGTCTGTAAAGAGGCAAAATTTGAATAATGTTTCCATTACAAAAACCATATACAATGCACACCAAAAATTTCGGATGATGGAGAATTGGAGAAAGCATGTAAAACTCAAATGCAAGTTGTTATGCCTTTTTTACATGACAATGGTTATGTGATGAGAGTCGTACTAATAATGCAACAAATGAGTTAGAGATTTGTTCTTTGTTCATCCTAAATCTCTGGAGAAGTGGTGTGCATTTCTATGTCTTGTTGATAGATGCGACATATAAAACAAATAGGTACTCGATGTCCCTCGTTAAAATTGTTAGTGTAACTTCGACTAACATGACATTTTGCATAGCGTTCACCTTCGTTCACAAAGAGAATGAGTCCGATTATGCTTCGGCATTAAATTGTCTCAAAGCCACAATTGAGGGATGCATTACCACACGTGCTATCGTCACGGATCGAGAGTTGGCATTGATGAAAGCATGCAAGAATGTGTATCCGGAAGCTAAAGGATTACTTTGTAGATGGCATATCTATAGAATTATTTTGAGAAAGTGCAAGTCATCGATAACATCAAGCCAGCATTGGGATTTATTCTACCAATCATGGAATGCATTAGTTGAGTCTCAGTCTCATGAAGCATATATGTCTCGTTTAGCCCAACTAAAAGCAGTTTTGCTTGACTTTCCAAGTATTATTATATGTATATTTTAATATATTTTTCTAATAAGGCATATTTGTGCAACTAATACAAATATTCACATTTTATATCGATCAAGTCATTCAGTCACAAGACACATCAATCAAATCAAGTATTGAACAAAAAAAATCAAGTATTGAACAAAGCAAATTGTCATTCGACATTGGTTCAACACTGTTGAGCATATAATATATATAAAACATAAATGTGCAATCCAACTATCAGCTTGGACTTTTAGTTGAGATGGAGCACATGCTTCAATTTAGTATCAGAGCCATGCTATATAAAACATAAATGTGCAATCCAACTATCAGCTTAGCCTTTTAGTTGAGATGGAGCACATGCTTCAATTAACACTTCACATTTTTATGAATTGTGTAGATTTGTGTCAATTCATGCACTCAATCTCATATTTAATGAGTTTGAGAGGTCAAAAGTTGGCGGGTTCATTTGTAAAAATTGTGGATGTCGATTGCACACAATCCAGTTGTGGGCTTCCATGTGCACATGAGCAAGTAACATATCCTATCCAACTTGATTCGATTGATATATTTTGGAGAAAACTCGACTTATCACGTACCTTTCATCTCTCTAAATAATGAGGATTTTGATTTTGAGCGTGAGCTTCATATGTTTAAGGATCAGTTCAAGAAACAATCAAGAACTGGTTAATTCAGTATATTGAGAAAATTGAGGGAGATGATTGCGTCATCTACAACTTTGGTCCGTGAGCCGATCGTGCAAATAAATATTCGTGGGTGTCCCACTCCAAAGAACAAATCTCTTAGAAAATCTCAAGTTCATACAATTATGTCCACTCAAGATCGTAGTAGAAATAGTTGTTCAGTTGCATCGAGATTTGCCAAGCCAAATGCTTTTCAGTTTCAATAACCAACTCGAAATAGTTGGTTAGTTGTATCAACTTCAGGTGATAGACATTTTTTACATTCATATATTCATCAACTTCTGGTTACATTCCATCCTTTCATCATGCAATTGCAAGATGTGAGATCTGACGAAAATTGTGAATTTCGAGCGTTAGCTACCTGTCTTGATTTTCCAGATGATGAATGGTTCAAAATTCGATATAATTTAATGGAAGAACTAGAGTCTCACAAGATGTAATATACCAACATGTTCGGACCTGATATACCGTCTATAATTCGTTGAATTTTTTTGAATTAGATCGGTGTGCACTAGTTTTATATAATATAATTTGTCTCTTCATTTATATATCATTTATAATTAATTTTGTCAATCTTATATATAAAATCAACATGTCTTATCTAAAAAATTTATTTACCTAATAATTCTTATTATCATAAAATAACAACAATATTTATAATCTTTAATCCATACATTGCACGAGTATCATGCTAATAATAATAATAGCAAGTCGTTATTAATAATGGAATGGTAAATTGGAGGATATTTCCTAAGGTCGTCAGTATTATAGGCAGGAAAAAAAACAACAATAATGATGATAATAATAATTTAAAAAAAATAAAAATAAAAACAATTACTAAGAGTCAAAACATAGAGCCAAATTGATAATTCAGCCATTATTGTTTCATAAAAAATACTCCGTACCAAATAATATATGCTACAAAATACAAATGAGGTGTTAATACAAGTACCTAAAATGCACCAACATTCATATAAAATAAAACTTTTATGAAGTAGCAATGCAACCTAGCTATTGAGAAGACTTTCACCTTGCACCTAGAGCCCATTTCAGAATAGGGGCAACCAGAATCACCTATGATACAACTTACACTATTTCACCCAGCAGCTATCTCAAACTCCCTTGATAGCAAATCCTTTACCATATACATTATTTGTATTGTTTGTACCTCCTCATCTAGGGCTCTGCTCAGCTGGTGAGCCCGCGACAAATGGAACGAATCCCCGCCCGCCAAACACGGGGCGCATAAACGAATCATCAAACTTACGCCAATAGCGGTGCACAGTGTGGGTTGGCGTCCTTAGCAGCATGCGTAAGGCAGTTGGTCGAGCAACTTCAGGCCCTGCTATCGGGTCGCTTTCTGAGTCCGGTTGGTTGTCCAGAAGTGGCACCGCGAAGTGCTTTGGACTATTGGGCTCGGATGTTGTCATTGACGAATGACCGCTCGATAGCTGCTTGTGCGGGGGTAGCAGAAGATTTATGAGAGGTTGCGTCATCAACCCGAACACCTAAAAGCATCACCAAA
This sequence comes from Ipomoea trifida, assembly GCA_003576665.1. Classification (NCBI taxonomy): domain Eukaryota; kingdom Viridiplantae; phylum Streptophyta; class Magnoliopsida; order Solanales; family Convolvulaceae; genus Ipomoea; species Ipomoea trifida. Next base: position 8,140,970 of record CP025658.1, on the reverse strand, counting down.
AAACACAACACCGTAAGATTTCATCTGGGATCTAGGCGAATCCGAGAAGAGAAAAAAAGGCTCGAAAATGTGTAGGTCCTTACAACTGTGCTGAACAGAACAACCGTAACAGTACTTGTAATCATTATCGCATTCTCGTGCAATGAAGTATGCCCCGAGGTTGTAAACTGCACCAGTGCATAAACATCTTAATCAAACAATACAAGGAAATGGAAAGACCACCCAACCAGCTTCTTTCTTTTTATGAGGTCATAGCTGACCAGCTCAAACCAAAAAGACTGGGATTTGAACTCCTGATATTATGGTTACAAGTTTGTATTCTTAGCTAACTTGGCTAGGGTTACCCCAACCAGCTTCTTTCTAGTCTAAGTGACAACGTAACATTTTGTGCGATATTATTACCTTATTATATGCAAGTGCGATTGAGACGGCGCCTCTCATTAGACCAGCCCACCAAATTATGATCTAAGAGACAAGAGTAAGATTACTTGTAAAAGATAATATAAAACGAGAATTTTGTAGAAAACTCCTTACTTGTTGCCTGAACGATATCTTGTCAGAAGAGTTTTTCTTTGCTAAGTTGGATAAAAACGACAAAGGGAATACGAATGCAGCTCTGCCTACTAAGATTAGGCCTACCAATATTGAGCTCACTGCAACTGATGTTCCCGGACTGAAAGAAAAATAAATAAATAAATAAATAAATACAAGAAGATTTATGAGTTTCGTGAACCATAGTTGAAAATAAACAAATGTGAGGAATACACGCACCACATAGTAGATTTCCTTTATGGTATTTAATGTATTTTATTGCTTATCTTTTAGAATTGTTATAATAAACCACTGCATTCAATCAATTAGCTAGTCTAACTCATAACCTTATAAACTCATATGTTCTTTCTTATTTTTTTTATTCGATGTGGGACTCTTAACCAGAACTAAATTTCTTGACGTTAAGACTAGGTGTTGACCAATAGTTTATAACATATTTCGGAGTAGGAATAATTCTGATTGAAGCATACAAGGACTATAGGAGTAACCCGTATTCAACATACCTATTTTTCACAAATGTCCATTTATCGATATCCAAGGCATCCATACCAACATAGAGGAAGATAAATGTCTCTGCAACAAATGACAGAGTTGCAAAGGAATGCCTGCAACCAAAACGGAAGTAGGATTAAACCCAATTCTCAAATGTGTGTTACAATAACGAGAACTTGCAAAGACTCGAAGAGAGGTTTGTAGAAGCGTACCTAGTAGTGACCCTTGAGCTCTCGGTAACATTGTGCCAGGTATAATGAGACATCACAATTCCACAGAAGAATACAGTAAGTATGCCGCTAAGATAGAATAACTGCAAAACACAGAAAAAGTTCGCTAAATTGCAACACGAGAATTTGTTTAAACGGAAAGCAAGCAGTTCAGCACTACGACAACTTTAGCATATCAACTTAACTAGGATCATACCTCTGCCATTATATAAGACAAGTAAGACATGAGCATCATAAGGGCAACCTCACGATCGGTTGAGTGCCTGTCATCACATATTAAATAAATGAAATTAACTAAGAGGTCAAAACGACAAGTTAACCATTAATAACTAAACAAAAGATGAAAGTGCCAAGTTAAAAACACGAAAAAGTTAGAAGGAAGCCCGAGTCTCATAGAGATTGTTTACACCGATTTACCTGCCAAAGTATAGCTTTTTGATAACATAAGCACAAAGCAGTCCAATCTGCGGCAGCATGAATAAGAAGTCAAATTGCAGTTGAGAGACAAATGTGAAGACAAGAAAACGAGCGGATAGAGACAAACAGCCTCACTCATACAAACACACTGGGGTAGATGCATGTATGCAGACACAAGGTGAGAGATAGCTAGTCGGGAGAGGGACTTACTGCCACGCCCAGAAAAGTGCTTGAGATAAATAAATAGAAGAAGTTTCCAATGAAATGAAGCCCAATTTTTGGATCAAAACTAGTCATGTCAAAACTTTGAATAGCATTAAAAAGGACCACAGATGTAGCATCGTTGACAACCCCTTCTCCAAACACGAGACTGTAAAGTAGGGGTGTTTCGTCCTGGCTGAGCACCTGTTGCATAAAATAAAATTTATTTTCGGCTATAATGTGCCTTCACCGAATTGAATATGTCGGTTCATAAATCATAATATTCAGTACCTGCAATGTGCAAACAGAATCGGTTGCAGCAAATATTGCACCAATTGCTGAATTGTGAATAAAAGGAAAAAAAAAAAAAGAGTTGTTAGAATCAATAAGCATGAAGATACATGTGCGTGTGTGTGTGTAAAGAAGACGAATATACATGATACCTAAATAATCTCCAAAATCCAGAAAGTCAATATTTAACTTCTTGAAAATTTTGACCGCACCTAAATCATATAGATACAACAATATGAGTTGATAATATATCAATCACATTTATAAAGAAACCAACAGAACACATTTCGTTAAACAGGAAAGGTATTTAAGCATCATGAGGTTATGAAAAAAGTTCACCGTAATATTTGGACACAGTCTAGAGACTCACCCCGAGCACCTTAGGAAATAAAGCAAGCAACAATGTATTCCAAGCATTTACTTCATTCACATTATTTCCGAAAAGCTTTCAATGACCATTGTAGCTATGAATTTATATTCTCCCTTACTCGTCTTACTTTCTACATGCTACTATGGTATTACACATTAAATCCAGTAAGCAGAACATTTCCAATGACAGACCTTTTACACTCCCTCGATCCCATTTGTCATGTTTACCATTCACCGATCAAGCCAACTTTCTTCTTTCTATGATCATTTCCTTTAACAATTTCTTATCATTTTCAAATTTTGATTTCTACAAGAAAAAACACACTTTCTATATAGACCCAAAAAACTGGAATCATAAATAAACCAATGATAGTAAATTAGCACCTAGCCACATATATATTCCACTTGTATTCACACACATAAAATTGTGGGACAAACATTTAAATGATTTAAGTCACAGCATAAATTTTATTTCGGGACAAAGAAGGCATTAGCTGGTAATAAGAATGTCGAGGTTTTGATTAGTACCAAATGATATAATAGAACAGCTAATAAGTGTGCCAATAGCTCCAAACAGCATAATTGTCATGAAGTTCACGAAAAACTGCTTCTTTTTCACCTGAAACCTGGTATAGAGTAATGCATTTAAAAAGAAAAAAAAACAATTATTTGGTAGAATTACACACTGAACCACGAGATTACCAAACTAAATTTCAAGTTAGGAATCAAATAACTACTCTAACAACCTCAATAACGAATGTGATGCTCATATTCATAGTTTTTCCGGAATTAGTTATTGATTTTCATCCTTTTAAATTACCGTGCTCAAATTGTAATTGCTACCAACAAAAAGAACAGCTTTTCTGCACAATACAATCCATGCTTTTCAATACAAATACCAATAACTTTCAGTTATAAGGTAATAACTGCTAATTTCCCCCACAAAAGCATTTTATACAAGGAAGATATAAATTCACACGAGTAAAAAAACAATATAGAGGTCATTAAAAATCTAAGATTTACCCAGCATTGAATATTATAGGTGGCAGGAGATATATAAAGAAAAGATCTTCGCTAAAGACGAGAAGATGTGAACTCTTTCCTCCACTAAGGAGCAAAATAACAACTCCGGTGCACAAACCCTGCCATCAATGCATAATAGATACAATACAATATTAATACTGTAAACAGAAATATAATTGAAAATAGCAAAACATGCACATATAGCAATTTTATTCTAAACATCATTAACCAATTGTGGAGGAACATAAAGAATATAGCAATTTTATTCTAAACATCATTAACCAATTGTGGAGGAACATAAAGATTAAAATAATAACAAACTATATTATAATTAAATTCTAAAAAGGCTATTGTTCAACCTACTGAAGCTCATCGAGTCAATATCGCCCCCACTGAGATTTGAACTCATGACCTCCCATTTGGGAGAATCACTTCATGTCAATATTAAACCAATGATTTTCTAACCAGACTCACAGGCTAGAAGGCTTTTGGAGGTTACTATCAATAGTTATACCATGTACCCGGCAATGTTCACAATTTGAATTGTGAACATTTAGTAGGTAAATTGTGAACATTCAGAGGGTGTTTGGTTGGTAGTATGGAATTAGGAAGGAAAAGAATGATAATTCGGTATGAAAAGAATAAAGCGAGAATTTAAGTTACATTATTTGGTAGGCATGAATATAATGATTTGGAATGGAAAGAGAAGAAATGAATAAAGACTAAAATATCCTTATATAATAATATAATAATAAGAAGAAGGGTAAAATAGTTATTTGCAATAAAATTAATTGCAATTCTTAGGGACCCTTGGAATTGCAATTCTCCCAACTAAACTGTATTTCCACAATTTCATGGAGTTGGTAGGAATGAAATTACAATTCCATAATTTACATCTTACCAAACACCTCATAAGTAGGTAAATGGTGTATTTTGAACACATGTCCACATTGTAAGGTGGACCCGATCCACATAATAATTTGTCACTCTATGATCTAATAGATCTATATTTTACTTCCTTTCCCACCCAAAAACAAAAACAAAAAAAAAAAAAACAAAAAACAAAAAAAAAAACACACAAACACACACAACATTCTTTTGGATTAAAGAAGGGAACACATAACCAATATGAACAATAATAAGCATGAAATCTCACAATTATAAGGGCAGTAATGGATTCGTTCACCCAGCGATTCTCCTCGAGTAGATGGCCAAGAACAATGCATGCGCAAAGCAGCGCAACAAAGAGGTTCATCGACACAACGGAAGCATGATCAGACGTGAACAAATCCGAACTTTCGAGGAAAGAAGATAATCCGAACGCCATTTTTGTCTTCCCCTTTTTCTACCACAAAATCCAAAACAATTTTTGTAATAAACCTTTTCCCAATCTCATTAGCGTGGTTTCTGTTCACGTATCCGGGCTGCCCATTCCAATCCCTCCCCAAAACATAAAAATCACTGCAAAGAAACAAACTTTCCGCATGTCAGAATTCAAAGCATTCCGAATCAAACCCACCAATATCGCAAATTTTCTCTCATTTTACAAAATAATAATATAAAAAGACGAAATGCATGCAAAACTCATAGGCATATACGAAATCAAATACCCTTTGGACAAAAACCCAAAAAATAGCATAAGATCGGAAACAGATCAGAAACCCGAAAAAACAAATAAAATTTACATGCAAATCCCAAGATAGAGCTGGAAAGATGAATGATAAAGAATGGACCTTGAAAGGTGAAATGTGGGGGTGTTGAAAATCTCAGGATTAACGTGACTCTCTCTCTTTTTCTGTTTCTCTGTCTATATTATACGGATTCATGTACCCATCTATCTGAAAATTTCTGTAGCCTACATTCTCAATACGTGTACATGCTCAATACTTGTAAAATGAACGACAACTCTCCTATCAGTATTTAAAGCAGCAGAACCCCAGATGTCAACTGCCAATTTTTTTTAGTTTTTTTGTTTCCTTCTCTCTCCGCCTCATTTTTTAAGTTAATTATTATTTTTAATTCATTAATTTTTAAAATAGAGAGACTGAATTCACACAAAATTAGGTAGAAGAATTAAATTTAAACAAACATGTAAGTCTACCTAAATTTGTCAATTTATTTTCTCTAATTTTTTGACAAAAAATATGTAGACTTATTAAATTAGATGAACATGTTTGTTTAAATTTACTTCTTCTTCCTAATTTTGTGTTAATTCAGTCTCTCTATTTTAAAAATTAATGAATGGTTAAATATAACGTATAAGTGCATCATGTCCAAAATGATCACAAGATTTATGTCAACTTTTTTTTTCATATAGGCTTTTTTAGAATATCACGTACACTCCACTCTTGTCAACTAACACTTAGAATTTAGCTGTTTTTTCAAACATAGGCTCCAACTAGTTTGGTATCCACTATAGCACTTGTATTCGAAGGGATTTAATCTCATTTATCATGACAACTTTTCTATCAACTCTTTGCTCAACCTTTTCTTTAGCGAATTTGCTATATTATCCTTTGACTTCATGTATAGTCAACAAAAATAAAACCTATTGCGATAAGCTATTTATTAATATTATTATGTCTATGTCTTATATGTCTAGATTTACTATTATACTCATTACTATATGCCATTCAAATTGCCGCTTGACTATCGTAATACATACAAATTCGAGGTACATGTTTTCCCCAACTAGGAATATCATTTTAAAAATGGCATAGCCATCCAACATCTTCACTAAACTTGTATAAGTTTATTAGCTCGACTCCATTGTGAATATAGCTATCATGATTTGTTGTAAGGATTACCATGATACAGTTGAACCTGTTAGCATGAACATATAGCCACTTATGGACTTAGAGTCCTTGATATTCAATATCCAATTTGCGTCATTATACCCTTCTAGTATAGCTAGATAGTATAGTGTCGTCCAAGGTCGTAAGAAGTATCTCATTATCTTCACTATTACCTTGAAATGCTCTCCACGTACTAGGGTTACTAGTAGTAGTATATCTACTAAATTTACTAACCAAAAAGGTAATATCCAGGCTAGGCCAACTCATTAGATACACGAAACGTTTAATAATCCTAGCATATTCTATTTGAAAAATACACTCTCCTCAACTTTTAGATATATGTAATATGTTTGTTAATATCTAACGGCATCCTAGACAATTGAGTATCATCCTTGTTAAATTTCTCAATGATTTTATCAATATAATGAGAGTGACTCAACACAAGGTCATCTAGTATTCTAATGATTTTTATCCTATGGATTAATTTGGTCAAACTCATACCCTTCATATCAAATCTCGAATTTAACATTTTTTTTTGTAGAATTGATCATTTGATCGTTACTACCCACGATGAGTATATCATCCATGTACATATACACATAGAATGGCATAACCATCTATCATACTATCTAATTAGACACACTTGTTACTCTTGTTTATCTTAAACCTATTAATCATCATTGTATGATCAAATTTTGTATGTCATTGTTTAGACGCTTGTTTTAAACTGTAGAATGATTTACCAATTTACAAACTTTATTCTCTTGGCCTGGAACGATAAAACACTCAATTTATTCTATATAGATCTCTTCATTTAAGTCGCCATTTGAGAAAATTGTTTTCACATTCATATGATGAACTTACAAGTTTCGCAATGCTCCAATGACAAGTATCATCCGAATAAACTTTGTTCTCGTAATGACAAAATAAGTATCGAAGTAATGGTGGCCTCACGCACGTTGCATGTAACTTTTAATTGCAAGTCTAACCTTATACTTATCAATGGAACCATCCGGTTTCATATTCCATCTAAAGACCCACTTGGATTCTAATGGCTTATAACTCGATAAAATTTAACTAGTTCCAAAGTGTGATTCTGTAAAATAAAACTTCACTTTTTTATAGTCGCTTCCCACATTGGTCCTTTAGTAAAAATCATAACTTCCACATAAGTTCAAGACTCATTTTCTAACAAAAAACATGTCAAAAAATCCAGTTCATTTTTTAATAAATTAGAGTATTAGGCTCATACTCCAACAAACATATTAGAAAATTTTGGACCAACAGATTTTTCAATCCTAGATCGTTTGCTACGCCTAAGCTCAAGCTCAGGTTCATTTCTAAACCCCCAGTTCTCATTATATATAGCCACATTGAATGTCGGTTTTGACATACTAGGTCTTTTATTGGACCTACATAAAAATACATATTCAAAGAACAATGCATTTCTCAATTCAATTATCGTGTTCTTATGTATATTTGGATTATGTGATTTATACATTAAAAATCGTTAAGCACATTGTTATGTGCATAACCAATAAAAATACAGTCCACCTTTAGTGCAGGCATCGCTACTTTTGCAAGACACACTTTTATTTTCTTCAGTGTTGGCATAAAGTTCAGTAACACGACACGATACCGTTTTATTAGCAGTAGAATTTCCACATAGGAAAGTCATCATTACATGCCACTTGAGCACAAGGTGCTTGGCAATTTTCTACTTCATTTTTATAAATAATGAATTTATCAATTGTTCAATCTTTGTTTTTAAGCAAATACAAATAACAATATTGTGTGTTATCGTTAATAAAGGTAATAACATATTGTTACCATATTACATTTTTATTGATTTAAAATCATCGCATACATCGCTATGAATTAATTCGAGTTGTTTTGTTTTCATTTTAATCAATTTAAAAGAAATTCTTGTTAGTTTTGCCTCAATACAAATATCGCATTTATAAAAAAAAACATTTTTAGCCCAATAAATATAAGCCCCACCACCGGAGTTCAAACCTATGACTATGAACACATATTTGGAATGGTAAACGGGATGCTATCACATTACATAATAGTTGTCATATGACCACTTTGATTTTTATACTAACCCTCTTTCAATTCTTATACAAATCAAACACTAGAATTAAAATTTGTAGTTATTCTATTCTTATTGATCAAACAATAAAATTTGAATTCTTAACTTTTTAAAGTATAATTTTCATGTAATACCAAAAAAAAAAGTATAATTTTCACGTAACAACCAAATATCTCATAAATTTTAAAAATGAAAAATAAAATATAATAGTTGATGAATAAATTGAAACATATGTTCGATCTAAACTAAAAGTTGATAAAAAAGATTGGATTTTCAGAAAAAATAAAGGGGAAAATTGGAGAGGAAATATTTGTAATTTAGTCGGGATAAAACGACGACGTTACAATGTATGTTAATATGCACTATGCTGTAGTAATAGAAATCTTTCTCCTCCCAGGAGATTCTCACTTCCGTAAAACGCCTCTTGGCTAAGCCCTAGTTTCTTGAGCGAAGAATTCAGATTCACCCAAGCTCTCGACGAATCTCTCATTGGAAACGCTTCTGGAGAAGGTCAGGAAGGTTTCAAGTAGCACAAATTTCTCCTCTCCGAGCCGCTTCGTCGTCTCCGTTCACGGTATCACTTATTTTTTTCTCTTGCTTTGGGTGATAAATCTTTTACTGCTTTGATTTTTTTTTTTTTTAAATTTTTTTATGCAAAATTCTTTGGTGAAGTTTGAATTCTTAAGTTGCTTGTAAATGATTGAGGCTCTTGTGTAAAGGCTTGCTCTGCAGATCGGTAAGACAGGTACAAATACGTTCGCCTGTCCGGAAAAGAAGCTATTTAACGATCTCTCCCGTTTGTTTTTGCTCACTGTAGTATAAGTTTTTTTCTAGATTCTGATTGAGATACACTTTCATACATGCATACATAATGAATTCAAGTTAATTCTACTTGCTTTTTTCTGACAGGTTTTGCAGTTGATTCGTAGTGAAACTTAGGTTACTTGGTTTCTCTTGTTGATTTAAAATGGAAGAACCAAAGCAGAAGTCTTCTAAGAGGGAGGACTCTGAAAAGGAAGTAGAAGAGCCAAGGAGGAGGAGCCACCGTGACAGAGATGAGCACCGAGACCGTGATAAGGAGAAGAATGGAGAGAGGCACAGGGAAAGAGACAGGGAACACTACCGTGACAAGAAAGACCGCCACGATAGGGAGAAGAGTACTGATGATAAGTATAGGGAGAGAAATAGAGATAGGGAAAGGGAAAAACACAAGGATAGGCATAAAGATAAAGAGCGGGAAAAGAGCAGCAGGGATAAGGTCTCTAAAGACAGAGAAAAGGATAGGTCTGACAGAGAGAGTGCTAAGGAGAAGGAAGACAGAGAGAGGGAGAGAGAGAAAGAGAAGGAGAAGGATCGCGAAAGAGAGAAAGAAAAGGAGAAGGATCGGGAAAGAGAGAAAGAGAAGGAGAGGGATCGAGACAGAGAGAAAGAGAAGGAGAGGGAACGCGAAAGAGAAAAGGAGAGAGAGAAAGAAAAGGAGAGGGATAAGGAAAGGGAGAGAAGAGAGAGAGATAGGAGAGAAAAAGATAGGGAGGAGAGGGAAAGGAGTAGGGAGAAGAGGGTTCGTGAAAAAGAGCGCAGGCGTGATTATAGCAGTGACGATGACGACGACGATGATGTTGATGTAAGAGATCGTGAAAGAAAGAGGCGAAGGAGAGAGAATGATCACAAGAGCAGGGATCATGAGCGAAGCAAGAAACCTATTAAGCTCAAAGATGACAGTGAAGATGGTAGCCCACTGAGAAGAAGTGATGAAGAATCATCAGAAAAGAAACAGAAGAATCTAGAAGAAGAACAAGCTGAGGAACAAAGGAAACTGGAAGAGGAGATGGAGAAGCGAAGAAGGAGAGTTCAGGAATGGCAGGAGTTGAGAAGAAAGAAGGAGGAGTCAGAGAGAGAAAAGCTTGGAGTTGCAGCAATTACTGATGAACCCAAGTCAGGCAAGACTTGGACTTTGGAAGGGGAATCTGATGATGAAGATGCTGCTCTTGAGGAAAAACAAGGCATGGATATGGATGTGGATGGACTTGCTAAGCCTTTGGACGTGGATGGAGTTGGCTCTGTAAGTTCCAATGATGTACCTGATTTAAAAATTTCACAGAATGGTGGTAATGATGCTTCTATGGATGATGATGAAATCGATCCATTGGATGCATTCATGAATTCTATGGTGTTGCCTGAAGTTGAGAAGCTTAAGAATGCTGAGGCTCCTTCTGAAGATATTAAGTCTGGTTTGAAAGATAATACTGTTATTTACAATGAAGAGAAGCCTAAAAAAGGAGTGAAAAAAGCTATGGGAAGAATCATACCTGGTGAAGATTCTGATTCAGATTATGGTGAAGTTGAAAATGATGAAGATCCTTTGGAGGATGAAGATGATGAAGAATTTATGAAACGGGTGAAGAAGACCAAGGCTGAGAAACTATCCATAGTTGACCACTCAAAAATTGATTATCCTTCTTTCCGAAAGAATTTTTATATTGAAGTTAGGGAAATTTCAAGAATGACTCCTGAAGAGGTTGCTGCTTACAGAAAGCAATTGGAGTTGAAGTTACACGGAAAGGATGTTCCAAAGCCAGTTAAAACATGGCATCAGACTGGATTGTCCACTAAGATCTTGGACACAATAAAGAAACTGAATTATGAAAAGCCGATGCCAATCCAGGCTCAGGCGTTGCCAATAATCATGAGTGGTCGAGATTGCATTGGTATTGCAAAGACGGGTTCTGGAAAAACTCTAGCTTTTGTGTTGCCAATGTTGAGACATATTAAGGATCAGCCTCCACTTGTTCCTGGAGATGGTCCTATTGGGCTTGTAATGGCCCCTACAAGAGAGCTTGTGCAGCAAATACATAGTGATATAAGAAAGTTTGCAAAGGTTATGGGCCTTAGTTGTGTGCCTGTGTATGGAGGTTCAGGTGTTGCTCAACAAATTAGTGAGTTGAAACGAGGAGCAGAGATTGTTGTTTGCACTCCAGGTAGGATGATTGACATACTTTGTACTAGTGGAGGAAAAATTACAAATCTGCGAAGAGTCACTTATTTGGTCATGGATGAAGCTGATCGGATGTTTGATATGGGCTTTGAACCTCAGATCACTAGAATTGTTCAAAATACACGTCCGGACCGCCAAACTGTACTGTTTTCCGCCACTTTTCCTCGCCAGGTTGAGACATTGGCACGCAAAGTGTTGAACAAACCTGTTGAAGTTCAGGTAGGTGGAAGGAGTGTTGTGAACAAAGATATTACCCAATTAGTTGAGGTGAGGCCAGAGAGTGAAAGGTTCCTTAGATTACTGGAAATACTTGGAGAATGGTATGAAAAGGGGAAAATTTTGATATTTGTCCATACACAGGAGAAATGTGATGCTTTGTTTAAGGAATTGCTAAAGCATGGTTATCCTTGCCTCTCACTTCACGGGGCAAAAGATCAGACTGATCGTGAGTCCACCATTATGGATTTTAAAAGTAATGTATGCAACTTGTTGATTGCAACCAGTATTGCTGCTAGAGGTTTAGATGTAAAGGAACTTGAGCTGGTGATCAACTTTGATGCTCCAAACCATTATGAGGACTATGTTCATCGTGTTGGACGGACTGGGCGAGCTGGTAGAAAAGGTTGTGCTATCACTTTTATATCTGAGGAGGATGCAAGATATGCACCTGATCTTGTAAAAGCTTTAGAACTGTCTGAACAAGTTGTTCCTGATGACCTGAAAGCACTTGCTGATAGTTTCATGGCAAAAGTTAATCAGGGACTTGAACAAGCTCATGGAACTGGTTATGGAGGTAGTGGCTTTAAGTTTAACGAAGAGGAAGATGAAGTGAGGAGAGCTGCAAAGAAAGCACAAGCAAAAGAATATGGTTTTGAGGAAGACAAATCAGATTCAGAGGATGAAGATGAAGGAATCAGAAAAGCAGGTGCTGACGTCTCTCAGCAGGTGGCTGCCCTTGCTCAGGCAGCTGCTCTTGCTGCTGCTACCAAAGCAAATGTCGCTCAACTTCCGGGTTCAGTCCAATTTCCTCAGCTACCGCCTCATGGTGGAGTACCTGGTCCTCTTGCCAATATTCTTCCAGGAAATGGACTGCTAATTGCCCCTAATGATATGTCAGCTACTGCAGCAGCATTTCTTGCTGCCAAGAATTTGCAGCAGAACTTGGCTAGGCTTCAGAATGAGGTCATGCCTGAGCATTATGAAGCAGAATTGGAGATAAATGATTTTCCCCAAAATGCTCGTTGGAAGGTGACACACAAAGAGACACTAGGTCCTATTTCAGAATGGACTGGAGCTGCCATCACTACTAGGGGTTATTATATCCCACCTGGAAAGGTACCTGGACCTGGGGAAAGAAAATTATACTTGTTCATTGAGGGTCCTACAGAACAATCTGTCAAGAGGGCAAAAGCTGAGCTAAAACGTGTTTTGGAGGACATAACAATGCAAGCAACCTCACTTCCGGGTTCAGCCCAGCCAGGACGATACTCGGTTGTTTAAGGTACTTTCCATAAATGACCAATATTTAGTAGGGAGGTTCTAAAGCATCATATGCTTATGCATTGCAATTTATTGAATTTATATCGTTTATCTTTTGATCTGTTAAAAATTGGTACTTTTTTTAATTTGTTGATTTGGTCATTTGTTCTTTATTTCCAAAAATTGAACTATTACTCCTATTTTGATGTATTAGATTTCCCTTTGGTGGACTTCTATTGGTCGCTGCTCCTTGTTTACACATTTAGTTAATTTTCATTAAAGGAAGAGAAGAGAACACAATGTATGTGCTATGACCTGGATGCTGTGGATTTTCAAGGTAGGAATTTTATATAGATCACATAATTTAGAATTTATTCATGCTCGGGTAATGATCTCTTTTGGAATTTTCAACTTTGCATGATGACTTTTTCTGTGTTCTGTTGGGTTGATTATCTCCTCTTATTCCCTTAAATTACTCAGAGGCAAATTGTGGTTTATTTTGTTTTATCACATCTTGTTGGATTGTGTTATGTACTCAGATGACGCACGTGTCACAATGAGATTAGGGTTATTGGAGGTTGTCTGCGGGTTGCCTATGTTGAGAGATGAATTAAACGAATGAGGGCGAAAAGGCAAAACTTGACTTTAATTGGGAGAAAAAGATATTTGAAATGTTTTGAGAGTTTTTCCACCTCTAATTTTATCTTAACTTCTTGCTCGTCTCTTTTATTAGAATGAAAATCTGTTAGAGTAAAGAGCAAATGAGGAAGAAGCAATACAGAATTAATGGGATTAAAATGAAAAGGAGCAAACATGGATGCTGTAAAGTATCATCCAACAAGAATGGATTCTTGCCCAACTACAATAGCTATTATTTTCTAATCAATATTCAATGCCTCAACAGTAGGGGAGGCTCTGTATTTATAGTCTAATATACAATGAATAAATTAAGTATATAGCATAAATTATGTGATTTGTCTTCCCCTGATTTTCTGCTCCAATCCCATTGACCTGCAAATTTGATGCTTGATTGATTGGTTACATTGCATTTCCATTTGTATTTTGACTTTAGTGCCTTATCATTATCCCCTTTATATAGGAGTGTTACAAAGACTAAATAAAACCTAAAAAGGAAGGAGAATCATTAAGGCTCCTTACCACAATTATTTGACATCTATAAAGCAAATAAATCAATTTCAAAAAGCAAAGATATTTTAGAATCAATTAATCAATCTCATGATTCTCTGAATCATAACATCACTTCCGTCTAGGACACAGCTTATCCTCAAGCTTGAAAAAAAAGAGGGAATGGTTTATTTTGAAGCCGTTGGTTCAATTGCCTCGTCTCCTCCCTTTGTCAATAAAGCCAAGTATGTATAGTTGTTTGCAACAATGGCCCTTTACCCATGGGTCATCACAATTATAACATTTGCCCATTTTCTTCCGTTCCATCATTTGTTTCGGTGAGAGACGCTTAATGAGTGGTGGATTAAAGGTGGTTGTTGTACCACAATAGCATTACTAGATGGATACTGGCCCATTGGAGATTGTTGTTGTGATGGTGGAGCTGAATTGCCAAGCAACTGCGTTTTGCTAGTGTACTCCCGAGCTACATTGATGGCCTCATCCAATGAAGCGGGCCTACTTCCTTCAACATCTATACGAAGGATTTCATCCAAATTGGTTGTGAAGAGATTCACTTGTGAATATAGGACATTATCGACACGGGCTAGAAGTGTGGTAGAAGGCGCTAGGCGCTTGTTGGGCTCCTAGTGTCTAGGTGGTGCCTAGGCAGGCGACTAAGAAAAAACAAGAGTGTACAAGGCATTTTGCACCTTTTCAAGCAAGTGCTAAAAACACTCTGAAGTCTTATAACAACCAAGTGGCTGTGGAGAGGGCGATGGGAGATTTGGGATGTTGGCATTTTTTTTTAAAAAAATAAAAATTATAAATATAGTCGTTTTGGGATTTAGTAATTTGGGGGGGGGATTTTGGAAATTGGTTTGTTTCACACAAAACGATGTCGTTTTGAGCGAAACAAATCAATTTAAGAAAAAAACACTTGCTAAGTTGGCCTTGAGTTGGGCGTCGAGGCCGCCTAGTCAGCAAGTCGACTAAAGGCGGCCTAAGGCTTAAATCCCTTTGGGGATTTTGGAAATTGGTTTGTTTCACACAAAACGATGTCGTTTTGAGCGAAACAAATCAATTTAAGAAAAAAACACTTGCTAAGTTGGCCTTGAGTTGGGCGTCGAGGCCGCCTAGTCAGCAAGCCGACTAAAGGCGGCCTAAGGCTTAAATCCCTTTGGCATAGGGGTGCCTAGTCGCTTAGGCTGATTTTTACAACACTGCAGGCTAAAAGTGTTTGGAAATCATCTATGAAATCCTGTAGATCTCAGCCGCTTTGTTTGAGATTTGCAAGCTCAACAAGGGGATTGATGCTACGAGGTGGACCAAGATGGAGAGTGAAAGCCTCTTTGAATTGCATCCACGAAAATTGGTGGCCATCTTGGAGACGCTTTTTGTAACATAGTTGAGCAACACCAAACATATAATAGGCTGCATTGGTGACTTTTTCTTGATTGAAGTGCGTGAACCTGTCAAAAAAAAGTTCACAACAATGATGCCACATGAGAGTCTAGGCCTCCAGAAGAAGCTGCAATGGCTGTTGTGGTAGTGGCTTGGTGGGTGTTTTGCGTTGCAAGGAACGTGTCCATCATCTTTTTTAGGTTCACTACTGTTTCAAACAACACATTTACTGTCATGGGTAGGTGCTCCAGTTTTTGCATGGAGGATTAGAGATCCCTCATATCATCTTGGAGCTTTTTAAAATCACCCATGTCGACGCTCGGCAACAGAACCAAAATGATATGTACTTAGGCGAACACACGTGTCACAGGGCGATTAGGATTATTGGAGATTTGGAGGTTGTCTAAGGGTTGCCTATGCTGAGAGATGATTAAACGAACGAGTGCGGAAGAGGGCAAAACTTGACTTTAATTGGGATAATAAGATACTGAGAATGTTTTGAGAGTTTTCCCACCTCTGATTTTATGTTAACTTCTTGCTTGCCTTTTATTAGAATGAAAATCCCCTCTATATAGGAGGGTTACAAAGACTAAATAAAACCTAAAACGGAAAGGAGAATCATTAAGGCTCCTTACCACAATTATTCAATATCTATAAAGGAAATAAATCAATTCAAATAGTAAAGATATTCTAGAATCAATTAATCAATCTCCTAATTTTCTGAATCATAACAGATTGATATACAAATATACTTAGAATTTCAGTTTGACCTGTTTTCTCCCTTGGAACTTGTCTATTATTTGGTTCTGCTGGACTTTCCAAGAAATTTCATTCATATGATCTATTGTGAGATGACTGCTTTTTAATTTGCAATTGCTTTTATTGCAGTTAACCTGATGGCCTAATGATGCAAGGCAGGTTTTTTGGTCACTGGTAAGAGGGTGAGAAGGGTGTGAAGAAGATTCAGAGTTGTCTTAATATCCTTGTGGTAAGCAATTCTTTGATCAAACATTTACACTATTAGATTGAATATAGCTTTCAAGAACCATAATGTTTACTTCATCGGTGAGTTTATCTTGTGAATGTTCTTCACTTTTACTTTGTAATTGGTTCACCATATTACTGATCTTTTGAATGCAGAAAGTGAGCTTGATTTTTGCTCACACCATGACTGAAATACTCAGTACTGGTATAGAAGTGCACTAGTCTCTGTTTGATTTCTTGCCGTACCATTTACATAATTTTATTTCAGTCCTTGAGGCTTTAATCCCTATGTTCATATATTCCAGCAATGAAGACTGAGTAGAGAGGATATTAAGATCCTGATCCAGCCATCAATTATTATCTCTGATTGAGGAAAACACTCTACTTTGATCCACCTTGTTTCTTTAACGAACATTTTCTTTTATGGTTTGTTTTGTTTCCAACTTTCCATGATAGACAAGATGGATATTCCTATGATTTAGTGATACTGTGATAGAATAACCCCAAATTCTACCCAGATTTGTTTATGAAGATAAAGATACCTATTTGTTTAAACTAAAACTTGAATTATTTATATGTACAGGGTTTTAGCCTTAAGCAAGATCCATAATGTGTTGAACAGGTCCTTACTCAACCCTAGGGGGTGTACACAAGCAAAACATTTTTCAAGCTGTTTGCGAAAGAACTTGTTTTAAGCTTTATGTTCGTCATCTGTTAAAACAATTTTGAAAATATAGCTGTTGTGGCTTTTGTTTTACCTCTTTTGTGGGATGTTTTGAAGCTACCACAGAAACCACTGAACGGATTAGTTTCAAGTAAGCTCAATTTGTTTGAAGTTGCAATATCCCCTGTAAGAGAAGAGTTCTTTAATGATTGCATGAAATATTTATGGAAGTTTTTGCTTTCATTGAAGCACTTCCATGAGTATATATTTAGAGATCTGTGAGGTCATTTAACATATCATATTTGATTCTTCAAGCTTGAATATTGAACTTATAGGGAAGGGAAAATCTTTGAGATGAATTGGGATTCCATTGCACACATGTTAGTTGTTACATTATTTGTTAGAGCAAAGTCTGTTTCCCCTTTGAAAACTACTTCCACTAGACTTTGTTTATTTAGGTCTCATCTCTCTCTAAGGCTATGATTGGCCTCCTTTGCAAGCTTTGGGCAAATGTGATTGTTGACCTTTGAATTGATGAAATGTCTTCATTTGCTTTATCTCCTAAAAGTTCAGACATTTTAACAATTATGTAAAACTAATCTTCAAGTCTTCAAATTCATCTCCTAAAAGTTTAGAAACAAACCTTCAAAGCTTCCTTGAGGTGGCTGCATTTACCACATGCTTTCATCCAAATATATTTATGGATTTAGGTGAGGGCTCACTAGTTCTTTTGCACACATTGACATTGGAATAATGGTACACCATTGAATGACATGCTTTGACTCCCAAAAGTTTATTGCTCTGATATGACTTTATATTCTTGCGAGTTGATTTCAGGAATAGTCAAATAACTATTGGCATATATGAATATCGACTTTCAATTGGACTATAAATGCTTCAGATCTTTATCAATTTTTATTATTGACTTTTAATTTGACTATAAATGGTTTTAATTATTAATTTTGTTCTTGATCAATTTAGTAAACATTAAATTTAAATTTAAAGGTTAATTAATTAATTAATCTATATAAATCATTTATGACCACTCCATATTTAAGAGTTTCTAACAAAATGTTCCAATAATATCTTAGCGTTATTCCAAAATCGAGTAAAATATTTCCTTTTGAAATATTAAATACATGCTAGAGCAAATTCTTTTAAAATGAAATTAAAAAATTAATCTATAATTGTTAAAATACCTTAAAATTTTGAAATATTTTCACCAATAGACCTACACAAACTAAAATTTCTTCAACACAAAATGGGCAGTTAATGGTCTGGCCGAATTTTGAAGGCCCCTGCTGAACCATAAAATAAAAGAAAAATGCTTGGAAGTATTACTCTCCTCACACTAAAAAAAAAAAAAAAGAACAAACAATCAAAGAAAACCCTCACCCCTCCTACCCCCTCTGCTTTTATATTTTTATATCAATTGGTGTGCAAGACAACAAATAATTAAATAAATATTCCGTAATTTAAAGAGACAGTAAAGTGTAGTATTACTCGAAAAAGATAGGAAAGTGCAAGCTAAGGAAAAAGGTTGGTTGTCTTGAAATAAAAGAGAAATGGAGTTGTGAGAAAAGGTGTAAAGCGTGGTCGGGATCAAAACTTACTAAACATTTAAAGTAACTGAAGGCACACAAGGAGGATATGATTTTTCAACGCTATTGAAACATCAAATATGGAAGCAGGCTAGGCTTGCCTCCCAAACAAATTGACCAGACAACTCCAAACAGATTTGATTGATTGATTTCTCCAACTTGTGAAAGGAACAAAAATTAAATAATAATCATAGTTCATAATAATCATCATAATCAGATGGACAGACTAAATGCCCTTGGTGATTTCCTGAGGAGTTTTTCAAGGCATTTGGTGCTCTACTGCTGTGGCCAGCCTCGTTTTCCTGATTAAGCCGAGGAAACAACACCGGGGCAAAGCTGAGCTCTTCTCTTAATATGCAGTATCAATCACTATTTTATCTTCTTTTCCCTGCAGATTGTTTTTTCCCATCCCGCATATCAGTTGCAGTATGCTTCTTCCGCCTTCCACCACCAGCTGTGGCAGGCTCTACTAGAGGACCTGACCAATTCTGGACGGGTTCCTTTGAATATGTGAATGAGGTGGAACTGAAAGGCACATCTGGAGGGACAAGGGAAGGATCGATGTGATGTGAAGCTCCCAAAGGAACACCAAGTCCTCCATCCTGATGGGGTGGCGGGAACTTCTCACTCTTGCTCTTTGCGTTTGCATGGGTGATGAGGCGTCGCCGCTGCAAACAACAGTAATTTATAAACACAATTCAGGCAGTATACATGAATGGGGGGGGGGGGGGGGGGCATGAAACCATGCCCCACCTCACAGGAGTGAGAATGTGAGAGGAAATGGGGTGGGGTAGGGCTGTAGGGGTGGTTCTTTCTACAAGAAAACAATTTGTATTACTTTATTGTGGTCCAATTTGGAGTGAATGAAAAAACTAAAGCCATTCAGTTCCATTTCCAATCATCTTTTGCACTTTTTAACCAAATTGGTAAATACTCTCTCATCATTCTCTACTCCCAACTCAACAGTTTCAATTTCATTATAAACAAATATTAATGTCTCCTTCCACCTGAAATATATGCACAAGTACTTCTCTCAATAAAAAAATATAGTGTCACTATGATCACAAATATGTCCATAAGCACTCAATCACTTACCAATTATAATGGTGGAGAAAAGTAATCATCAAGGTGTTTAACAAGCATATAAGGTTTTCAAATGTATTCCACATATCATTTGCTTGAGAGGATAGAATTATGGACACCTACCAATTTTATGACAAAAATCAGAAAAATTCACCACTTAATCTAAAGCATTTTCCATCCTCACCTATCCTTCTATCCCATAATTAAACTCTTCTTTTCTTTTTTTTTTCAAATGTATTCTACATAAAATTTGTTGGAGATTGGCACCTAGCCACCTACCAATTTTATGACCAAAGTTAGACACATTCAACCCTTAGAGCATTTTCCATTCTCACCTATCTTCTGATCCCATAATTGTACTGCATTATTCCTTTAACCATGTTGTAAGTAGTTTAGTTCTGAAAATACCATTAAGCTTCCAATATTATGCTATGGTGATGTCTGGCAAAAATTTAGTCCCTTTCTTGCCTCAAACACCGCATAAAAGTAGTGCTCTGTCATAAATTTCATGTGATTCACAGTTGAATTTATCAGAAGGCTACTCTTAGTGAGTAATTACTGTTTTTCCTTGAGAAAATTTTCCTTTAATTCATATATTTGTACTCTTGAAATGAAATTTAACATTTATTGTTACTTTATCCATTTTCTTTGAGGTGGACTTTGACTTGGAAGAGTGTCACTGCGACTTAATACATTTTAAAAATCTAATTACAGGACTACACTGGTGGAATTGCAACATGGTTATAATCCAAAAGGAGTAACAAATTATGTATATCAAATTAAGAAAGACATTAGAATACGTATAACTAATTATCCATCAATAGAATGGAATAATGGATAACAAAGGTAAATAAACATACAGAGTGACATGTATATAATGCAAAACCTGTGAAAGTAGAATATGTATATCCAATTATCCACCAAATGTAGAGAATTCTTGAAAATAGAAGAAAGACATACATCAATATTAGCTTGAAGTTCAGCATTGGCATCTGGTGCAGGAATTGCACGAACAGCACGGTCGCGGTGACGTGTTCTTTTAGTACCATCACCCTGGGCTTTATTAGCTGCCCTTAGCCTACACAAGCAGAAAATGCAAACATGACAATATCTGTAATTCATTACCAGTACATATGCACCTTAGAAAGAAAAGAGGCACTAAAATGGATACATGGTGCTATTCTTTATGAACAACAAACAAAATTCAGATCTTACAAACTTTAACCAATTTGAAAAGTTTGACAGGCGCTTCATTGATTTAGCTAGGGATCAGTGGTTTTAATATAAAATCAATTCTGCAACTTTAGTAGAAACCTAATGTCTACTGGCAGAAATATATACTCCTCACCTCCGAGCCTCATCATCACGCCGTTTTGCATCCATCTCTTTGGTTGGAGGGTATTTTGGTAGAATAGACGGATCGCAAGCATAAGGTTCTGTTGTAAAGAACTGCAAAACATAGAAATTCAGTACTCTGTAGAACCTGAGCAACTTTTAGGAAATACAAGGGAACTGCAACTTGAATAGGGGATTTGCAGTCTGACTTAAAAGTGATATATCTTCTAGAGTTCATAATGGTAAAAGCATGACTAGCAAATAAAATAGTGGAATCAGAAGTTATAATATACTAATGATAACAGCGAGAAATTTTTGACATTGCTTAGCCATTATCACTAATTCAGAAAGCAAACTGTTAGTCCTAGAATTCATTGTGTTGGAAAATAGAGTGTGTTCATTAGAATACTTTCATGAATCATCTATGAAAAATCTTGATTTCCATAGTTCTATACTTCTAGTTGAGCATATATGCATACCATATGTTTAACAATCATTTTGTCAAAAGACTAGAATGAGAAAACATACACCCATGGAAATTTGGACTCAAACACACAGTGACAAGTACATAAATCTGTGATCAGCAATTGTATGCTGGTTAGAGCAGGTGGCAGGGAGCCACCCCCTCCCCCTTGTGGTATAAAGGAGACCAAATGGAAATTTGCAGGAAAGGTCTAAAAACTTTAGAATTTAAGTAAAACTAGAAGTTAAAAAAATGTCTCTAACTTGAGAGTGGGTAATGTTGGTTAGGAGGAGATAGGTTGGAGATTCATGTGCAGTTTGACAGGGAGGGAAAGCATTACAGAGGGCAGGGTAATGCAGTAAATAGTAACTTTATAATGTAAGAGGACTTACCTCACTTCGTAACGCATCGGTTGCATTCCTGCGCTCTGCTGGATCAATTGCAAGCAGTGTATCGATCAGTGGCAGCGATGATGGTGGAAAATCTTTAAATGTCTCTCTAATGCATCGCTTGTATGGCTCTCGTGGCTTGAATAATGTTGCATTTGGTAACTTAGACTTTTTCCAATATTCATCAGATGGTGAACCACATAATTTATATATCTTATGTAGTTGCTCTACCTTAACGATGGAAAATATCAATGTCAGTAACCTCAAATACAAGACTGCAACATGCTATGTACCTATGCAGATTTATTTAATACAATCCAAAACAAGAGCTTATATAACCTTCAAGGCTTCAATTGTTTAATAATAGTGCACAAGAATAAGAAATCCATGACATAATTGTACCTTTCAAGGAGGGACTTTAATCTCTTTATTTTATTATTATTATTATTTTTTTTTTCTTATTATTTCTCTCTTTTGGGACATGCAAAGATCTATGCAGATTCTTCAATTAACAATTACTGATTTATCACAAATTAAAGAGAAAGGAAGATGAGGGTGTAAATGTTGATGAAAGAATGATTTATCGAAAAAATAATGGGGGTACTTTGAGGAACAAAAACATATTGAAAGAGCTAAGGTAAGGAAAAAGAATTAATGTCAACTCTTTAAGCAAAATAAAGAAGGCTCAAAGAAGAAAAGGAAAATAAATTAGATCAACATGGATGAGCAAGAAAACCATAAGTAAAATTATTAACACCAAATGACAAAAGATTGTGAAGATATGGATAAAGTTGGAGCATTACTTCTGTACGACCAGGCATAATAGGCTTTCCGGCTAATAATTCTGCCAAAATGCATCCTGCACTCCATAAATCAATACCCACACTATAATCAGTTGCACCCAAAAGAAGCTCAGGTGGTCTATACCAAAGTGTGACCACTCTACTAGTCATAGGGTGTTTATGGTTAGGATCAAATATAGTAGCCAATCCAAAATCAGCTATTCTGAGTATCCCTGAGTTGTCAAGTAAAAGATTTGACCCCTTAATGTCACGATGGAGCACATGACGATTATGACAATGCTCAAGACCAGACAAAAGCTGATGCATATAACATTTCACCTGCAAGAAATAAGCTACATTAAAGTAACACCACCACTTCCTAAACTTTAGCAATATAACCAAGACAATGACTTGTATATGAAAAAAAAAATACAGAATTACAGATCATCTCTCTAACCTGGGCTTCAGAAAACTTGATATCTGGACTTGCAGCAAGTCCAGCCAAATCATGTTCCATGTACTCAAATACTAGGTATAAACTACATGACATTCTTGAAGTAACCAAACCTTCCAATTTGATAACATTGGGATGATCTAGGCGTCGCAAAATGATTATTTCTCTTGCCATGAATCTCACACTCTCTGGTTCCAAATTGTCAAACCGCACTTTCTTTAAAGCAACAATCTTCCCTGTTATAGTGTCCCTTGCTTTATATACATTACTATATGTTCCTTGACCAATCTAAGAACACAAAAAATATCAAGCATATTAATGAAGCAAAAAGTAAAGAAACAATAAATTAGGCATATACACATTAGAAAGCCCAATCACAGTGTACCTTATCAATTTTCTCAAAAGTGTCAGCCCGTCTAGGAAGCCAACCCTCAATTGCTTCCCCAACGTGAGCTGAAAGCCAGGATGGCCATCCAGCAGCAACCTGTTCACCATGTTTGTGCTTAGGGGGATTACTCAATCTTGGATTTGGCTTAGACCGCCTCCTATCGCCCTTTGATCTTCCCTCACCTTCTATCTTTTCCTCCTTTTTAGTCCCACCACCAGCATCTTTACCTTCAGCAGAATCATTTACTGCATCCAACTTCCTTACCCCTGAAACCTCTAAAGTCTCAGTGGACTCAACACTTGTATTTTTACTCCTCTTCTCATAATTCTCAACTCTCCTCTCTTCCTTTGCTTCAGATACTATGCCGGACGAGATTTCCCGACCCAAAACACACCCCATTTCTCAAGTCTACAGTTCATGCCTCGACATTTCCATACATTTCCTATAATATCACAACCAACCACCAAAATCAAACCACAACATACAATTCTCGCCGCCTGTTCGAAAAACTGGAAGATTTGAGCACACGAACAAATGATCTAAAAAACTATTATTACGAGAAGGCGCCAATTAAACTCAGGAAGTTCAAAATGAGAAATCGGAATGATCTGGAAAGTAGGGATTCACACTTTGACTAATCAGCTTTTGAACAAATCAAAGGGGAAAGAGCAAACCCAATTCAAATAAAGTTAGCAGATCAAAAACCCTAACTTAAAAATGAGGGAAAAAAACACACAACATGCTTATACAAATACATACACAAATATAGTGAGAGAAAAGGAGAGGGAAAGAAGAGCTACTGACTTGAAAGAATCAGAGTGAAGTGCAGAGGAAGCAGAGGGCGAGAGAATTGGATTTGCCCGCAAGTCTTCAACTTTTCAAGGCAAGCAAATAGTTTGAATATATCAAATAAAGAAGCGATCGGAGTCCGAAACACAGTACATGTAGAAAGAGAATATGTATATATGCGAATCCCTGTATATATATGTAGTGAGAGAGAGAGAGAGATGAAGAGATGTGGAAGTATTATTGGTGTTTGCTGGAAGTCAAAGCTCCACTGAGAGAGACGAGGGTGGGGGCGTGACCATAGCTGTAAACAAATTAAACCTTTTCTTTTATTACACCTATTTTCATTTTCTCTTTTATTACATGAGATTTTTAAAAAATATTTTGAAAACAATCTTTTCATTTTTTTCAACTTTTATAAATAAAGGGTTTGAAAAATATTTTTCTTATTTTTAAAATACAAAGTTCAGATAACTTTATCTATAATCACGATTATCATTACTTACAAACTTAGATTCACTTATCTACTCATCAACTTATTTATATATTCTTAGAGCATCTTCATCAATGGTAATTTGGGAGTTTTTAGTACATCGCATGCTTATTTGGAAGTGAGAGAAATGAAGAATGAGAAAAAAAAGGATTGGCTTGCAAAAATAGAGATATTAGAACAGTAATTCTTTACGCAAAAACAACAATTTTTTTTTTTTGGGTTAAATCATATTTGTTTTCCCTCGTCCCAAGCACAATAAGTGGTAGGGGACTGGCCAAATGGTTTGCTCCATTCACATGAGTTGGAATCACAATCCCAACCTTATGCTTAATGGACAAGGTGCTGAACAACCAACCATGTTGGTTAATTATCATCATTATTCTTATTATCTATATATACCAACAACTATGACTACATCTAATTCAATCCTTTTTTTATTTTTTGGTTTACCCACCTTTTGTTTACTTATCTCAGTATAACACTATAACCTACTTCCATGGACTTCATGTTTTTAGGAGATGATAATAGATAGAGTACCAACCCATTTAATTAGTTATTTTCAAATCTAAATCCAAATATATTTAGAATTATCCAAATTTGAATGAACATTGGCCTTATATACTCTGACCTCGTTTGACGCTATCCAAAAGTCATTACATACATACAAACTAAGGATCATGTGAGAATAATACCATAGAAGAAAAATAAGAACAAATTGTAGTCATACATATACAAAAATTCGATCGATATGATCAAATTAAAGAAAACGCGATGACATTTTTATAATTATCATCAACTTCAGTAGCAAACTTAAACACTTAAATATGCAATCTTTAACAACTAAATAAGCAAACATGATAAATTTATAAAATCAACAAAAAAACTAAATTATAAATCTAAACCATAAATCATAGACCTTAATATCACGAAATAGAAAAAGAGTGAAGGAAAGAATGGATTACTTTCTCATTGTTCTGGTTTTCAACAGCTTACACTTAGTTTCTTTACAGAGTATATAACCAAAGCTAAGGGATGGGAACTAACAGATAGTAACTAACAGATTAGTTTCCTGCCTCTAACTGACTCCCTCTAACTAACTCAACACCAATGCTGATTTAGACGTTGTCTCTAATACCCCCCCCCCCCGCAAGCTGGAGTGTATATGGAATGGAGCCCCAGCTTGGACATCAACTTCTGAAATGGCAAAGGTTGCAATGGTTTAGTCAATATATATGCAGTTTGATTGTCGCTTGAGACGTGCAGCAGCCGGATAATCCCTTTTTGAAGTTTTTCTCTTATGAGATGACAGTCAATCTCTATATGTTTGGTACGTTCGTGAAATACCAGATTTTCAGCAATGGCTATTGCTGATTTGCTATCAGAATATAACACTGCCGGCCCTTCAAGTTTTACTTCCAATGTTTCGAGCAAAAAGAGCAGCCATTGGATTTCACATGCAGCAAGGGCCATGGCTCTGTACTCTACTTCTGAGGATGATCTGGAAATTGTCCCTTGTTTCTTCGATTTCCAGGAGATCAATGCCTCTCCTAAAAACATGCAAAAGCCTGTCACAGACCTTCGAGTATCAACACAGGCAGCCCAGTCCGAATCAGCAAATCCCTTCAACTTGAGATCAGAATCTGCGGGGAAAAAAAGGCCTTGGCCTGGGCATCTCTTGACATACCTCAGCACTCTGTGAGCTGCTTGTAGATGTGTAGTGGTAGGTTTGTCTAAGAATTGAGACAACTGTTGGACAGCAAAACATATGTCTGGTCTTGTAATGGTTAGGTACAATAATTTTCCAATAAGCCTTCTATATTGTGTATTGTCTTCCAGTGGTGTACCATCATTTTGACATAATCTCAGAGTTTGTATCATAGGAGTTTTCATAGGTTTGCTGCTCAGAAATCTTGTCTCTGTTAAGAGATCTACAGCATACTTTCTTTGATTAACAGCAATCCCCTTATGTGTCCTAGCAACCTCAAGGCCTAGAAAAAACCTCAAATTCCCTAGGTCCTTGATCTGGAAAGCAGAATGCAGATGGTCTTTGATTTGTTGAATTTGTTTCCCATCACTGCTTGCAATTATAACATCATCAACATACACCAAAAGAGCCACAAACTTGGCACCAGAACCCTTTGTGAACAGAGAGTTATCACAAATAGCTTGTTTGAATCCTAAGGTAATCAATTCTGTTGTGAGTTTAGAATTCCATTGTCTGCTGGCTTGTTTTAGACCATAGAGGGATTTTGTCAGCCTGCAAACTTGTCCTGGGTATTGAGCATCAAATCCTGGAGGGAGATGCATATAGACTTCTTCATGAAGATCACCATGGAGGAAGGCATTGTTCACATCTAGCTGGTGTAACTGCCATCCTTTTGCAGCTGCCACAGCAAGCAGAGTTCTAATGGAGGTTATCTTTTCCACTGGACTGAAGGTGTCAATGTAATCCAATCCACAGGTTTGAGTGTACCCCTTTGCTACCAGCCGGGCTTTACACCTTTCCACAGTCCCATCAGACTTGTGCTTAACCTTATAGACCCACTTGCAACCTATGGCTCGTTTGGAAGGGGGGAGGGATGTGAGTTCCCAAGTCTTGTTAGCTTGGAGGGCATCTATTTCCTTCTGCATAGCCAATTTCCAGCAGTCATGTTGTATGGCCTCATTGTAGGATTTAGGCTCCACTACATTCAAAACATTCAAAGCAAAGGCTCTAAACTTTGGAGATAACTTGGCATAGGAAAGAACAGCAGATAGAGTGTGAGGAGATGTCCTGGGCAGTTGGCAATCATAGTCCTGAAGATATGCAGGTCTAGATGTCTGCCTAGAGGACCTTCTGACTTGCTGTTGGTGTGCCTCAGCTTGGTTTTCACTGACCGGAGGATCATTGTAGTGATCATTAAGGGTTTCATTGTGAGTGGAGGGATCAGTGGAGGGATCATTAGGGGTTTCAACTGAGGTATTTGGTAAAGATTTTGGTGAAGGTTCTTCTGGTAAGAGTGTTGCAGTGGGTAGGATAATGGATGGCTTGGGTGTCTGGGCAATTGAAGCATGCTGTGAGTCATAAGGGAACACCTTTTCATAGAATACCACATCCCTAGAGATGAACACTTCCCTGGTTTGTAAATCATACAACTTATATCCTTTTACTCCATTGGGGTATCCTAAGAATAGACACCTCCTAGCCCTTGGGGCAAACTTAGACTTATGTCCAATGAGATTAGCAGCATAAGCCAAACAACCAAAGGATTTGAGGTGGCTGAATTAGGGGGGTTTTCCAAAGAGAACCTGATGTGGTATCTTCCCTCCCAAGGCATCTGAGGGCAATCTGTTGATGATGTAAACTGCCTGTAAGATACAATCTCCCCAAAAACATTCTGCTAGACCTGCTTGGAACCTCAATGCTTTTGCAACAGATAAGATGTGCCCATGTTTCCTTTCCACCACACTGTTCTGTTGAGGGGTATAAACACATGATGTTTGGTGTATAATTCCCATTTTCCTTGTAGAACCTGTCCATCTTAAATTCCTGCCCATTGTCTGTTCTAATGCACTTAACATTTTTCCCAAACTGAGTGGAGATTAGAGCACAAAAAGCTTGAACCAAACTCCTAGTTTCATGCTTACCTCTCATAAAAAATACCCAAGTTTGCCTGCTGTAATCATCTACAAGAGTCAAGAAATACTGGTGGCCATATATGGTATGCACACCATATGGCCCCCAAATGTCAGCATGGACAAGTTCAAAGCAATCAACAGAGGTAGTAGTGCTCACTGGGAATGACAACCTTTTTTGTTTAGCCAAATGACATATATCACAAACTAATTCTTTATTTGATTTCAAATCAGAATTCAACAATTGTAGCATTCTCATTTTGGAATAGGAGATATGTCCTAATCTTACATGCCACAAACAACTAGTATTACAACTATTCACTTCTATGTTCTGCACTTTGTCAAATGAAACAAAAAATTCAGGCTGCATCAGGTGGTACAGACCCCTTTCCAGTTTAGCCATTCCAATCATCCTCCCAAGGACTTGATCCTGTATGATGCATGTGTCAGAGTACATAGTCAATTTACACTTGGAGCTTCTTATCAACTCACTGACAGATACCAAATTATAATGAAAGTCAGGCACACAAAACACATTCTGCAAAACAAGATTTTCTGACACAACAATTGTTCCTATGTGTGTAATGGCAGTTTTGCTGCCATTAGGGAGTTCAACATACATGTCATGTACCCTCTTAACCTCTGTCAACATATTGTGTCTACAAACAATGTGATGAGTGGCTCCACTATCCAAAATCCAAGGTATTTTGTTATCATTAAGAGGTGGAAGAGGAATACCTTCAAGCTGAGTATTGGGAATAAAATTTGCAGATATCAAGTTGGCTTGTGGTGTGATTCCCATGTCCAGAGGTGAATTCTGAGTGGAAGTCTCCTTCTGCAATAGTTGCTTAAGCATCATGTATTCACTTTGGGACAGTGAGCCAGTGTCCTCTAGAGGAGTTTGACCAGTTATTTGGATTTGATTAACAGCACCTGCACTTCTGTTTCTTGGTTTCCATCCGGGAGGGTACCCATGTTTTTTATAACATTTCTCAGCTGTGTGCTCAGTGAATCCACAGTAGGTACAAATAGGCTTCTTGTTCCCATTGGAATAAAATTTCTTAGCTCCTGAGTTGTTACTTGTGGCTTGACTCAAGAACACACTTCCTGTATTCAAATTGTCTACTGGTTGAGACATGGAGCCTAACTGGAATACTCCATTATTGAGTCTCCTTTCCTGCTGTTGGACTATCAAGAAAGCTTCATCAACTGAAGGCAAAGGTTTCATCATCATGATCTGCGATTGCACAGAAGCATAGCTGTCATTGAGTCCTCTCAAAAAAACAGAGAGGTTATCACTGTCAAGTTGCATCTGCAATTTATCCAATAAACTGCAATCGCATCTTCTTAGGCAGTTGCAGGTAGGCAAGGGCCTTATAACCTGTAATTCATCCCAAAGGAGTTTCGATTTTGCGAAATACGTTCCTATACTGAGGTCTCCCTGTCGAACACTATGGATTTCAGCGTGCAGGTCCGAGATGCGAAAGATATCAGACTCACTGAATAGCGACTTCAGAGTCTTCCAGATTCTTTCTGCAGTTCCCCCCCAGAGAACCGTTTGAGCGATCTCAGGTGTGAGGGATCGCGTTATCCAAGTCGAGACCATGTTGTTACACCTTTTCCAGTAAGGAAATTTGACGTCGTTGACGTCCGGCATTGCCATGGTTCCATCTACAAAACCTAGCTTGTTTTTTGATAGAAGGGCCATCTCCATTGCTCTAGCCCAAGGGTGATAATTTCGTCCATCTAGGAGTGCCGAGACGAGAACAAGAGAAGGATTCTCGTTCGGATGTAGGAAAAAGGGACTCGCTGGGTCGTTTGGATCAAAGACGGTGTTTACGTTGGTTGCCGGAGCTGCCGCAGAGACCGCCGGCGCAGCTGCTGTGGTTTCTGGATGAATCGCTTGAGGTCTGATTGTGCTTGTGTTTCCTGTCCAAGCCATGATCCTCAATGCTCTGATACCATATCACGAAATAGAAAAAGAGTGAAGGAAAGAATGGATGGATTACTTTCGCATTGTTCTGGTTTTCAACAGCTTACACTTAGTTTCTTTACAGAGTATATAACCAAAGCTAAGGGATGGGAACTAACAGATAGTAACTAACAGATTAGTTTCCTGCCTCTAACTGACTCCCTCTAACTAACTCAACAGCAATGCTGATTTAGACGGTTGTCTCTAATACTTAAGTAGTAAAAAATGAATCACTAAACCAAATAAAATTAAAAAATCAGTCATAAACTCTAAAATTGAAACTCTAAGTGCAATACACTTTCACATTTTTGCAAGTGCAATGTTTTAATACTAAATATGCAAAGTGTTAATTCTAAATGTGCAAATCTTAACTAGTCTAAGAATTGTAGATTTGAGTGTTTGTTAAAGATGTAAGAGAATAGAGAATTCATATATTTCACATATTAAGAACTGTACAGACTACCACTATTTATACAGGAATAATCTATAGCCTAATGGGCGTATTGATAAACAGGCTTGGGTTTCAACACTCCCCCTCAAGCTAGAGAGTATAGATCATATGCTCCAATCTTGTTACAAATATACCCATCCAACTCTAGAAGTTGTAAGAGACTTTGTTAGAATATCAACTAATTGTGCAATTTTCTCCCTGATGAAGTGGCAATCAACCTCAATGTGTTTGGTCCTCTTATGATAGACTGGATTTGAGGCAATGTGAAGAGCTGTTTGGTTGTCACATGCATATCAATGTCATTATGAACGTGAATTCTGTGTATTATGTTAAGTGTTTAATTTATGTTCATTATACCGTGCTTATGTGTATGCGTATTCTGTGTAAGACTTTTCCTTAATACAATATATATTATATATATTGTGGGCCTTAATAATGTGGTGCAAGTGGACTAGGCCCATTAAGTTATAGGTTGGATTGGACATCTAGGTTTAGTCCAATCCACCATATGCCTATATAAGCCTGCATTTATGGGATACAAGACAGACAATTATATAGCACCTAAAGACATGATACTCATACTGCTCAGATTATACCAGTACACCATCTAGGGTTCTGAGTTAAATATGAGACAAAACGACGATGTAACGCCCCGTAAATTCGTTCAAGCCTTTCGAACCGTTAATTAATTCCTTGGGCAATTTAATTAATTCCTAATTGGGCTAATCCTTTCAATTTAATATATATATATGCTCTTATATATATATATATATACCCATGAGCTTGATTTAATTATTATATTCAAGAGCCCAATTTATTGAATTATTCTTGTAAGGGATTTTATTCAATTTGAGCCCTTACTATTTGTAATTAAATATTCCTACAAGCCCAATTTATTGATCTTACATTATATGATATATATATATTAGTCCTAAGACATTTCTATGGGCTTTCTTATATTAATTCTTGTATTAATTATAAGGGGTGATTATTTAGCCCATTTGGCTAGTCTTGAATACATATATATAATTAATTCTTGTGACCATTATAATATAAGCTTGAGCCCAATTCCTAATAAAGTCTTACACTTAATATTGTATGCATCCCTAGTATATATTATGATGATCAAAATAACCTAAAAGCTTTCACTCCTCTTCCTCTTCCTCCTTACACTCACACGCCATTTCCTTCTTCTTCCTACACAAAATTGATCTCCATTTTCCTACAAGCTTTCAAGTCAAGATTGCTCTTTTATGGTTGCTTAGGAGTGGGTAAGTTCATCTATCATAGGATCCATCTTGCATTGTGTGTTTATAATAGTCTTTTTAGCATATTCTTACAAAGTTCTTTTGGGGTTCTTTGGGAAAAGATGATCAAGGTGAAGGTGGGGCTTTGTGATCTTGCTTAGGGCTTCTTGGAGTGGGATAAAGCTATTCAAGGTAACCATCCATGTCCATCAAACTATTTTCATTCACTCCTAATCTATTTGATATTATTTGGTGGATTGGAAATCCTGAAAATCCCTTGTATTAGCCTATCTTGTTGATTCTTTTGTTGGATGTCATCTTGATCTTTTGGTTAGTGTTGTATGATCATTGATGGTTTGGATTTCCATGTTTTTGGCCTCTAAATTGTATGAAATGTTGATGTCTTGGTCTGATTATACTCTCTGGAAATGTTATTTCGTGTCTGATGATGATATTCTGGAACTGGGAGTGTTTTGACCTTACGGAGGTCCTTGGCGGAATAATGTGACCCGCCAGGGAGTTCCGCATGGTCACAGCGGTGAGGTTGGACGGGAGGGTGTCCGTGAGGGAGTCCGGCCTTCTTGCGGAGGAACGGTGGACTGTGTTCCGTTGGTTCTTCCGCTAGGTCTCTGGAAATTGTTCCAGACTGTTTGAGAGTTGTTGTCTGTTGTTTCCCTTTTGTTTCTGAGTATTGTTGGATTGTCTTGTTGGGTATTTTACCATGCTTTTGGAGTATTTATCCATGTCTCTTGTTGGATATTTATTGCCTTATCTTGGAGATTTATTCATGTCTTTAGTTTCCCCTTTTGTACCCTTTGGTCTATTGATTCTTGATATTCTTTCTATCTGGGAGTTGTTGGTGTTCATAGATGAGATGAACACTTTGTTTGGTTGGTTTAGGATGATGTCGGAGTATGTTTGTGAGTGGTTGGCTTGTTGATATCGTTGGGATTGTGGATGCACTTGTTGTGCTATTATTGTTGTATTCGGGTTCATTACCCCTGTGATTGGGTTCATTACCCCTGTGATTGGGTTTATTACCCCTGTGATTGGACTTAGGTCCCTGTGATTGGGCTATTGCCCCTGTGATTGGGTTCGCTACCCCTGTGATTGGGTTCGCTACCCCTGTGATTGGGTCGATTCACCCCTGTGATTGGACTTCTGTCCCTGTGATTGGACTACGGTCCCTGTGATTGGGTTCATTACCCCTGTGATTGGGTTCATTACCCCTGTGAGTTCATTACCCCTGTGAGTGAGCTTTGCCTTTGTGCATTCGGTTTGAGTTTGGGTTTGGGTTTAGTATGATGCTTGGTGGTTGTTGTTGGGTTTTCCTTTCTGATTCTTGAGATATGAGTCCTTGTTCATTCTATTGATTATGTCCTTATGCTTGTGTTCAGTTAGTACCTTGGAGTTGATTCGTTGTTGTCTTATCTTTCTATCTTTGGATTTCGGCTTTACTTGAATGAGTTTTGGTTTATGATTCATTCAGTTTATCCTTGTTGAGTATCTGATTTGAACTATTGCACAGTTCGTTGGTGTTTATATTCTATATGGGTGTGTAAACCTATTTACAACCTTACTATATATCTATACCTCTTTGCGGGTGTGAATGGTGGTTGCTTAGCATTCTTTTGCTAATGGTTCTTTGTGTGTTTTCCAGGTATGCAGTAGTCTACGCGAGCGCGCTAGAGTTCTCTCTTTTATGAGGATGCGTAGTATTAGTCTACCTTGTTTAGTTGTTGGTTTTTGGGCCTGTGTGCCTTGAGATATTATGTTACTCTCTTGACTAGTTCCTTGTGTTCCGATTGGATGATTATGGATTTTTAGACTTGAGGATTGTTACTATCATTTCAGTTTTTATAAGATGACAGTTTAGTTTATTCTTGTGTTTAGCCTGTGCATCTAGGCTGTGATTATACCTAGATGTGGCATGACGCCCTTAGGTTTTAATTCGCTTCCGCTATGTTTGGTTGGTTGGTTGAGATTGGCAGCTTTGATGTTAAGTTTTTAGCTATCTCAGCCCATGTGAGGTTGGGGTGTCACAGACGATCTACAGTTCAAGAGGCAACACAACAAGGTATCAATTATGGCTGGAGATTAATACGATTTATGCTTCCGCTATTAC
Organism: Ipomoea trifida; assembly: GCA_003576665.1. Classification (NCBI taxonomy): domain Eukaryota; kingdom Viridiplantae; phylum Streptophyta; class Magnoliopsida; order Solanales; family Convolvulaceae; genus Ipomoea; species Ipomoea trifida. The sequence continues at coordinate 8,106,673 of CP025658.1, read as the reverse complement.
GAGTTAAGTTTCTCGTAGATTCATTTTGTAATTTTAGACAGCTAGTATTATTGATCTTACATTCTGAACATGAATTATGTACATTATGAAGTCAAATTCTGTGAATCATGGTCCACGATATAACGACTGTCGTTTTCTCATGTAGGCCTATTCTTGAAAAAACATGTCTTTAGTCATGTACAATTATATGTTACAATTTCAAGGGTCACTACTCCAAATGGGTTGAAAATATTGATTCGTGGCAATGAAAGCAATAAAATAACTTCATCAGCAAACATTGTATACAAGGAAGTTTTCAAAATTTGTAAATATTTGACTTCATTATAAAATCATATTTTAATATTATAATTGTTATTAAATTCATTATCTTCTTTACTTTCTAAAGAAAATTTACTAGAGTAGTAATAAATTCATCATGTTTTAATTTCGGTCAAAGTACATGTCAAGTCCCTGTACTGTAGTGTTTTGTTCAATTTAGTCCATGTACCTCAATTTTGATCAATTTAGTACCTATACTTTAAGATTTAGAACAATTAAGGAAAATATTAACACTGTTTATTTTTATGAAAAGGGTTTTCAAAAAAAAAAAAGGAGAAGAAGAAATGAAAAGGAAATTTACCAAGTCATCATGCAATCTGTTAGATTAGGTGTTAACTTGCTATAAGGTGAAATTGCATACATTTGGAGTGTTGAGTGACTTAATTATACTTTTTTTTCCGTACAATGACCAAATTACACTTTCACGTTTCGTTCAGTGACCAATTTAAACCGTTAAGAATAATATAAATAGTTAACTGAAATATTCTGTTAATAAAGTTTTTACAAAATGTAATGAGTGAAAAAAGTCACGGGGTCGTTCACTAACTTGGCAAAATGGAGAATTTTCCAAAAAATTGGAGAAATGAAGAAGTGGAGAAAGAAAAAATAGAAAGATTGTTTACTAAATTCATTTTTTCAAATCCTTTCTCAACTCCAATTCTCCAAATCTTATACAAAAATGGAGAGAAGAAAATCAGTTCTCTCCAAATGGAGCAAGGGAAAAACGTGCGTGAACAGTGTTTTTTAATGGAGGTCTCTGGTTCGAATCACGCTAACCACATTTTTTTTTCTTCCTCAGGATTAGGTCTCTTCTCTTCATCTCCTGCTGGTCCTTCTCTTCGTCGCCGTTCTCCTTCTCTCCATCGCCGTTCATCTCCATCGCTCCCTTTCTCTCCATCTCTCCTTCTTTCACGTACAACAAAAAAGAGCGTGTAGCAGCACTCCGTCAAGCCACAAGTAATTATCTCAACCTATTTTATTTATTTTGATGAATATATCTCATTTTTCTGCTATTATAATTTTGATTGTAGAACTTCAATTGTGAAATTTGATTTTAATATCTTTTTTTCTGTTGAACAATTAATTGATATTCTGAGCATGTTTTGAGATTCTGATATTAGAACCTCAAAAGGTTCTGCTTGTGATTTTGATGGCAGAACCTCAAAATAAGGTTCTAAGCATAACCTCATTTTGAGGTTCTGATGCAGAACCTCAAATGAGGTTCTGATTTAGAACCTCATTTTGAGGTTCTGTTGGCAGAACCTCAATTAGTGTCATTCGAGCCTTTCAAGTATGGCTTCCATTAATAACCCACATCTTGTTCTGTTTTTCTCTGTTATTCAAGCAATCTTTACTGAGGCAGCAATTCATTTACTGTATTTGTTTGGAAATCATGTGTTCCTTTGGAAGCAGGATTTGAACTTTTAGCATTGATTCTCTTGATCAACATTAGTGTTTGCAGTTAAAAACAGTTGTATACTGGATTCAATTTTAGACTTTATACTGTTTCTCTTTTGTTTAGTACTTTTTTTTTGAAAGCTCTTTTGTTTAGTACTAGATGCTCAACAATTGCTCAAATCTCGAGTGGATAAAGTTGTGTCTGCTTAAAGAGTTATTATTATTATTATTATTATTATTATTATTATTATTATTATTATTATTATCACTTTCTTTCTTCATATTCATTATTTGGCAAAAAAATATTTGGAAATTTAAGCTAACTTCTTTCCATTCTTAAGTATTTGAGCACACTGAGTTATCACCATCAGGCCTGCTCTGCTTTTCTTCTTCTCTTCTTGCTTTATGAAATCCTTGAATCTTTCCTGCAGTTTCACCATCTTTACCTGCTTCCTCAGCTCCCTACAACGTCTTTGGTTGCTATATTTTCTAAAGTTTAATCATGTTTTGGATAACTAAATAGAAAATTGGACTGAAACATTGATTTAGCTTACATTCAACTTTAGTTCGCTTCTTTGTAATGCCATTTACACAGTTACACTAATTCTGTTCACAGCGTTGAATCGTTGATGTCTTCTTCTTCTTCTTTTTTTTCCTGGAAATTTGACTCAACATTACATTGCACTTTCTGAATTTTCCTGTCTGTTTGGCTAGACACGCAATCTTGACCATCTGAAGAGCTAGGAAGGTAGGCACTTGAGAGTTACCCTTATCCATGAGTAGACAGTGTTGTTTTGAAGCTATGGTTGTATGTTAAGAGTCTAATATGACCCTTAAATTGAAATATCTTCCTCACTTTTTAAGTTAAAACATGCAGGACAAGGATGGTAGTTGGTGTTGGGTCCAAAAACATTTCTGGAAGCTTTATCCAAGTAATTGAGCAGCACGGTTGGCAATGAACAATTTTATACGGATGCATGATGTTATGGATCAATTATTTACCGAATATGAAAGGGAAGACATGGAAATGCCTAGTAGTAGTGGTGGAAATGAACCTATATAGAATTAGATATGTCTCAACAACATGTTATGCATGAAGTTCGAGAAAACATAGCAAATGCTATATGGGGGGATTGTAATCAGTGATGCTCTTATTTTGTAACCAAACTATGTATTTAGTAATATATTTTTATTTACTTTCATTTATTTTACACATTTAGTATTAATTTATTGATTTTTTATTTAAAAAATGAATTTATAAAATTGAAATTTAAAAATTGGAGAAATGAAAAACTGGAGAAATGGAGAATGGAAAACTGGAGAAATGGAGAAGGAAAACTGGAAAAATGGAAAAATGGAAAACTGGAAATGGAAAAACAGAAAAATGAAGTAAACCACCGTAGCTTTGAAAATGTCGGAAGACTAAATAAAAACAAACAAGTTAGTTCACATTATTACAGGCATTAGCTCTTATTATATTTAGGAGACAGAAATAGATATTGCTGAAATTACTTATGCAGATCAAGCGCAGATAGGACAGTCTGTGCAATAGAGTGAGCGTAAGAAGCAGTATAGCTGCAAAGGTAGAAATCCCTGCCCATGGAGTGTTAAAATAATCGTGTCTTAGTTTTGCCATCAACACATTCCTGGGTTTTTTGCAATGTCGATTCAATTCTGTGCACACATCTTTGTAGTAGAAGTCATCAGTGTAATGCATAACCCCTTTGCTAAGGTTGTTAAAAAGACGGGTCACTTTTTTGTCATCTCTCAATCCATTTATAAAAACATCTTGAAGACGAAGTAAATTGACGTCCTTCTCAGTATTAATAAGATCGTCCATGAAGTGGGAATAATCTGAGAAATACTTGGGACGCACATCCGGCGAATGCTGCTCGTAGGCTATGAGATTTCTAAAGAATGTTTCTGTTGAATCAAAGAGACCAAAAGAGGGGATCTCTAACACGCCATTATTGAACTTTATATCAAATAGACTTATGGTTTCATCAGAAGAGGTGTTACTAATCTTGCAGAACAAAGAAGGGGAGTTGGTTTTCCAGGAGCAACATGTCACGAATAATATTACTTTCCATCCCGCTAATCATCTTGTAAATGGGATCATCGTTGCATTCTTGTCCATGGCCAAACGCTCGATGATATAATCTAAATAACAAATTCCAGTATAAAGCAACCATCAAGCAATAACATCTTCACGAATTCATCCCCACTAACTTCTTCTTCTATCTCATCACCAAAATACCTCTCAGCTCTGCCTTCCAACTCCTTTAATTTCTTCCAACACACCTCCACACCCACTCTTGCTCTTTGTAAAAGGGACTGTGTATACAATTCCTTCAACCTTTCCATTTTCCTAAACTCCGACTTCCCATTATGGTAAGGCCCGATGGATATTGTCAAAGGTGTATAAGCCTCTGGGTTTGTTTTAGGCAGCCTCTCGTTCATTCTGAAGATAATTGTTTTACATTTCTAAGCTTTTCCGAAAGGATTCTTAATGGTTCGTTCGTAGTTTTTTGCTAAATCTTGTAGATGCCTTGCTCCCTCCATGTCTTCAATCATTGTATCTTTTGCCTGTTACGTTGATAAATTGTAGTCAGTATTATCTTGTGGTCTAGTGACACCTGGCATGCACTCTCATATGAGAGGGAGTGAGTTTGAGCCTCCATAGGGGCGTATCTTAAGCTTTAGGTTCACAACCGCAGGCGAACTCATTTATGTGTATCTTAAGACTACTGATGAATCTGCCACTATTTAATAACTGTACGCTCTGCCTTTCAAATCCTTTAATTTCTTCCAACACTTCTCCACAACCTAGTCCTCCTTGTGCTATTTTAAAAAGGACTGTGTATACAATTCCTTCAACCTCTCCATCTTCCTCAATTCCGACTTCCCATGATGGTAAGGCCCCATGGAAATTGTGTAAGGTGTATCAGCCTCTTGGTTTGTTTTACGCAGCTCCTCCTGCACTTTGAATATAAATGCCCCTAATAAGATAATTGTTTTACATTTTTAATCTTTAATTTTCTGAAAGGAATATTCTTAATGCTTTGCAGTTTGCTAAATCGCCCAAGACTTCGACACCACCCTTTCGAAGAAGAAGCAATTACAATGGGACTAGCTAGGCACTTAATGTAGGCTCGGTCTTGACTATAGAGTCTGTTACATTGAGCAAAGAGACATTGTACTATACGCATTAGTATAAATAGTAGAGCATGTGACAAGCAAATGACATACAACAATGTGTACTCAGAACTAATTCTACTTACCTTGTTACTCTTTTCATAAAATACTCTGTTTTTATATCTAATCGAAAGGGGAACACCCAAGATGTATATTAGTTTATGACAATGTTTGGCGCCAGGTCGGGATTACCCCGAGATCATTGTCACAATCCTTTGATTTTGTTTTATTATTAAAAATTGATCAATTTTATATTCTATGAACCGAATTGAATGATTTTGGTTCGATTCGATTATATATATATATATATATATATATATATATATATATAAAGATTATGTGAAATAATACAGATCAATCATTATAATAAAATTATGTGAAAAATTACATGGGCAGTTATTAGATGGGTGGCATGCGAGCAAAGCCAAGAAAGCTGTGATAATCTTATGGAGTGTGAAGTGAAAATAATCATGTCTTAGGGTGTGTTTGGAAAGCAGGAAAATGACTTCTGGAAAATGAGTCATTTTTCGGAAAATAGTTTGATTTCCAGTGTTTGGTTGCATTCTGAAAGACTGTATTTGTGTGTTTGGTTCATTTTTCAAAAAATGAGTAGAAATGTATATTTATATATTTTTATTATTTTATTTAAAATATAAAATATATAAACTAATAATATTTATTATAAATAAATAACTAAATAAATTTAAAAAAAAAAAACCGTAACATGCATTGTCGTTGCTCTGGTTTCCGGCGGAAACCAGTCCTCCGAACTGAGAGAGGGACGGCTCTCTCAAACGAAGTGAACAACCTTTGGTAGAAGTCATTTTCCCCCAAAATAGCCTTGTTTTCCGTCAAAGAAATCATTTTTCGTTGACTGGTTTTCCCTTAGTTTTGATTGCTATCAACGCGAGTGCAATATAATAATAATAATAATAATAATTCATTGCATAAACCACTTGAAAATATACATACATACATTCTTCTAACATTCAATTCTAACAACGTAACACACTAGATAGCTTATTGGATTGATGATATTACTTATGCAGTTGAAGCCCAGATAGGACAGTCTGTGCAATAGCGAGCGAAAGAAGCAGTATAGCTGCAAAGGTAGAAATCCCTGCCCATGGACTGTTAAAATAATCACGTCTTAGTTTTGCCTTCGCCGCATTCCAGGGTTTTTTGCAATGTCGATTCAATTCTTTGCACACATCTTTGTAATAGAAGTAATTAATGGAATAAGTAACCTCTACGGGAAGGTTGTTAAAAAGACGGGTCACTTCTTTGTCATCTCCCAATCCATTTAGAAAAATATCTTTAAGACGAAGTAAGTTGATGTCCTTCTCTGTATTAATAAGATTGTCCATGAACACGGCATAATCTGTGAAATACCTGGGATGCACATACGGCGAATGTTGCTCGTAGGCTATGAGATTTCTGAAGAATGTTTCTGTTGATTCATAGATAACGAAAGAGGGGATCTCTAATACGCCTCCTCCGTGATTGAACTTTATATCAAATAGACTTATGGTTTCGTCAGAAGAGGTGTTACTAATGTTGCCAAGCTTTTTGAAAGAAACTCCAGCTTCTTGAAGCTCACTTGCAGTACGTATACTGCATAATTCAACCTCATGATCTTCTGTACTTTGTTGTGGTTGTCCCCAAAACTTGCAAGGAAAACATGCCCAATGCCTATGCCTATGCCTATGCTGTCCGTTACTAAGACTTTGGGATTCAATATCAGAGCCGCCTTGGCCTTGGCCTTGTGGTTGTTTCCAAAAGCAGCAAGAAGAAGAAGAACATGCAGCCTTCTGCTGATCAATCTGCCCATTATTTTGGGGTTGGGGTTGGGGTTGGCAGAGAATGTGCACTAACTGAAGTAAATGCTTTATCTCTTGGGCGGGGCACGCCGGTAGGGAGATAATAGTTTTCTTTGGTAGCCAATGCTGAAATGCGCGTTTCACAATCTCCGGGAATTCTAAGTTGCCAGGCCGATTACTAATCATGTCATAGAGTGATTGCAGAACAAAGAAGGGGAGTTGGTTTTCCAGGAGCAACATGTCACGAACAACATTACCTACCATCCCTCGAATCATGAAAATGGGATCAACTATGTGTTCTTGCCTCATGACATCACCTGATTGTCGTCTAATAACAAATTCCACTATAAAGCAACCATCAAGGAATAACATCTTCAGGAATTCAACCCCACTAACTTCTTCGTCTATGTCATCACCATAATAGCTCTTAACTCTGCCTTCCAACTCCTTTAATTTCTTCCAACACTCCTCCACACCCCGTCCTTGTGTTCTGTTTAAAAAGGACTGTGTATACAATTCTTTTGACCTCTCCATCTTCCTCAATTCCGGCTTCCCATGATGGTAAGGCCCGATGGAAATTGTCAAAGGTGTATAAGCCTCTGGGTTTGTTTTACGCATCTTCTCCTGCACTTTGAATATACATGCTTCTGAAGAAAATTGTTTTACATTTTTAATCTTTTCTGAAAAGATTCTTAATGCTTCGCAGTTTGCTAAATCTTGTAGAGGCCTTGCTCCCTCCATGTCTTCAATCATTATATATGTCTTTTCCCTGTTAATGAATATAGTCAGTATTAGAGTTCAAAGTAAATTTTTTTTGGGTACTCCATACTTGTAAAGTTAATTATTGTTTCAAAAAAAAAATAAAATAAATTTCTAATTAATTACACAAATGGATAATACATACAGTGATAGATTAGTTCTGCCACAATTCTAATATATAATAAGGTTTCTAATTAACAAAACGTAATTCCTTTTATTTAGGGGTCACACTTGTGCGAGACCGTCTCATGGATCTTTATTCGTGAGACGGGTCGGGTCGGGTCAAAGCACCATGCAAATGTCGTACTTATATGTGCAAATCTCATACTTATATATTTAAATATAACACTAATCAAAAATACAATTTTTGTTACTTACAAGAGAAAAAGTAATACAAGTAATGTTGACAAGTGTCTCTCGGGCAAATATAATACTTTTGAGGAAATATGTAATACTTTTAAATCGAACTGTAAAAGTATTGTATTTTTCCTTAAAAGTATTACATTTACCCTAAGTAACAAAAATTTTATTCCTGATTAGTATTACATTTGAGCATATAAGTATGATATTTGTGCATATAAGGGCTACATTTGCATCGTGACACGACCCGACCCGTCTCATGGTGACGGTCTCACACAAGTTTTTGCCTTTATTTAGTATTCCTTTTCTTGAAATACATACTCATAATTTTTTACAAGTTGTATATGTTCTGTACATTTTTTATTTAGCATTCCTAAAACAAACTAAACTAATCATTTTAATATGGATCAAGGCATCAAGCTACATGACCAATATTGTTCATCATCTATCGAGGTAATATATGATTCATATTTAATTATTAAATAATTTCTTAATGTAAGGTGAGACGTACTAGACAATTCACAATATTCAATGAATAAAAAACATTTTATTACCTCGTCAGTGAAAATTTTTAGTTCCTGTAACTTTAATTTATCTTTTCCATATCTCAAAATGTAAGATTAATATAGTTAAATAAAATTTACTAGTGCTAAGTTTTAATTTCTGACCAATATAATAATGTGTTTAGTTCTTAATTTTTTAGGTCCATCTATCGGGTGGGAATGAAACTTATGGCCATTTACTTAAAATAATGAAAGTATGTTGCTTGACTACAAGACTTTAAAAAAGTGACAGTACAAAAAGTATCTAATATGTTATTATTATTGTTAGATTGATACTATTAAAGATTTAATTTCACCATCTTGTTTATCAGTTTATTGTAAACTGCTAAAGGTGAGACCTTAGCTTGCCTTAGCTTCTTTGTGTAGATGAACAAAAATGGTTGACATGTCAGTCATAGAAATTTTTAAATTTAGAACGCATTCAAAATGTCTATTTATTTAATTTGATTCCAATTTCGATTGTTGTTCACTATCAAACAAAGAAACAACATATCGTAATTACTAAGTATTTGATTCTGATTTCAATTTCAATTTCAATACCAATATTCCAATTAAACACCCTCGATCTAGTTTTATGAAACATATTCTCAAATGGCCTAATAAATTTTCTCACACATTAATAAATTTTCCACCTCTTAAGTTTGTTGTCAAAAAAGTATAGAATGTCCTAATGAGTGACCGCTAAATGTTAATTAACATAGAATTACAGTTGTCAAATTATATGTGTTAATTTGAAACTTTGAAAGAATGAATGAAACTGAAAGAGCAACGTAGCATACATACCTCAGCTCACTGCAGCCTTTGACACAGTGGAGTATTTTTCGCCAAGGTTTATTTGGCATTTGGTTGCTTTTTATAGATAAGAAATCGTAAGTAATGCTTTTTATAGATAAGAAATGGTTGGATTTCAAGGTGTTGAAGTTTTTTGCTTCATAGCACAGATTTGCCAGGCTAGCTTTAGTTAATTGCGTCACCAGTATGACCTCATCCATGACGTACGTCTAGTCAGATTTATATCCATGTTTTACGCCAATTGTATTAAATTATGATAACATTTTCAAATTGGGTCATGTGTGAGATATCGCGTCAATATTTATATTAGCAAATGTAATACTAAATCAAAAATAAAATATTTGTTACTTATAAGAGAAAACATAATACTTTTGAGAATAAATGTAATATTTTTATATTTTTCATTAAAAATATTATATTTTCTCTTATAAGTAATATTGCACTTCTAAAGGAAAATGTAATACTTTTTGATAAAAAAAAAAATACATTTACATCAAAATGTAAAAGTAGTACGGAGTACATTTTTCTTCAAAAGTATTAAAATTGTTGATCGTATAAGTAATAAACATTTTAGAGTTTATTACCGACCCCCAACTATTGCGATATTCCCAATTTAGTTCTCGACAATTTTTCGTGCCCAATTAAGTCCTTCGACTTTGAAAATTTTAACCAATTTGGTCCTCCGTTTATTTTGCCGTTAAACATTTGTTAAAATCGGGACCAAATTGATAATTTTGCTATAGTCAATGGACGAAATTAGTAATTTTGCTATAGTCAAGGGACCATTTCAATGAAAATTAATTACCAATTGGTCCCTTGACTATAGCAAAACTATTAATTTCGTCCCGTTAAACGGATGTTTAACGGCAAAATAAACGGATGACCAAATTGGTTAAAATTTTCAAAGTCGAGGAATTTAATTGGGCACGAAAAATTGTCGAGGACCAAATTGGTAATTTTGCAATATTTGAGGGATCATTTCGGTAATAAACTCAACACTTTATTTCTGATATAGTATTACATTTGCTAGTATAAGTATTGCATTTTATTTTGACTCGACCAGTCTCACAAACAAGAATCCATGAAAGGTCGCACACAAGTTTTTGCCTTTTAAATTGGGTCACTATGTAACTATAATACTTATACTAAAAATTTTAATACTAATAAGGAATAAAATGTTTGTTACTTATAAGAAAAATTGTAATATTTTTATATTTTAATGTAAAAGTATTACATTTTTTTCTGAAGTGTTATACTTTTCTTTATAAATATGTCACGAACAATATTACTTTTCATCCCACTAACCATCATGTAAATGGGATCATGTTTGTATTGTTTCCCATTGCCAAGCTTATCACAGACATATTTTACAGTGGACCATGATCCACACAGCATTATGGACCATGATCCAAAATAGTATCGTTTTTTTAATGGTCGTATTTTTTTTATTTCTTTTATTTCTTTTTCAATTTTATATTTTGTTTTATTTTTTTCTTTTTCTTTTTTTCTCCACCTCATTTTCTCTTTCCTAATCACACCTACAAAAACTCATCAAAAACCACACAAAAATTTCTACTATTGGGGAAGGCGTAAGTGTTTGAATCGATTCTTTTTCTAAAGTCTGGAGCAATATATATAAATCAATTTCCGACCACCAAGTGGTCGGAAAAAATCTAATTTAAAAATTTAAACAGGCTCAAAATATTCGGACCACGTAGTAAAAGTGGTCGGAATTTCCTACTACTTTCCGACCAACATAATTCTTTGACGGAAAAATGAAAAAAAATTACTTTTTGGGACCAGTTTTTTGGGTGGTTGAAAAGTCGATAATTTCCAGCCGTGTTAATTATTGTCCACTATTTCTTTCCTTTTTGCGTATCATCACTCTCCACCCTTTAAAAAAACACGTTATCCTCAGGGTATAGAGATGAATAGAATAAATACATCTTTGTTGAAGTGGTCCATGCAACTTTGGATGGTGACTCGTTGGCAAAACAAATAATTGAAATGATTCTCGAGCTTGATAATCTACATTAATCTTGTTCAAAGGTAAAAGACTCCTACAAAGTCTTTCAAAATTTCTATTTTCTAAGAATACAAATTTATTTTGACACAATAAAAATTATTAGTGAATCTTATTCAAAATAATATTTTAAATGCGTATTCATAAGCTAATTTTATTTCAATTCTGTAAACAGAAATAATTGAGTTTTAGCAACTCATTCTTGTTTCTTTTATTAATGTTTTCCTTGTTGACTGGTTGTTGGAGACTTGGAGCCTGCCTACCCTTCATAAGTCTTCCTTCACATGCATTCTGATTTCTGACTAATCACAATCAAAGCTCTCTGAAATGTCTATATAGTAATTGTCGTTGGTCGGTAGTTATACTGCTATTGCGCGTAAGCTGCGCATAGCATTAATTAAATTATTCAATGGCATAATATATTAAAGAGTAAATACCCCTCCTATTGTTTTTAAAAAATGTATTATGTATATATCAAATGAACTCAAAATACATATATATTTGTAGAATTCGTCCCTAATTGGTGGTCGTGCTCACTTTTTGTCCCTAAACTATAATTAATTGGCGTCGCAAATTTCGTTGTTTTAATAACAGGTTGTACTCACGCTTCGTTCTTAAGCTATACTAACATTGCAAATTTCGTCCCTAATGTCTTAGGAACGAAAAGTGAGCACGACCAAAAATTAGAAACGAATTCTACAATTACCCTATAACTTAGGGATGAAAAGTGTAATTTTCCTATTTTTTACCATTGTATATATTTTGTGTTATGTGAAAAATTTGATAGTAATGTTTAAAAACCTTAACGATCATACTCATATAATTATATATTCATATATTATACTATTGCACATAGTATAATTAAAAATAATTATCAATGATAATCTACACAATCATGTATGGTGTATATAACGATATTGTATGATTGATACTAATGTCGATTATATTTGGCCCCCCAATCCAAACTTCCTGCCTCCGCCCCTGATCTTAACCTCTACCATTGTAGATATATTTCCAAACTACAGACTATCAAAATTGGCTTTCACAAACTTGTTAAAAATGAATGAATACCTTCAATGACATTCTTTTGTGTGATTGCTGTTGAGGAGTTAACTAATCTTCTCTGTGAAATCCCATTTCACAGCAGAAATGAAAGGTTCACAATACAAGCACCTCAAGTGTAAAGCATTTCAAAGCATTGAAGAGAGAGAAAAGGGGCCTTATCAGATTATATTCTACAGAATCATATATACATTTGGGATGCGAGCAATGTCACACTAGTGCTCCACAATTCCCTGATCATATCGCATATGCAGTTCTGGGCGCCCCTACATTATTGAAGATGATGCCGGAAGTGAAGCGCCGCCGGAATTTCCTCCGGAGTCGTTTTGGCTATCTAAAGACGCCGAGCTTGATTAGTACAACAAGAATGCTTTTCAAGACCAAAAGGAATCGACAAAGGGAATAAACTCGAGATCGATTACGACCCACTTGAATTTGAACCCTGGTTCAAATTCGAGCTCGCTTCGCTGCAGTTCGGGTTGCCGACGACGCAAAAGATGAACTATGGAAAACTTGTAGCAAATCAACCAATATTAGGGTGCGTTTGGAAAGCAGGAAAATGACTTCTGGAAAATGTTTTCTGGAAAATGAGTTATTTTCCGGGAAATGACATCATTTTCCGTGTTTGGATGTACGGTGGAAAACAGCCTTTGGGTGTTTGGTTCATTTTTCGGAAAATGAGTGGAAAATTGGTAGAGATGTATAATTATATAATTTTATTATTTTTTTTTAAAATATAAAAATATATAAACTAATAATATTTATTATAAATAAATATATAAAAATTTTAAAACAATTTTTTTTTTTTAAAAAAAAGGCCGCTGCTCTGGTTTCTATGAATACAGTGGAGCAAGGCTTTCAATTCTTTGACACAACTTGGTTCTACATAATCTTCAATTCTGTCATATATTAGTTTGCCTGATGCTAATAGAGAATCGAAGTTTTAAACAATGCTGAAGCCGTCCCTCCATGTTGCGCGCTGTATTTTCCATTCCGGAAAATGACTTCCGGACTTTTTGTCCGGAAGTCATTTTCCGGAAAAAACCCCACCACATTTTCTGGGTGTTGCCAAACACCAAAATCCCGAAAAATGATTTCTAGAAAACATTTTCCGGGTAACCAAACACACCCTTAATTGAAAGAAGATTTGTGTTTTTTTTCTTGGGATGGTGTAGGGAGGCAACATAGGAAAGGACGGAGGCAATGGTGAAGAAGAGAAGAGGGCGGCAGAGGTAGAGGTTAAGAGAGAGGTGGGCGACGTGGCAGAGGTGGCGAAAAGAGGGGGTTGGGAGAGCAGCGAGGTAGCGAGGTGGTTTTGGACATTGAGCTAATTAAATTACGCTTTTAACCTCAAAGTTGACGGAAGAATTGACGGAGGACCTAATTGGGTAAATTTTTAATAGTTGAGGACTTAATTGGATTGAATCAATAATTAAGGATCAATTTGTGAATTATGCTATAGTCGAGAGACTATTTTGAGTATTTACTCTATCTTAAATTGTAGAAGTCTTCTTCGGTCCGACCTTTCCTCCATTGTAATCAACTGTTTCAATAGTTATGTTCAATCACTCTCAGTCTAAGATCTTCAGCTGCCTTATCACCAAAAGAACCACCAAGCATATTTGTCTATTATCAAACTCACTCCCTTCGAGTCAGTCCTTCCAATAACCGACCTTTCACCCGTCGACCTTAAGCACCCCATCCTGTCTCTCTTCGAACCCTTTCCTCCACCTCCGCTGGTTGTCCCTTGCACTCCCATTGAGCTTCGAGTACCGAGCCTTTAACCTATCACCCATCAAAGTTTATTATGAAGTTGTTTGTGACAAATGCTAAATCTATATGTCAACAAATTTACAAATTATAGTTGTATATTTCATTTTTTATTATTAATGTATTTCTTTAATATTTTGTAAATAGTATAAATTGTAGCTTATTTATTTTTAATATATAGATAATATAATATACGTTGTGCACTGCACGGGTAAATTACTAGTAGTAGTAGTAATAAACTAATAATAATAATAATAATTTCATTGCATAAACCACTTGAAAATATATATATATTCAGCAAACATTCTAACAACGCAACAGACTAAGCTAGCTTATTAGATTGATGAAATTAATTACTTATACAGATCAAGTGCAGCTACGACAGTCTGTACAATAGCGAGCGAAAGAAGCAGTATAGCTGCAAAGGTAGAAATCCCTGCCCATGGACTATGAAAATAATTGCGTCTTAGTTTTGCCATCGCCACATTCCACGATTTTTTGTAATGTCCATTCAATTCGTTGTACACATCTTTGTAATAGAAGTCATCATTACTAGAAGGCCTAATCCCTCGGCAAAGATTGTTAAAAAGATGTGTCACTTCTTTCTCATCTCCCAATCCATTTAAAAGAACATCTTTAAGACGAAGTAAGTTGACATCCTTCTCTGTATTAATAAGATCATCCATGAACACGGCATAATCTGTAAAATACTTGGGACGCACATCCCACGAATGTTGCTCGTAGGCTATGAGATTTCTGAGGAAGGTTTCTGTTAGATCAAAGAGAGTGAAAGATGGGATCTCTAATACGCCATGATTGAACTTTATATCAAATAGAGTAGTAGTTGTGGTTTCTTTAACCTTTTTTATGTCAACACCAGCTTCTTGAAGCTCACTTGCAGTCCGTACAATGGATGAATCGAATGGAATTTTTTGTGGTTGTTCCCAAAAGCAACAAGAAGAACATGCCTCCTCCTGCTGCCGTTGAATCTTCCCATTATTTATTAGGGGTTGGGGGGGTTGGCAGAAAATGTGTACTGCCTGAAGTAAATGCTTTATCTCTTGAGGGTTGAGCTCAGTACTACCGAGTAGGGAGAAAATGTTCATCTTTCCTATCTTAATCCGAAATACAAATTCCACCATGTCTGAGAATTCTATGTTGCCAGGCCGACCAATAATCATGTCATAGAGTGATTGCAGAACAAAGAAGGGGAGTTGGTTTTCCAGGAGCAACATGTCACGAACAATATATCTTTCCATCCCGCTAATATTGTAAATGGGATCATCGTCGTACTCTTGCACTCCGCCAAGCGCTCGAAGAAATGATCTGATAACAAATTCCACTATAAAGCAACCATCAAGCATTAACATCTTCACGAATTCATCCCCAAGACCTCTTACGTGATCATTATAATAGCTCTTAGCTCTGCCTTCCAACTCCTTTAATTTCTTCCAACACTCCTCCACACCCACTCCTTCTGCTCTGTTTAAAAGGGACAGTGTATAAAATTCCTTCAACCCTTCCAACTCCCACAACCTCGAATTGCAAGGTTTATGATGGTTAGGCCCAATGGAAATTGTCAAAGGTGTATAAGCCTCTGGGTTTGCTGTACGCAGCTTCTCGTGCACTCTGTATATGCATACTTCTGAAGAAAAATGTGGTTTTAAATCTTTAATCTTTTCGAAACAGATTATTAATTCTCGTAGATGCGTATTTCCCTCCCTGTCTTCCGTCATTGTTTCTTTTTTGCCTGTTACGTTGATGAATTGTAGTCACTATTTAGAGTTCAAAGTATTTTCTTTTTGTGCATGTAGTGGCCACCCTTAGATGGGAGGTCATGAGTTCGAGTCTCAGTGGAGGAGATCTCGAAATTGACTCTTTGTGCTTCAACAGGTTAAGAAAAAGTATAGATTAATAGATACTACAATGTAATAGGGTCAGTTGTATTAAAAAAAAAGTATTTTCTTTTTGTTAATACCCAGTTTAGCCTTGGCACAAAATTGAGAAATTTACACTATAGTGGATGATTGAATTGGATATGAGGCTTGATCCTGTGATCTTTCATCAAGGAGAACCACATAGGTATCCCCAAGGTGCTTGACAAATTTAATTGCATTTATTTAGTATTCCTACATACAAATTAAACTAATCATTTTAATATGGATAAGGTTACATGACCAACATTTTTTTCACCATCTAGCATTAAGATTCATGAAGGAAATTTGAAAATATTTTACGAAATAACCAATATGCATGTCCTTTAATAATTAGAAATTCAAAATAAATTGTTAACATTAACAAAGTCTATAAATAATGAATTGAAACAACCACTATCAACATAATTAAAGATAAAATTTGTATAGAATAATAATTCATAGACTGAATCGATAATTTAGGTATAACTAATACACTTACATGACGTTTGGTTAGAGGGAGGAATTAGGTGAGAAAAGAAACAATTACATGGGAAAAGAATAATGCGGGAATAAAGTGGATTTTAAATTCCAGTGTTTGGTTTGCAGAAATAAAATTACTAGGAATTTCAATTCCAATAATGTTTGGTATACATGGAATTGAGAGGGAATAAGTAGTATAAAGTCCAAAATGTCCATTGTTGTTGTTGTTGCTGTTGTTGTTGTTATTATTATTATTATTATTATTATTATTATTATTATTATTATTATTATTATTATTATTATTATTTATAATTGACAAATTAATTCACAAATTGTTAGAGTTGTTACATATAAAGAATGCAAATTTTGAAGAGTTCTACAAATAAATAATTCAAATGAACATACACGAATGTTACTGTATATAAATAACGCATATAAAGAATGTAAATTTTGAATAGTTGTTGCATATAAAGATTTAAATTAAATGAACTTACACAAATGTAATACACGCTATAATTTAGAAGGAAATGTCATGTATCAATTTTAGATTTAAAAAAGGAAGGTAATTTTGTCTCAAGATTAATTTTTTTTATTCCTAAAATCCATGGAATTAAGATGTCCAACAAATAATGTATTCAACTAGGTTTGATCCTTAGACCTTGCATAATAAAATAACCACTAACTAAAAACTAAACTATCTCAACCTCTGGCAATTTTTATGCATAAAAATATTTTATTTAATTTTTACTAGAGCATTATATATATATATATATATATATATATATATATATATATATATATATATATATATATATATATATATATATATATATACTAGTTTTTTCACACGCATCGCGCGATTGGAATAATGCCCAATGTTTATTTTTAAATAAGTACTTTAAACTATATCAATGCAAGATTATATTGGAATAGTTTTTCCCCTACATATTTCATGTGCTATAAGATGTGTGTCGTACATTCTCACGTGAAAGTATTGAGTAAAATATTAATATTTATTATATTTGTAGAAGGTTAATGAGTTGCACATGATGTTGCAATATGTTTAGTTTCATTAACAGTTTCTACATCCATTTTGCACATGTTTATTTTGAGGTTCATATTTTTGGAATTAGTATGAATGAATATAGTACTTGATTTTGTGTGTGTGTGTGTGTGTGCGTGTTTTTTTTTATTGTAATTTTTTTTTTTTTGTTGATTTGATACTAATTTTGGAGTACCCACTGCAGCCTTTTCATCCTATATACCAATTATTTTTGTTGTCAAGATCGATGTTAATTTTGTCTTTAATCCAAACAGGTTGATTGTGAAAATGAATGAATTATAAATTTATATTAGTTCTAATATATTTAAAGAATGCACAATAAGTATTTTACATACAAGATTAATGAATGCTGCAATAGTAGTTATTTTTCAAATTTCTTATTTTTCTGAATTTGAAAGATTGATTTCAACAATGTTGTAGTCTCAGCATATTTTCAATGCATCAAGTGTGTCACAATATTCTATTTTCCTACATTGACATTTTTAATAATGAGTTTTAAATCAATTTATTGTGTTATTTGAATGTATTTTTTTTTGTTGTTGTAACTACTAATTTATTTTTTTTATCAAAAAAAAAACTACTAATTTATTTTTATTTTTTATTTATAAAAACTACTAATTTATTATTTAACTTAATAAGAGTAATAGAGTGTGGTACTCAGTTTTGAATAATATATTCTAACATATTCGTAGTATATGTTTAATAATTATGACAATTTTGATTGGGATGCGGTTCGAACCTAAGACCTTACTTATAGAAATTAATGGGTAAGTTAAAAGCTCACGAAAAATTTAACGGAAAAGAGAATTGAATATTTAACGGAAAATTTAATAGATAATCATATAATTAAGGATAAATTAGGAAATCTCATGTGAAAATATAAATCCAAACAATCTGAGCCATCCATTTGATTAAATAATTTGACTGTCATTTTTTCTACCCTATTTAGGCCTAACGGCTCTTATTAATATAGTAGATATAATGGTGACGGGTGGATGAGGGGGCAACTACCCCTTGTCCCTTTCTAGATCTGCTCTGGTGATGTTATAACTTATAAGATCTTTTTGAAGAGTTGTGATTATTTTAACAATATGAAATACACATGAACTCACTCAAGACATGTCACAATAAATTGGGGGCCGGGAGTGGGGAGGAGGAGCAGGAGCAGGGGGGAACTTCACAAATAAAGAAATTATATGTTTAGTTTGAAACTTTGAAAGTACGAATGTAACTGAAAGAGCAACGAAGCATACATACCTTACTGCCTTTGACGCTGCAAAAAATTGGATGTTCAGTGGGGTATTTTTCGCCAAGCTAGGTTTATTTGGCATTTGGTTGCTATTTATAGATGAGAACTCGATGGATTTCAAGGCGTTGAAGTTTTTTACTTTATAGCACCGATTTGCGAGGCTAACTTTAGTTAATTGCGTCACCAGTATGACCTAACCACTATGACCTCATCCATGTTTTATGTCAACTGTATTAAATTATGATAACATTTTCAAATGAGTAATTCTACATATACTCCCAATTCACACTCCCATTTTCTACTCCATATGAGTTGGCGTACTTTGATTGATCAATTTAATAGGGGGTCATGATATTTGTCCATTCTTTTTTTTTCATCATCCAATCAAATTTGAACACAATTGGGAGTAAAAGTTGGGAGTATGATTTTGGGGTACATCTAGTATTTTTGTTTTCAAATTTAATCCTCAACTAACAGTTTCATCACATTTTGGGCATTTGGTTCATATATTGGAATGAGATTGGTAATTGAAATCAAATACTTAAGAGTTAATTCTTTTTTTTGTCCTAAATTTATAGGTCACAATTCATTTTTAATCTTTTTTTTTTTTAACATCCTCATTTGGTCCTAGTATTATTGTGGCATGATCATTTTTAGTCCTCCATGAACAAAACCGTTGAAATATAGTTAAATACAAAGTCATTTTAATCTTTTTTTTATACAAATTAGGTTGAACCGCTACATTTTTTATGTATATTTTTTTTGAAACAATTCATAATTGAAGACCGAAATGCCCTTGTATCTGACGATATTTAAACTGTTTTGTTGATAAAGGACCAAAAATGGTCATGTCTCAATAATACTAGGACCAAAAGTGAATATCCTGATAAAAAAATGACTTAAAGTGGACTGTCACCTATAAATCTAGAATAAAAAAAGAAATTAACTCAATACTTAATTATTGTAATGTGTTTAACCAAAAAAAAAATTGTTACTAGTAAATATGAATTTGAATCATATATATATACAGAAGGAGAGGCGGGGATCCGGAGGGGCACAGGTGAGAACGTAACGGGCACTGCAATCCGCATGAGAAAACTAAGAACTAATTTGAGAACACATTCATTTATATGAAAACATAAGGACTAATCTTGGCCCTTGATCTTGGTGTTTTGTATGGTCCTAATTTTTTCATATTTAATGACTTATTTATTTGTGTGTATTTATGTAGGGGGTTGTTTAGTAATTTTTAGTCCATTTAGAATCTCATTATTATTGTTTTTGGCTATTATGCATGTTTTTATGAGTTGTATTTTTGGTATAAGATAGGATTCTTTCTTGGCAAAAACTGGTGTGCAGCTGTGAGACCGTCACACCGTGAGACGGGCGGGTCGGGCCGGGTCAATGTGCAAATGTAATACTTATATGCGCAAATGTCATACTTATGTGCACAAATGCAATACTAATCATGAATACAATTTTTGTTACTTATAAGGGTAAATGTAATACTTTTAAGGGAAATATAATAATATTTTTACATTTCGATTTAAAAGTATTATATTTTTCTCTAAAGTGTTATATTTGCCCTTATAAGTAAGGGGCACTTGTCAACATTAATTATTATGAAAAATGTATTATCTTTTCTCTTATAAGTAACAAAAATTGTATTCTTGATTATTATTATATTTGAGCATATAAGTATGACATTTGCACATATAAATATGATATTTGCATGTTGTTTCGACCGACCCGACCCGTCTCACGAATAAGAATCCGTGAGACGGTCTCACACAAGTGTGACTCAATAATGTTAATTAGTGGGTAGTTATTTTATTCATTATAAATAGGATATGTATTACTACATTTCATTTGTCAAGAAATGTAATAAAAATCTTTGAGTTTCCTTTATCTTTTCTCCTCTCAAATTATATACATAGATATATTATATATATTTAATATATCATACATTTAGTATTAGCGCCCGTGATCCTTTTAACCCTGAGATATTTCTCGTAGTGAAATATGACAATAAATTTCAATATTGTATGGTCGGGTCCAAAATTGGATGAGAAGCTCGATTACAATTATTGACAAATTATGATGACCACACCATTTGAAAGCTCAAAATCTTTGGAGCTTTGTTGATCCCGGATACCAGAGGAGCTGATGCAGCCGCTATACGGCGAGATCAATTGGCCTTGGGACAGATTCCCCAAGGTGTTGATTACTCTATTTTTGGGCAATTAGCTCGTGCTCAAACAACAAAGCAAGCTTGGGACATCCTAATGATGTCACACAAAGGAGTTGATCGGGCACAGAAGTCTAAGTTGCGGTCGTTGAGAAGGTTGTATGATCATTGTGAGATGACCTCTACAGAAATAGTAGATACGTATTTCACTCGTCTTAGTTATTAGGTGAATAAGATGAGGTTTATGGAGATACCATTGAAGATGGTGCAGCGGTTGAAAAAGTTATTCGAACTGTGCCGATGAAGTATAATCATGTGGTGGCTTCAATAATAGAGTTACAAAAAACTGAGCTCTTGTTAATTACTGAGATGAAAGGTATGATAGAAAGTCATATTGACAAGATTGAGTCAAAATCGAAACCACTAGCAGAAGAAGCTTTGAAGAGCCAAGTCACCCTAAATATGATTGACCCTAATCAAAGAGGTGGAGGATCTGGTAGAGGTCGTGGAAGAGGAAGAGGAGTATTTAGTAGAAGAGGTCGTGGTAACTCCAACAGAAGAGGAAGAAGTGGTAACTCCAACCAAGGAGGAGGATGTGGTAACTCCAACCAAGGAAGAGGTGGAGGTAATACCAAACAAGGTAAATTTCCATTTCATTGCTACAATTGTGGCAAGTATGGACATAAGATTGCAGATTGCTGGTACAATGGGGACAATCATGGAAATCAAGCATACATTGTTGAAAAGTTTGGTGAG
Source organism: Ipomoea trifida (assembly GCA_003576665.1). Taxonomy (NCBI): domain Eukaryota; kingdom Viridiplantae; phylum Streptophyta; class Magnoliopsida; order Solanales; family Convolvulaceae; genus Ipomoea; species Ipomoea trifida. The sequence goes on along the minus strand of CP025658.1, from coordinate 8,084,961 downwards.
AGTTCTAAAATCTTACTTTTGGCCCGTAATAGTTTTTCTGTAGATGAAAATATATGGTTCTTGGATACTGGGTGTAGTAACCATATATGTGGGAAGAAAGAATTATTTTTCGAACTAGATAAATCAATCCGGTTTGAAGTGACATTTGACAATAAGTCAAAAATGTCAATTTGGGAAAATGTAAAATCTCTATTCAGTTGAAAGATGGTACACATATTTTTATATCTGATGTGTTCTATGTTCTTGAACTACACCAAAATTTGTTGAGTATGGGACAATTGTCAAAAAAAGAATATAAGATAAATATTACTCATGACAATATCTATGCTATTGAGGAGATTGAACGTACAGTATTATAGTGCAGTACAATGCAGGACTTGCCATCGTTTAGTCTTGGGTTGACACAAGATCATGCAACCCAAGAGTGGCCGGGGGTTGGAGACTGCTGTAAGTATGATTGTGTACAATGCGGGTAATCTGGATGTTGCACGGGGGGGTGTTTGTGATGGTTCGGCGACTGCTGTAAGTATGACTGTGTACAAGCGTAGAAAGTTTAAGGGTGGTTAATTACATGTTACTCATAATTGAATATATATTTATTGGGCCACAAAACCTTGCATAGACACGTGATGTGGTGGGTGTGACTTTAGTGATGTTTTTTGCTTTTTAAGAAGTAATGTGTATATATATATTTTTAGTGTTGTCCTGTTAATATTGTGTTCGCAGGGTCGTTATATATGCTATGTTTGGTTTGGCATGTATTTCCATTAATCTATTTTAAAAGTGAATTTCCACCAGGATGCACACACGGTACTAAGTATACTATTGCACAGGGCTCACTACGTGTTCATTTGGTTGTTCGCACACCGTTTTATACATTTCAAACACATACACAAAATACAACCACCCCAACCTGGCCAAACTGTAATTCATTTTTGCATTATAATCTTTTTGGTTGTCTAGGTGATCTCGGCCCCACGCGAGGATGGTATTGAACACACAACTACTGTTATAGGAGTGGATGTTTTGCCTGTCGTTGCGCATGCAAGACATTTTGTTGACTCCTATGGAGGTATTTTATCAATTATTTGAGCTTGTTTGTAGTGTGATAAGTTCGCTCATGCGACACATGGAGACGTACGTTGGTCAACCGCCTTCGAGGTGGGATTATTGTGGGATACAAAAGGGGAATTTGAAGGGTTTGTAGGCATTTAGAATGTCTTTCATGAAGGAGTTTCTATTGACACATATTAACTCCCACCGCATGATGATTCTGAATGGTGACAACCAATATGCATCCACGGTTGCTTAATTACATCGTGCTTTTGGTTTCATAATCTTTTGGCTTACATTCTTGTGTGTTGAATTTTAGTGTTCAGTACTATTCAATGTTGTTGCTTTTAAACTAAATTTTTACAATCTATTGGTTGGGTGGTTTTAGTCCCTTAGCTTTCTGTTTAATGCACATTTGGATCTTGTGTTATGCTGTCGAGAAAGATGTCTTTGTTTAAATTTTATACGAATTACGGTTGCACACGCGGTCTATATACAGGCTTTAATGCTATTTTGAATACCAAAGGCATACACGTACGCACAGACTATTTATAATTGCACATGGTTGAAGGAATATACTTTAAATGTTATTACAGTGTTTGGTTGATTTATGGAGTAGAAACGGAATATATATATTTAAAAGACATAAATGCCCTTATACAAATAATAATAATAATAATGCTAATAATAATAATAATAATAATAATAATAATAATAATATTATTATTATTATTATTATTATTATTATTATTATTATTATTATTATGAAACAAAATATGCATATAAATATAAAAAATTTTAAAGAACATTTATTAACATTTAAAAGACGAATAACATAATATTTTTTTCGACGAAATACTCAAAAGCAATACAAATATTATTAATAATGTATAATAAATTCCAAAACAAGATCTATTTCGTCATATACTTCAATAAATATAATGTATTATATAAATGCATATATTTAATCAATTACATTTTTTATATATAAATAAATATTATGTGTAAAGGTTATACAAAAATGTATTTTCGGTATTATAGTACAAAAGCTATTCTCAAATACTTGGAAATAGCTAATACTAGGGGATCCTCTAGGAATGGCTATTCCCCCTGCAAGGGAATAATTCATTTATATTCACGATAATGTTATTCTCAAGAATAAAATTAAAGGACAAGACAAACAATGTAATAGGTCTACTCGCGAGAATAGTATTTTATTCCCGACCTATTCCATGAACCAAACACTCTAGTGGAATAGTAGCTCAAATAATTCATTTTTATGTTATAGAAATTGCTCATTTTTTTGATCTGGTCATTTTTAACGTTTTCCTATATCATCACTACCTTGGCATGCTGCTACTATACTTAGCTAATTTTATGGTGTATGTACTTTGTTGCTACTATACAATAATGTTTTGGTTGTTGGAGACATGCATGAAGCCTATACGATACCTTTCATGAGTCTTCCTTCACAGCTCTTTTTTCTGCAACTGCAATAATATAATGTATTATGACAACTGAGGTAAACTTTCAAATTGCACTAAAAAAAAAAAATCTTATTGGTTTTTTTTTTTAAAAGCCAGCTAGCACATGTACTACGGGCGCCAGCTGAGCATTGCTAGTATGCAGCATGATGCATCTTTTTTATTTTTTATTTGTAAGAACTCAAAAATGTATGAAAAACGTTGAATTTGTAAGAGTTCCTTAACCCTCTCCCTCCTACACTCTATCTTCCATATCACCAAAATTCTAACAAAAATAAAGAAAAAAACCCATGATAAGTTTAGGATGCCAAGGACTAATCAACACACCAAAAGCAAAGAAAATTAAAGTGTGCATACGGAGAGTATGTTTTACGGCTGAATAGACAAAGAATGTTACGTTGTGTATAAGAGAATGTTAGGTGCATTTAGTAATTATATTGAATTTTTTATTTTTGTTTTGACAACTATTTTTATTTTTCTTAAAAATAGAAAATAGAGAATAAAATCGGAAAGCCTGTATTTTTACCATGGTACATTTACCATTTCCCTACTTAAGAATTGAAAGGATTTGAAAAATACACTTTTCTAATTTTTCAAATAAAAATATACACAACTTCTATTTACTTATTTTTTTCATCACCACCATTATAATGGACGATATTCACTATGTTTTTTTTAGCACACTAGTATTGTAACCTTGAAAAGTAAGAAGACTAATGCCATCAAACCACAAGGTACTCAGTTGTAAGTAAAATGTATTAAAATTGTAATTAACAACTTCATAGGATGCAACTATATTAAGTGCACATATATAATGTTTAGTTGCACCAATTTAAAAGCAACAACAATGAAAGTAAAATGTGTTAAAAGTGCAAGTAACGACTTCACATATATAGTACACCCGAATAATAATATTAAGTACACCTAACGATATCATTAGTTGCACCAATGTAAAAGGTATATTACTTGCGCTCTATAGTGTAAAAGATTAGACTTTTAAGTGATTTTACTTGCACCATTTACTTGCACTGTACTATTACACTTGTTACTTGCACTTTTAACATATTTTACTTGCATTACAAAATTTGAGTTAGTTATTTACAAAAATGTCACCACATTTTTGCTTACAAAAATCTCTCTAGATAGACGGGTCCGATTAGTTCCTAATACTCTTCTAGAAAGCAACTCTCACAAGAGTGCAGTTATATATATATATATATATATATATATATATATATATATATATATATATATATATATATATATATATATACTCCATCTATCCTATTTTATCTGTCCTACTTACTATTCATTGGTCAAACTAACATTTTCTTCTTTGTTTATTTTCTTTAGTAATTTTACTTATTTTTAATTTTTTTTTTGTATTTAATAGTACTTTTAGTGTATATTAATACTAAACTTAATATTATAAAAATAAATTAAAAATATTTCAGACAAAATCTTGTTAATCGAACCAGACACATAAAATAGGACGGAGGAAGTATGTATATATACACACACAAATCTTAATCTACATTCTTTCCAAAGATAAAGACTCCTACAAAGTCTTTCAAAATTTCCATTTCTTAAGAATACAAATTTATTTTCACACAATTCAAATTATTAGTGAATCTTTTTCAAAATAATATTTTTAAATGCCTATTCATAACCCATAAGCTAAGTTTATTTCAATTCTTTAAACAGAAATAGTTGAAATGTATATATATATATATATATACACACACACACACCCACATTTTTATGTGTCTCATTTTATCTGTATTATTTACTATTTATTAGTCCAACCAACTCTTTTTTCTTTGTTTATTTGTTTATAATATTTTACTTATTTTTAAATATGATTTTTGTGTGTTTAATAGTACGTACTTTTAGTGTAGTTTCTAAATATATTAATTTTGTATACTAATACTAAACTTAACATTATGAAAAATTAAATTAAATATAATTTCAGTGAAGTCTCATTAATAGAACTAGACACATAAAATAGGTTGGAGAGTTTGCATACACACACACATCTTCTATATTTATCTTTTCCAACGATAAAGACTCCTACAAGGTCTTTCAAAATTTGCATTTTCTAAGAAATACAAATTTAATTTAATGTTTCAAAAAAATAATACAAATTTATTTTAACACAATTAAAATTATTAGTGAATCTTATTCAAAATAATATTTTTAAATGCCTATTCATAAGCTAATTTTATTTCAATTCTTTAAACAGAAATAATTGATTTTTAGCAACTCTTATTTTTTTTTTTCTTTTATTAGTGTTTTCCTTGTTAACCGGTTGTTGGAGAGTTGGAGCCTGCCTACATACCCTTCATCATTCTTCCTTCACATGCACAGGGCCGGTTTTTTGATTTGCGGGGCCCTGTGCTAATAACTAAGTGAGGCCCTATCAAAGTATAAATAAACTGCGAAGTGAAGAAAAATTGCGAAAAGAAAAATGGAAAAAAACCTAATTTTGAACCAATATATTCACAAATACATATACTAACTATTAGCTCAGGGCTGGACTAGGGGCCCCCAAAATTTTGGGGCCCTGTGCGGTCGCACGTCTTGCACGCCCTAAAATCCGGCCCTGCACATGCATCTTTTCTGCATTCTGATTTCTAAATAGGCACGATCAAAGCACTCTGAAATGTCTATATAGTAATTGTCTTTGAGCGCGTAAGCTGCGCATAGCAATAATTAAATTATTCAGTGGCATAATATCTTAAATTTTAGAAGTCTTCTTCGATCAGCACATTTGGAAATTGGAAGTAAGGATATATGATAGTTAAATACTTCACATGCCTCTTTCTTTGTATTCTTATTTCACATGTAAAATACAGCTGGATCTCTAAGTCTTATTAGTCAAGAATTCAATTCGACTTCGATCTTGTAAACATTGTTTAAATTTTTTTTTATTATTTTGAAAAACAAATAGCTATATATATATATATATATAATTGTTCAATGAGCCACCCTTCCAATGAGTCCAGTGTGAACAGATCAGGGTCATTGACAAAATATAAGCCATTGATTTCAAGCATTCAATGGCCCAGATATGTCCACACGGACTCATAGACTCATTTGATTATGAGTATATATATATATATATATATATATATATATATATATATATATATATATATATATATATATATATATATATATATATATATATGTATGTATATGGATCAATCAATTCACGGGCGAAGAATCTTCCAGGGGATAGGGTGAGATTTGAGCCGTTGATTTAATCTCGATCAACGGCTCAAATCAAGAAAATTTATTTTTTTTTAAAAGCTCGCTTCCTGCCAACATGCATGCAAATGATCAACTGTGTCAAATTGATGCATCTTAAGATATAAAACTACGCAATTTAAAAGTTATAAAACTGCGCACCTTAAGTTTAAATTAATGCACCTTAAACTATAAAAGTGACACACCTTAAGCTTTAAACATATGCACCTTAAGTTCTAAACTGATTCACCTTAAACTAGAAAAGTGACGCACCTTAAGCTTTAAGACTACACACCTTAAGCTATAAAACAATGCACTTTAACCTTAAAACTTAAGCACTTATGTTTAACCTGATACACCTTAAACTAAAAAGTGGCGCACCTTAAGCATTAAACATACACACCTTAAGTTTCGAACTTATGCAAAATTATCATAATGTCACTTGCGTTGTTTTTTCTAAGCTTTCTTCAATTTGGGCTGTTGATTTTGACTAAATCAATGGCTGAGATTAAATCCTATCTTTCACACATGTCAAATAACATTTCTCACAAGATTGCGGTTATATATATATATATATATATATATATATATATATATATATATATATATATATATATATATATATATATATATATATATATATATATAAATACTTATATACTTTTATTTTTATCTTTTTATGTTAATATATAATCAATCACTATGTATCACATTAAATATTATTTTTATCATTGAAAATAAAATTACTTTTTTTTCGAGATTAGACCGCCAAAGAGTGCAAAGTGTAGGGAAAATGTTAGACCGAAAGGTAAGTTTTTCCAGTAAACTTCTCGGCTGAGCCGAAAAGTAAAATCTCGTCTATGATCGATTTTGAAGTTTGTTTGTATATTATATATGAGTATTAATAAAATTAAATTTGAAAGTGAAACGTTTTTACCAAGGTATGTAAAAAAAATTTATTTTCAACGATAAAAATAATATTTAATGCGATAGAGAGTGATTAATTGTCTATTAAACTTTTAGTATATAAATATATATAAATATATATAAATATATATATATATATATATATATATATATATATATATATATATATAAAAGTATTTTCGCGTGAGCAATTGCGGCCGGTAATGAGCCATCGAATTCCAAATACCAATGATTCTCACGTAGTACAGATTATTCTGCCTCAGAAACAGTTGGGACAAAAATCAGACATGTAAGTTCTCACTCTTTTTTACTCATTAAATTAAATAAATTAGTAACGTAACTACAACAAAAAATCATACATATGTATTTTTTAATTTAAATTAGAATTATGTGTTTACACTGTCTTTATTTGAAAAAATTATTCATTATCAATAAATTATATTAAATAAGAGAAATAATTTCAATAGTTATATTGTCTTTATTTTCTCCAATGCAAAGATTCTTTACATTCAAATTCATCAATTGATATTCATTACATTTTCCATTATCTTCTTTTTTATACTATCATATAATTAAATATCAAAGTTATAATACAAAATAGTATTATATATTTATTTACCAAGTATTCTATTAATACCATGAAAAAAAATAAAAACAGAATAGTTTAAAGCCAATCATATACTTGGGGGATTTGTTGACAATACGAATATTCAAATAACCAAACAATTTGTAGCGAGAAACTACCTCGTGATATCTTTGAACTACATCATATTTAAAATGTTTAAATTTTTACTACTTTATCTAATCTTATTGCTTAAACTAGAGATTTTCTTATCCACAATAACTCATTCAACAATAATGGTTGAACCAAATGAACCATGAGCAGAACACCTAAAAGAAAATCCATAGCTTCCTACATATAATCTCATTGCATGACGTTGTCATATATGCTACTAACAGTAATCCAATTGCAAATAACACATTAAAGGAAGACGAAAAATAGAGAAGATGAAGATAATGACAATGTTACTCAAAAGAGAATTAAGATTACTTAGAAAAACCCAAAACAAAAGTAATATTTATTTAGAATATCGTTTTTAGACCATGTATTTAGACTATCGATTTTACAAAGTTTCAAACATTTATTTTAGTGACAATTATAATGAATTTTCTATATTATCTTGATATTTATACTTTGAGTTACATATTTAACTAAACAAATTTAACATTCAATTACCTACGTATAAATTTCTCATATATAATCTTGCATTGATATACTTTCAAATATTTATTTATATATAAACATTGAGCATTAACCTATTCGCGTAATGCGCATGTAAAACTAGTAATAATAACATACAACAACAACAATAATAAAAGAAGGACTAAGGCATATGCTTGACTAAGTCTATGTTCTTGCAACTTGCCAAATTGTAAATAATAATAATAATAATAATAATAATAATAATAATAATAATAATAATAATAATAATAATAATAATAATAGGACTAATAATAATAATAATAATAATAAGGCATATTTGTGACTAAGTCTATGTTTTTGCAACTTGCCAAATTGTACATAATAATAATAATAATAATAATAATAATAATAATAATAATAATAATAATAATAATAATAATAATAATAATAAATAAATAAATAAAAGAAGGACTAGTGCATATGCTTGACTAAGTCTATGTTCTTGCAACGTGCCAAATTGTACATATGTATCGATCAATAATAATAATAATAATAATAATAATAATAATAATAATAATAATAATAATAATAATAATAATAATAAAAGGATTAATAATAATAATAATAATAATAATAATAATAATAATAATAATAATAATAATAATGATTAATATTTGATTCACCGCCGATGTATAGATGCTATATTGCTATACACCGGCGGTGAATAAGAGGATGCAATATCATTTTTAAAAAAGATCAATATTGACCCGATCCTTTTTTTACAAAATACTTAAAGACTCTATTTTATTAGGAAATTTTTTATTTCTTATTAACAAAATATATCTACTTTCCTAGACATATTAATCACTTAATTATTATGCCAAAAACTTGTGTGAGACCGTGTCACGGATCTCCATCAGTGAGACGGGTCGGGTCACACAATTATATGGGTCAGCATGTGCATTTTTATGTTTCTCTCTCTCTCTTTCCTATCTCATCTACGCTCTTTTAGGTTGAAATAGTTGCACTATTAGCTATAAAATTTTGCACTATATGAGTAAAAATCATGCACTACAAACATAACACTATCCTAAACCATAGTTAATACTCTGAACTCTAAGAATGAACTACTTGCACTCTTAGGTCTAAATATTTGCACTATTAGGCAAAAAAATGTGCACTATACGCCTAAAATTCATGCACTACAATTGATTATGAAAAATGATGTGAGTTCTGTCCAATGCAAGTGATTATGAACAATAATAGCCATAAAAATTGAACATTTTAGATACAATAAAACACAAACACTAAAATAATATGAACCTAAATCATCCATAATTTAAAATCACAAACTAACATCAAACAATGAAAAATATGCAATACATTTTTATTAGAAATTTACCTCGTCTATTCACAACACGTTGAAGGTCTGGTGATGAATCATTCGCCGCCGCCATTGCTTCGTATACTTCAAATTGTATGTTTGCCGGAGTGATGAACACGATCAAACTTTCTCGGTCTCATCGTCCTTGTCGTCCTCATCGACTTCGCCGGAAAGATGATTGCACAATTCCTCGCCTTCGCCTGAAATTTACTCTGTGAATTCGTCGCCTTCGTCTTCACCTTATTCGCCGGAGTGTACGTTGATCAAGAGAAACACAGAAAACTTTGTTGTACTGCGTTTAATGGAGAAGCGGGAAAGGTAGTGGATAGGGTAAATGCCGATTATAACCTCCAACGTTAATAACAAAACAATTTAATTGATTCAAATTTTTTAAATTGAATGGCTTAGATCATCTATTAAAATTAAATCCAATGACCTAAATTTTATCCTATTTCTCGCCTAAGGATCTAATTTCACATGATCCTCTCTCTCTCTCTATATATATATATATATATGCACACACACACAAACATATACATACTAGCAGGATACACGCAATGCGCGTTGTACAATGCCCAACAAAGATCGAATAAAATTAATGATTTAGCAAAATTGATGAAAATTGGAATGTAATAGTTATGTGCGAATATATAATGAGAGTTATTGTTTTAGACAATTACTTAATTCTTGGCCGAACAAAAACTTTGTTTTTAGAATATATTTAAAAGATTGTGTAATTTTGATATTTTTGGATGACGTTGGCTTAGGAAAACCAATGTCATTTTAAACAACTTTAAATAATTCTTTAAGAAAATGATGCCGATTTCTTTAAAAAATCAACATCGGTTCCTATAAAAAAAATTATATACGACGTTAGTTTTTTTTTTTTTGGAATAACCAATGACGTATTATTATGATTATTATTTTTAAAGTAACGACAACTGGTTTTCATATAGAATCGACATCGTTTGATAATTTTTTTCAGTAAAGAGATACGACTCTAGTTTTTTCTAAAGATATCATTTTTAAAAAATTAAAAATACTAAGATAAAAATCGGCATTGTATATGTTTTATTTTTTTTTAATAAATGTTATGATGTCAAATTTGTTAAAAATGACATACGACGTCTATTTCGGAAAATTGACGTCATATCATTTATTTACTACTACAACAAGATCTACTATGCAATATAATTGATGTTTTAAGTTAAAAATAATAGAATTTACTAGTATTTTTTTTTTTTGTGATAGTGTTGATATATATTCACAATATAACAATTGTCTAAAATCAAAATGAAAGTAAAATTTACATAATGGTGCTATATATATGCTAAGAAATTGACTTTTGTGGCGTTTGGTCGTTGTATACTTGGTGACAAGGTCACAAATTTTAGAGCAATAGAAGAATTATTATACATGTGTACATGCATGCATGGGCTATGATAACTTGTCAATTCTAAAGTGTAATTTAATTAACTTTAATTTACAAGTTTAAATAAAACATGGCAACATTTAAATTTGATGGATAATACACTAGACTTGAACTACATAGACCGACCCAAGAAAGCAATTGGATCAAGAAAGCCCAAGAAGGACCCTCATCACAAAGCTACAGAATAGTTCGATAAGGATTAGACTTAGCACTTGTAATATTAACAAGATTAGGGCTTATTAGTTATAATGTAACAGGGACTCCCAATATGGGACGACCCAGGATTCTTATTCCTTGTAGGGCTCTAGGCCATGTATAAATAGACCATCCACACATGGAGAAAGGGACAAGCAATTCTGAGCAATACAATACCTATATTCCCTCCATATATTTTCCTACATATTTCCTATATTCTCGTTATTCTAATAGGTAGTGTTGGCCTGCCTTTGACTGTCCAGAAGTCATAAAACCAACAAAATTAATTGATAATTCTAAAAGTTTAATTATTATAATATGTTATTAAAATTATTTATTATATAAAAAATTACATTGCATAACATTTAAAAGATTAACTAACAAAATTAAATAAGAAAATAAAAAACAAAAAGTAAAATAAAATTTTGGATTCTTTTATGGAGGTTTATGGAGTTCCACATCCTGTATTCGCCGGAGGCTTATGGAGTCGTCTATTCAGACAAGAAGTTTGGTCGCCGGAAGATTAAAGCTTGGATTAGATGAATTCATTCTCGCTGGGGGTTCGGATTCTTAGTTTTTTATTTATTTATTTATTTATTTTTATTTTTTTTATCCTATGTGGACTCTCCATCTCATTTAATTAAAGGCACATCATCAACAAATAAGCCACATCAGCATGGAAACCGACAACATGTCATCCACTTACCGGAAAACCTGCAAAAAGTGCTAGGTGGAGAAAAAATTTGGTTTATGGCTCTGATAATCACTTATTGAAATTCAGGGTGCGGGATGAATAATCGGGAATGGTTCATGGCGCGGAATGACACTTTAGCCTAAAAAAATTTATTTGCATTGACCAATAATTTCGTGTTACTTTAACCAAAAAAAACATAAATAAAAAAATTTTGAGTTGGCGGCCGAAGCAAAATGCACCCGCTGAATTTTTTTTTTTTTTTTTGTGTGTTTTGTCCTTCCCATAAAAGCAACTTTGTACGGAGAAAAACATTGCAAAAAATTCGATCTCCAATTATTATTAAAAAAAATTGTATACTCCGGAATGTATACTCCAAAGAAGGGAGTTTTTTTTATCCACCGAAACAAAATTCACCACTATCTCCACGAGTTATCTCATCATATAGCATTGTAGGTTGTTCAAGTTTTTTGACTGGCAGCTTGAAGTTGGTAGAGCAAGGATGCAACCGAACTTTATCACCACCCCCAGTTTCTACAACATTTCTCCTTCCACCTTTGGGAGTTGGAAGCATTCTCCCTACCATAGGATACAAACCATAGATTATACTCATCAGACATGTATCCTCATATAAACCCATTTTACCAATCCTAAGCCCAGGTATTCAAACATATTTGATTTTTTTTTTTTTTGTGAAGTTTATCCTCCGTATTTTGATATTAATATTAATGATTTTATAGTTTTGTCATTAGATTTGCTGCCACACGATTGCAGTTTAAAGCTTTTAGACACATCAACCATAGGCTCAAAGCAGATTATGTTTCCCATAGTTCTTGTTCTGATCTCTTCTTTTATTTTTTTGTTTAGTATTTTTTTTATTGATTTGCTTTTACGTTGTCTACCTCTTGATTGGTAAAAAAATGGGTTAAGAAAATGAAGTAATTTTTTGGGTGAGTGGATGTGTAAGAGGGTATCCTTACACCGGATATCATTCTCACAAGGATTGGCGATAGGAGTAGAGCTTTAGTGTTCCAAGCACAAGATATTAATGTTCCTCATAGAAATCTAGCCAAACCGAAGGGTTGATTTCGATACAAACACAATATCAAACAATACACTATAATGAAAACAAATGATAAGAAAGAGGAGGTACATAGGAACTAAAGGTAGGTCAAGATAGTGAAACCAAATTAGGGACCAAAAGATGATAAATGTCATATAACAATAGGGAAGCCTTTCTCAAGGTCATCCCACACTCCTAGAACATTCAAGGACATTCTCATGATGGAAGAATGTCTAAGAGGCAGTTCATCAAACACTTGGTGTTATTAACATCGCACACTCCCCTTTTCTCAAAGGTGAAGCATGGTTGATCAACTCCTTGAACTTAGACTAGGTTGTCACTCCCTAATCAGGACTCAAATGATCATGCCAATCAACAACATCAAAGTCATGTCTCAACTTTCCTTAACCAATTCAAAATCATCAATCAAATACCTAGCCTATATCCCTATCTCCCTCCAAGAAGAACTAATCACACATAAGTATAATGGAACTAGCACGAGATTCATAATCAACAAAGAATTTCATAACAAACACAAGATAAAGATTAAAACAATAAAACAAGAAAGTAAATTGCAAAGAATGAAATAAAGAGAAGAAGAACTTATCTAGTGAAAATGGATATGAAATCCTTGAAATATTCTATGTTTGAATGCTTCAATCCACGTTTCCAAAATGTTTAGTAACTTAAATATAAGTCTAATCTAACCTAAAAATATCAGAAAATGAAAGAGAGAAGCTAGAGTTTTAAAATGGGTCGGAACCATGGAGAAATGTGTGAAAACTGACTTAAATATATAGGAGCAGGAGCTTGCTGAAAATCTGCAGATCTAGGGTCCTCGACGCGAGCTAAATAAAGCTAAAATATGAGGTACAAATATGAACAATTATGCACTTGTCAGAAAAAAAATTCCTTCCATAATATTTTGTTTGATTTTTTTTTTCTAGTTTCTCTCTCTGATCCTAAGCACATTCAATTCACCCTACACTATGTCATATAATAATAGGGAAGCCTTTCTCAAGGTCATCCTACACTCCTAGAACATTCAAGGACATTCTCATGACGGAAGAATGTCTAAGAGGCATTTCATCAAACACTTGGTGTTATTAATATCGCACACTCCCCTTCTCTCAAAGGTGAAGCATGGTTGATCAACTCCTTGAATTTAGACTAGGTTGTCACTCCCTAATCAGGACATGATCATGCCAATCAACAACATCAAAGTCATGTCTCAACTTTCCTTAACCAATTCAAAATCATCAATCAAATACCTAGCCTATATCCGTATCTCCCTCCAAGAAGAACTAATCACACATAAGCATAATGGAAATAGCACAAGATTCATAATCAACAAAGAATTTCAAATATTTTTTTATTATTGCCAGCCATGACAGCTTAATTGATAGCCAACCTCGACAAAAGGCCTTCTTCCAAAAGAAGAGAGTGAATACCTTTTTTCAGACTGGAAGAATGCATGCCTTCTGCCGGCATAAGGCAATTGTTTATTTTAATTGATAGATTTTTTGCTTGGCACCTTTTCATCAACGCGGAGGAGTATTGTTTGTTGTCATCTTGAAGTAGAACGAACGCTTTCATAAAATATGAATAATTGCTTTACTTGCATGAGCAAGATCAATATCTCTGGTGCTCACATCTCCTGTGGATTGCAATAGCAACTTCAGAGTAACATTATCCTGGGGTAGCACCTGGAGAGCTTGTCTGACAACCTCAATTGATCCCTAACCATAGTTGTCTTGTATGGTTTCACTTTAGCACCAAATAACAATAAACACCCAAGAGAAACCCCAAATCTAGGAAAATTTAGTTAGTGTGCAAAATATAAAATTCATAACAAACAACTTTCTGATACCCCTAATGTTTATTCATTTACTTATTTGCATGGTTTTCAATATCCTATTTAATTTATTCATCTACCTATTTGATTGTGATGTGGAGCCAAAGATTCTCACTTCTCTTCGGGATTGGTAACATTTAATACTTTCATAATTGAACAATCAACTATGGAACATTTAATACTTTCATATCTATGGACAAGTTGCTATTTGATATTTGAAGTGGGATTCATAAAGTTTTAGTGAGTTCTCTTGTTCTTTAATGCACCAATTATTTTGATCTGACATATTTTGATCATTTTCATTAATTTGCTCTTATGTTCTCTTGTTTTGTGTGTTTTGGTCTAGATTGCTGATGAGCTAACTGCAATCTGTAAAAGCTAGACAAAAAATTGGTTGTAATAATAGAATAAACACAGTAACTGTACCCATTTTAATCAGTGCCTCAGAGGAAAGTAGCTTCATTTCACAATGGGTACTGATTAATTGACCCCAAATGGCTTTATGTCATCATCTATTTACTTAAGTACATCATAGTAAAACCTACTTTTTATAACCCCATTTTGCTGTGATCTAATCTCTGTCATTTTGCTTGCTCTCAAGGTGAGATTTTGCTCAGTGGCTGTAGTCAGGAAAGAGTACTTCACAGAAGAAACAATCCTTGGGTGTATTTGGTTGGTGGGTTTAGGCATAAGGAATGCGTATAAAAGTGATTGTTAGTGTTTGGTTATATGTTTTGAGAATGCTATTATGGGTTTGGAATGCCCCATTAATGAGAAAACTCATACCCTTATTAAATAAGGATTTCATTTCTCTTCCTTCTTTCTTCCCCAACTATTAATCATTCACATTTCACCCAACTACCAAACATGCAAAATAGTTTCACCAAAACTCATTACCCTTATCAAGTATTTGATACTCATTCCGACTCCGATTCCCATGTGCGAACCAAACGCACCCTAAGTCAGATCATTTATGACTTGCACAGTAGTTGCACATGCTAGCCGTCAGGCACCAGTATGGTTATTTTTGTTGGCAAGCATGTATACAAAATCAAGATGAAAATCTGTTAATTCCCAACCAAAATCAGTCATTTCAAGAGTACAAGTAAGAACTCTATTTACGGAAGCAGAGAACAGCGCCCCACCTTGTTGAAAACTCAGCTCTGAAATTCACCACCTTCTCGAAAACTCTTCACTGAAATTCAAAAGCTCACCAAAATCAGGCATGAAATTCATACATTCTCATAAAATGAATCCAGAAACCGTGAACAGAGTAGCAACTAGCAACCTTTAAGTATGAAAATTTCAACAAAATCAGGCACGAAATCCATACATTCTCATAAAATGAATCCAGAAACCATGAACAGAGTAGCAACTAGCAACCTTTGAGTATAAAAATTTCAACAAAATCAGGCATGAAATTCATACATTCTCATAAAATGAATCCAGAACCCGTGAACAGAGTAGCAACTAGCAAACTTTAAGTATGAAAATTTCAACAAAATCAGGCACGAAATTCATACATTCTCATAAAATGAATCTAGAAACTGTGAACAGAGTAGCAACTAACAACCTTTTATAAAAATCCTTTAAAGAAGCCAAAGGGGTTAAATAAAGCTTAAAGAAAAATGGCTTAAAACCGACGATAAGCTACCTGTTAAGGTAACCCTACTTGAAAAAAGCTATTTGTGATGGGTTACATTTGTCCTCTCAAACGTCGAGGGCTTAGCGCAAAGGCGAGGCTTGCTTTGATAAGTCTAACACAGCCCCTTTTGTCACAGTGGATTCTCTTCGTAATAGTGCAGAAAATAAGTAATCAGGAAAGTCAGTCAACTTGGTTGATTTCTTTGAATCACGAAATCCTAAATTCAGTCTACTAAGGAGCTGATTAGTAGTACAGAAACCTCTTACTCTTCCTAAAAGAAAAACGAGATGAGAAAATAAAGAAAGAGAGAAATATTGAATGGGCCTTCTAGAGATCGAGATGTGAGAAAGAGTTAGTGACTAAGAGTATGTATCAAGACAAAAGCTAAGTCCAGAAATGTATGAAAATTTCAACAAAATCAGGCATGAAATTCATACATTCTCATAAAATGAATCCAGAAACCGTGAACATAGTAGCAACTAGCAACCTTTAAGTATGAAAATTTCAACAAAATCAGGCATGAAAATTAATGTATCTAACATTAAGACTGCATATCAGAAAATCAGCAAATGAAGCAGTTAAAAAGTCACATAGGCAAGCATGTCTCCCAAACCAAAATCAGTCATTTCAAGAGTACAAGTAAGAACTCTATTTACGGAAGCAGAGAACAGCGACCCACCTTGTTGAAAACTCAGCTATGAACTTCACTACCTTCTCGAAAACTCTTCATTGAAATTCAAAAGCTCAACAAAATCAGGCACAAAATCGATACATCTTCATAAAAGGAAACCAGAAACCATGATTACAATAGAAAATTAGGAACCGCACGCTGATTCACACACATGCTTGAAGGAGAAGGGAGTGCTCACTTTTGCAGACCAATGTTCGGGAAAAACAGGGCAATTTTGTGTTGTCAAAAAATCGAGAATGATATGGAAAACAAATCCAATGTTTTAAATCCTTAATGGGTCAAAGCGATTTTGTATTAATTCCATTTGAGACTTGAGAATCAAAGCAATTCACGAGTAAACGAAGGTAAGTGTTTGGATTTGGGTTCGGAAATCCCAAATAACTTGCACAGTTGTTGCACATGCTAGCCACCAGGCACCAGAATGGTTCTTTTTGTTGGCAAGCATGTATCCAACATCAAGATGAAAAACTGTTAATTCTCAACTAAAATCAGTCATTTGGCGAGCAGAAACAGCCAGCTAATTTATATATCCAGTTGTTGCTAGCTTGAAATTAGGATCATTTCCAAAATTAGAATCTCAAGTCTCAAGACTATCAATTATGGGAATAGATTCGCAACAAGAATATAGAGGAACCTATAAAAGACTGATGACTGAATAGAGCTACAAAAAGGTTCATATAGAAAAAGAAAACACAACAAAAGAGATCAGCTTGAAAACATGTATCTAACATTAAGAATGCAACTCAGAAATTCAGCAAATGAAGCAGTAAAACAGTCATTTGGCAAGCATATATCCGACATCAATGATGAAAAAATGTCAACTTCCAACCAAAATCAGTCATTTGGAGAGTATAAGTAAGAACTTTATTTACGAACGCAGAGTCAGCAAAAGCCACCTTGTTGAAAACTTAGTTGAAGAATATATGGAAAGAAAAAAAAAAATCCGATGTATTAAAGGCTTAAAGGGACCACCTTTTTGTTTAATTCCATTTGAGAATCAAAACAATTGCATAATACACCAGATAACTTGCACAATAGTTGCACAGGCTAGCTGCCAGTATGATTCTTTTTGTTGGTTGGAGAGCTATTTTACCAATTTCATTAAAGTTAGATGATCTTGGTTTTAAGATTTCACCAATTTCAAGAATCCTTGTGCACCACAAGTGCTGAATTCCCATAAAATTAATAAGTCCAGTCACACGACACTTCTTTTTTCTTTCACTATTTTCAAAGAACACCTCAGTAAAAATTTGATGCTCATTGAATGACCCCTCATATCCATCATCACACAAACTGTAAATTTCTTTAGGAAACATCTCCACTTGGTATTACTGTAATCCAAATTGCAGTGAGTCTAACCTTATAAAATAATATTGTAGTGGATCAGTCCGTCTCAAGCCAAACAATTATTTTAAAATTTTGTCAAAAGAATTATTGAAGCGGGTCGCATCAGTCTCGAGCCAAACAAATATTTTTTTATTAAATACAAATTTTTTTAGTATCTGTTTATAGCTACTTTCTCAACCTAGTGAAGCACAAAGAGTTAACAGATGCCTCCACTAAGGCTCGAACCCACTTCCTTCCACATGGGAGTGTACACCGAGTGCCTCTTGACCACAAGGTCTTTGGCTATTAAATACAATTTGAACTTGCATTTGTGGTACAAACCTATATACCACAAATGCAAGTCCAAATTGCAATTTAGGTATGTGTTTTCAAAAAATAAAATAAAATGGAAAAGTAGAAACTCATTTTGGACTTGCGTTTTTTATTTGGTCAACATAAAAAACGCAAGTCCGATCCCAATAGTGTTTTTCTTAGGATTCTCCAAGATTTAAAACATTCCTATTTTTGTCCAGAACTGTCAAAAAATTCCCATCCATTTCAGTCAAAAATTAAACCTCATTTAAAAAGGTATGCAGTAACATTGATTTTACTTATGTCACTAACTTTTTTACTTTAAGGATCAAAAGCTAAATGAAAATATCCCCATTAACGGGACTTTTATAATTAAAATTCTCATCAATATTTAAAATTCCTTGATTACAACAATTTTTTTTAACAAAAGCTGATAAATTAATCTTTGACTAATTTAATTGCATTTCTATCTTCTGAGGTTTTAGTTTATGAAATTGATCATATGTAGTTATGTACTCAAGGAACAATTATAGAGCCAAATTTAATGCTCCGCTGTAGCTAAAATAAGAAATTGCTTCATATGCTGATATACTGAGCCTTTGCATTTCAAATGAAAAAAAGACAAGATGAAACATATCTCAGCAAGTCAGCATTTATTGCATTCAAGACATACAATAGCAAACTCCTTTTAATATTAACACCCCAAGATCAAAAAATACAGAAAATGTTATGTAATTATGTTTCCCTTCTCACACCATTCACCACATAACCAGATTTCAGAGGCAACTCCACGTTTGAATCCGTTCTGCTTCAAGCATGCCTTGTGGTCTGTTCACAGTTATCAAGATATCCTAGGGATTCAATCAAAGATAAAGAAAAACAACATAGACAATTTACTATAAGATTAAAATAGGAAAAAAAAATAAAGAAAACCATAAATAGAGAATAAGACTCATGAATAATAATGTAAGGCAGATCTGATACTGCACAACATTCACAGGAACACTTACACTAATGTTTGCGCACTGCCACTGCATGCATTTTATTGCACTAGAGGATGAAGAGCTCTCATTGGCTTTAACTACATCCTTACAGATTCGGCACGCGTAACATGTTTGGTAGTTGAATCGGAAAAGTTTGATTAAAATTTTTTTAAAACGAAAGTTTAGCGAAGTTTGCAAACTTAAGTTAGGGACGAAAAGTGCAACGCAATGATAACTTAGGGACGAAATTTGCAATTTGAATAACTCAGGGACAAAAAGTAACGTCTATGAGAATTAGGGACGAAAAGTGAGTATTACCATAACTTAGGGACGAATTATGCAATTACCCTATAACTTAGGGACGAAAAATGCAATTTTCCCTAATAATAATAATAAATATTACTATTTTTTTTTTGAAGGGTAACGAGTTAATTCATTAAAGCACAACGTGAAACGTTACAACAAGATTCAATGGAATAGTAAACCATTCCTATACAATCTGACATAGAAACAACTTTCCTAGCAATGCTACGGATAACTTGGTTCGCAGATTGTTCAGCAAATTGAAAGCTGATATAGACCTGACCAATCATAAGTATGACTAACTTTGATTGACATGTCTTGCACATTATCTGGATCTTCATCTCAATTTTCTTGCTCTTTGACAATATTCCAGTCTGACAAATCAATTCCGATCTTGCATAAGGTTTGACCGGTTTATCAGATGAAAGCCTCCCAATCGAGTAAAGAGGTGCTTTTTCATTGTCATCTTCATTGTCCTGAATGAGGTTAACTTTTGTCATGACCATAGTAATCGATTTACGCTTACAAACAAAGCTCGTTAAAACACGAGAGGAAATAACTCGTTAAAACACGAGAGGAAAAAAACTCGCCAAAAATACGAGATTGAACAAAATACAACTGCAAAAGGAGAACAAAACAAAGTAATAGCTTACTTTGCTGACAAAAGGGGTGAATTGGACAAGAATATGGATGAATGAAAAGGTGGACAAGAATATGGATGAGTTGTACTTTTTGCTTGATTAAATATAGTGCATGTCAGACGTACGTATGTTGAGCGTATGGTATGTCTACGTATCTTTATAAGTATGTATGTATGTTGTGAATTGTGATGACTGATGAGGAGCATATGTCTATAGAATTTAATATCATAATTTATACTACGTAATATTCTTAATTTAATAATAAAGTTAATGTTTTTTTAATAAAATAATAGGAAAATTATTTTTCGTCTCTAAGTTATAGGGTAATTGTAAAATTCATCCCAAAGTTATGGTAATATTCATTGTTCGTTCCTAAGTTATCACGTAGCACTTTTCGTCCTTGAGTTATTCAAATTGCAAATTTTGTCCCTAAGTTATCATTACGTTGCACTTTTTAATCGAACATTTTCGGTTCATTGCCAATTTTTTTGACGATGAGTACGTCGTTTAGGGAGATCGAAATCGTCTACAATAGTTTCACTCGGATCGCAATCGTCCACAACAGTGCCATGCGCTATTGTTATATCAACCGATTGCCCTCCACTATAAATTCAAGCTTTTGCTTTTGCCTTCCAATTTACCATACCGCCATTCACGTTCACATTCACTTCCTCACTTCATATCTACCACTTGAACAATCACACCTCTTTTAAACTCCTCTTACTTGTCAAAATGTTGAATCCTTCTCCTCCATCTTCTTTCCACCATACTGATTTATCATGGGATGAGGTTCAACTATCTCCATTTATTCTGGGATGAGGTTAAAAAGCTAATTGAAAATGCTGCTTTGAGTAGTCTTTTGAATTTTAGTATTTTGGAGTTACAAAAAGTTTATTAACCAAACAACTAATAGTGATAAAATAAGCTAAAATTGGCTGATAAGGCTGATTATTTACCAAACATGGCCCTAATATGATTGGTCTTCACGAAACCGAGGTTCAACTATCTCCATAATGCAGGTAATACAACTACAAATGTTGTAGCTGAAGATCAAGTTAGTTCTGCACTTGCCGGGGAAATTCATACCACTGCCTCAATAAGAGTAGAGAGTATTTGCCCGACCCTGTCAGTTGTGGGAATCGAACCCGGATTCTCCCAAAATTCTCCCCACAAAGGGAAGTAAATTATCTTTAAGGATTTCTTAAAATTTTTTTTTTTTTTTTTAACTTATTTTTTTCTTCAAATCACTTTCTTCAATTTTTCCCCAATTGGACAAAATTATGTAATTGAGCTTTGTACGGGTAGCGGGGTAGGGAAGGAATTTGCAGTTGTATACAAAGCCAAGCATGTATTCAACTTTGTACGATACATGTGTATATTGATGTGTGTACATGGGTAAAGCTTTTAATTTTTTAATCAACTTTCGACATTTTTGTCCACTTTTTCAAACGTCCATATTTTAGTCCATTGAATCAAGTTTCTCGACAAACAAGGAATCAGCCCCAACAAAACACTAACAAAAGACAAACTCCAACCAAACTTTCCCAAAACCCAAACCCACTACACGGATGCACTAATCAAAGCAACCTTTTCCAACCCCCAAAGCAAAAAGAAAAAGCAATCCCCAACTCCAATAAGATATAAAATATTATTTTAGCTTTTTTGAGATGAGGAATAAGAGGTGACCGGAGAAGGGCAGTGTTCCAAAGAATGGCGGAGGCGGAAGGGGAGCCCAGGGAGGGGAAGGTAAGTAGGCGGCGACGGCAGTGGAGAAACGAGGAGGGAGGGAGCGGGCAGAGCAGCTACGGTTGGGAAGTTGCTACGGCAGTGGAAGGCGGAGGGGTTGCTGCTATGGTGGAAGACGGAGAAGTTGCTGCGGTGGTGGACGACTGAGATGCGATGGGGGTGGAAAATGGCCGGTGACGGAGAGGAGAGGAGGACGGGGAGAGGGAACCAAACGTGGCCTTAGTTTTGCCACTTTTCCCACATCGGTGGGAAAAGTGGCATGGGAGCCTTGAGGCATCTATAAAAGGAGCCTCAAGGCCCCAACATAATCATCGCGCTTGCCCACGGGCAAGCAGTGAGTCGCCAATTTGACTCTAGCATTAGCGGAGTCGAAATGGCAAGGCTCCACAGTAATTTTTAAATTTTTTATACATATTGTGCACCCTCTCTTGTGACGACGAAGACAAGGAAGGCTGTAGACTTCTCCATTCTCCATTACTTAAGGTAGTTTCTTCTTTCGATCTTTTCTTCCCTCTTTCTGTCTAATATAATATCTCATCTGTCCTTCGAAGCCATTTATACAGCCTTGCTTTATACTTTTTGGTTGTGTTTAATTTGATACAAAGATCGGTCCTTTTTATTTTCTTGATGAGATTTGACGAATTATATTCGGTTGTTTAATTTTTATACAGAATCGGTGGTTTTCTTGTTAGTTATCTGCAAACCCCCTTGTATTGGTTCTTTTGAATTTAGGGTTCTGTTTTGTTTTTAAAGGTTTATATTTCACTAATTACTGTTGGTAAATTCAGTTATGTATTCTTGTTTATGGGTTTTGTCGCTGTATTGATTTATAGGTTTTTGGTTGTGTTTAATTTTCATACAAATATCGGTGGGTGCCCTTCTTATTTTCTTGATTAGAATTGAATGTTTTATATTCTGGGTTTTTTTGATTTTTATACAGAATCGGTGATTTTCACTATGTGCTGTATTCAGTTATGTATTCTTGTGTATGGGTTTTGTCTATGTGCTGTATTGATTTATAGGTTTTTGGTTGTGTTTAATTTTCATACAAAGATCGGTGGGTGCCTTCTTATTTTCTTGATGAGAATTGAACGTTTTATATTCTGGGTTTTTTTTTTGTTTTTTTTACACAGAATCGGTGATTTTATTTTCTGGTAGATCTCTGCAAATTCTGTTGACGGGTTTTCTTGCTTGTCCATTCACCATTGTAGTGGTTCTTTTGAATTTAGTATTCTGTTTTTTTTAAAGGTTTATATTTCACTTATTACTGTTGGTAAATTTAGTTGTATGTATTCTTGTGTATGGGTTTTGTCTATGTGTTGATTTATAGGTTTTTATATACTTTTGGTTGTTTTTAATTTCATACAAAGATCGGTGCCCTTTTTATTTTCTTGATGAGAATTGAATGTTTTATATTCTGGGTTGGTTAATTTTGAATTTAGGATTCTGTGTTTTATTTATTTATTTTAAAGGTTTATATTTCACTAATTACTGTTGGTAAATTCAGTTGTATGGGTTTTGTCTATGTGCTGTATTGCTGTATTGATTTATAGGTTTTTGTTAATTCGTAGTAATTATTTTGTGGCTATTGGAATTTCTTTATTATTATTATTATTATTATTATTATTATTATATTATTATTATTATTATTTAATATGGTGAACTGTGTTGATGGTGTGCTCTATATAAGGTGAATAGCTATTGATTCTTTTTGGTGTGGGAATCGTTATTGATTCTTTTTGGTGTGGGGCTTGTGTTGTTTGATCATAAAGTGTTTCATTTTTGGATATATTGTATCTGTTTTATTTTGATAAACCTTGCCTTAATACAAGGTGAATTGTTATGGATTCATGGCCTTTGTGCTTTGGTGAATTGTTATGCATTCCAGGCCTTTGTGCTTTGGCCATTAATTCTTCCAGTGGGGCTTGTGTGGTTTGATCATTAAGTGTGGTGGGGCTTGTGTGGTTTGATCATTAAGTGTTTCATTTTTGGATATATTGTATCTGTTTTATTTTGATAAACTGTGCCTTAATACAAGGTGTATTGTTATGGATTCATGGACTTTGTGCTTTGGTGAATTGTTATGCATTCCAGGCCTTTGTGCTTTGGCCATTAATTCTTCCAGTGGGGCTTGTGTGGTTTGATCATTAAGTGTGGTGGGGCTTGTGTGGTTTGATCATTAAGTGTTTCATTTGTGGATATATTGTATCTGTTTTATTTTGATGAACTGTGCCTTAATACAAGGTGAATTGTTATGGATTCATGGCCTTGTGCTTTGGTGAATTGTTATGCATTCCAGGCCTGTGCTTTGGGGCTTGTGTGGTTTGATCATTAAGTGTGTGGGGCTTGTGTGGTTTGATCATTAAGTGTTTCATTTTGGATGTATTGTATCTGTTTTATTTTGATAAACTGTGCCTTAATACAAGGTGAATTGTTATGGATTCATGGACTTTGTGCTTTGGTGAATTGTTATGCATTCCAGGCCTTTGTGCTTTGGTGAATTGTTATGCATTCCAGGCCTTTGTGCTTTGGCCATGGTTTGATCATTAAGTGTGTGGGGCTTGTGTGGTTTGATCATTAAGTGTTCCATTCTTGGATATATTGTGTCTGTTTTATTTTGATGAGCTGTGCCTTAATACAAGGTGAATTGTTATGGATTCATGGCCTTTGTGCTTTGGTGAATTGTTATGCATTCCAGGCCTGTGCTTTGGGGCTTGTGTTCTTTGATCATTAAGTGTGTGGGCTTGTGTGGTTTGATCATTAAGTGTTTCATTTTTGGATATATTGTATCTGTTTTATTTTGATAAACTGTGCCTTAATACAAGGTGAATTGTTATGGATTCATGGCCTTTGTGCTTTGGTGAATTGTTATGCATTCCAGGCCTTTGTGCTTTGGCCATTAATTCTTCCGGTGTTTTTGATGTAGTGAAATATGTTATTTTGACACATTCTGTTTTAACTTGGTGAATTCTTATTGATAATTCTTGATGGGGCTTTGGGTTCTTTGATAGTTATTTGCTTTGATATATTGAATTTGGTTATTCTTCTCCATTCTCCTTTACTTCAGGTAGTTTCTTTTGGGCATTCTTTTCTTCCCTCTCTCTGTCTAATATCTCATCTGTCCTCTGAAGCCATTTTACAATATTTATATTTCTAAGTTGTTTTGGAGTTATTTTTATGTTTTCTTCAACTTTTTGAAGTGTTACATTAGTTTTTGTAATGCTTTTTGAAGTGTTACATTGAGAGCGACATATTACAGTGCGAAATTTGTCATGCACCACATTCATGGCAAATTATATAGGTGCACAACATAAATACATGTTTTTTTAGCCCCTTAAACTAGATCTCTAATATTTTTTTTTGTTTGAATGATGAAGAAATCTGAAGTTTGGTTTGAAAAATCATTTGAAAAAAATAACATTTTACAACAAGTGTCCATTCCATATGGTGGGAGTAATTTAGGAGTAGGATTGTGGGAGTGATTTCAAAGCTGCTTATTTCCTCATGTAGAGAGATACAATAATAAGTATAATCCCCTTGCTGAATGTCATGTTTGCAATTTCAAAGCTGCATATTTCCTCATTTATAGAAGCCAGGCTCTTTAGGATTTAGGTAATCACATGTGTTTCTGTCAGAATTATCTGTTAGTTTTAAGGTTTCACCACCATTCCACAATAGCCATGCCTACAATATAACCAAACTAGTTACTCATCTGATATGGTTAGTAAAATATGATGTTGAAAATCATATATTCTTACATGGCCTAGAAGATTATGGTGATGGTCTAAATGATGAAATGTCCTGTACTTCTTCCACTAATAAGTTCTAGTAAATTCCTCCCAAGACTGAAAACATCACATTTTATTGTAAAGTTGCCATTCACAGTAGTACTTAGGCGACATGTAGCGACTGCATCCAAACATTAGCTCCAAGTTAATTTGCTAATTTGTAAGTGTAATGCATCTTCTCCTACAATTCTAACAAGTCCAAAGTAAGAAATCTTAAGAAGTCTTGGGATTCAATTCCACATTTAGTAATACATATCTTGCCTTGCCCTTAGATCTCCATGTATTATTTTGAATCTGAAATTTTGGTGTAGATATAGCAGTCCACGTTACATTCCCACATTAATTTCAATGCGCTTCTGCGATGTAAATATTCTTTTTCTGCTCTTTTCTGTGTACATATTATTGTTGATTCAGTTGACAGATTAGTGTCTATAAGCAAAGTAACAATAATCAAATATTTTTAAAAAACAGCTAATTTGTCTTGATAGTGATTTTCAAGTTATGAATCAAGAAAACCAAATCAAATCTGGAGTTCAAGCTATTGTTTCGCATATTAGCATCATTTGTCTTCCGTCTGCAAAACGTAAATGTGTTGTGAGACTTCTTTGTTGAAGTTTGGCAATTGTGATTACTTCATTCTCCCACTCTTGAGCACCTTCACCTGCAATAGTTTTACCCAAACATGTGTAATAATCTTTGATATCTTACAGTGGCTAATGAGCCACAGTTTTGACTATATCATCACCTCATGTTTCATGTTTCATTGAACTCCCTAATATCTTTGAGGTCTTCAAACCATAGCAAACATCTGCTTCCACCATCTCTGACATCTAAATTAGAATAAGCTGAACAATTGCAGCTTTTCAAGCATAATCTCTTACATTCCTCAGGGCTGATGCTATCATTGAATCCAGGAATGGCGTGATTCATTTTCTGTTTTCACAGGTTTTAGAGTTTTACGCTTGATGTTTTCAAATCTTGTACACGATGCATAAAGCAGAGTAGAAATTTTGAGTTCTCTGGATGGTCAGCAGTAAAAAAATTGACCAAATAGTGAATTTAAACTTGAAAGCATAAAATAGAAAATGAGAAATTGAAGTAAACATGCCAGAAAAAAAACGTTGAAAGTATCATGCTTACTTCAATTTTTCCTTCTCTATTTTATGTTTACAAGTTTTTATTCTTTATTTTTTATTTAGATTTAGATTACGTTAAAATCTAAGATTGGGCTATAATGTATATGACCAAACCTTGCCATATAAACTCATTCTCATTTTGAATCTAATCAGGACAAAAATCTCTACTTTTTATTTTAAAACTTTCCAATGTAGATCGTAAGGACTGGTTTCCTAGCAGACACGTTTTGCCTATATTTGTCCAAATGCATCTATCATATAATAGCAGTAATATTAAAACCTTTTTGGCACATCAAGTCATCAACAGAATAACAATACAAATGAAGAATTCCATGAATGAGCATTCATAACATCTTGTTTATATTATTCCATACACAGTACAATATAGTAATATATATGTAGATTAAGTTTGAGATTTATAATGGAGTTTGGCTAGGAGGAACTCAATTCCAAAGTCGGGTATAGGGAAACTAGTTCACTAGAATCCTAGATAATCTAGGCTCAAATGATGCAGCTCTCCCCTTGACTAGGGAACTCAATCACATCTTCAATTATAAATTTTCCCTCCCAGGTCCGCAGTCCATAAGCCTATCCATTTCTTGGTAGTGGACCCCATAATTAGCCTGTGCTTAGATGCAAGCTACTCATGGTGGTATGTTAAAATTTTCACATTATATCCTGCTAAGAGTACATAGAACATCTGAGCTATAATTAGGAACCATCTCATTCTTGTTAGACTTAACAAAGTGCATAAACCCAACGCACATTTTATTTTCTCAGCTTGACCAACTAACAGACCAATCGTTATACCCTGCACCACGTACGTAAAACGACGTCGTTTCGGTGTTAGTAGACGCGGACGCGAATGACTCAGGGAATTCATTATCTATAATACACATTATCATTATCTATAATACACAGAACGTTTGCCTAGAATACACAGAATGTTTGTCCAAAATACACAGAATATTGACACAAAATACACAGATGTTAGTGGACGCGAATGACTCCAGGGAATTCATTATCTATAATACACATAATCATTATATAGAATACACAGAATGTTTGCCCATAATACACAGAATATTGATGCCCATAATACACAGAACTCATCCTCCTAACATTCGAATGCACAAACACATCACAACTTGTGTTAATAACATGAATACACATAATATTTACACAAAATACACAGAACTCATCCTCCTAAACATTCGAATGCACAAACACATCACAACATGTGTTACTAACATGAAATCACAACATGTGTTACTAACATGAAATCACAACATGTGTTACTAACATAAATACACATAATGGTTGCCTATAATACACAGAACGGTTGCCTATAATACACAGAATGATTGCCTGGAATACACAGAATATTAACATAAATACAGAGACCGGCAATACACAGAATGATTGCCTGGAATACACAGAATATTAACATAAATACAGAGACCGGCCGAAACGGGAAACGTGATTTCCAAAAAAAAATGGGCGATTAGTTTACAATGCTCAAAACGACGTCGTTTAGGTACGTGGTGGACATTGCTATGTGCACCGTGGTGCACAGTATAATTTTCCCTAACAGACAATCCAAGCTAATTGATTCACACCCATTACTAGAGTACAAAGCATTAAAAAACCACAACTCAAGAAATAAAAATGTATTATTAACCACAACTCAAGCATTAAAATTCATATTCATGTACATAACAATGTATAAAAATAAATTAATAACAAATTAATATAAATTCAAAATTTCTAAAATCATATATAAAATATGACATTAATCATTATTAATAAAACAAATATATTATTAACAATTTTTTTTTTTAAAAAAAAACCTAACCTGCAAAGGCTGCGACGGCGGGTGGCGGTGGCTGAGGCGGAGGTAGTCCATATACACTGCAGTTACATTTCAACACAATTGCAGTTACATTTTGATATGACTACAGTTTCATTCGATAATAATATAAAAACACAAGTGTGAAACTGTTATTCAGTATCAGTTCATATACACTGCAGTTACATTTCAACACAACTGCAATTACATTTCGATATAACTACAGTTTCATTTGATAATATCAAAACAAATATAAGACATTATCTTTTGAGATGAACTGTAGTGTCAATTACGGGCTCCGTCTCCCACTTATTGAAACGACGTCGTTTTGAGACCACGGTTCGCAATGCATTGTGGACCGCGGTCCACGATATAAGAACTGATTGTGAAGTACTTAATCAAGAGGTATGACCTCAATTTCTCAACTGCATTTATAATTAATCGTAGTGGAACACTTTAGCTTGCCTTATTTGAACTTGTAGCGTTTTATGGGTTTATGAATTGTGATAATGCGTGTGTTTGAGTTCAACATACAGCACGTTTGGTTCACGGAATGACTTTTAAAGTAATAGGAATGCTATTCCATAAGGAATGGAATAGGCAAGGAATAGAATAGGAATTGTATTCTATTGTTTGGTTCGCGGAAGTAATAGACTTTAGAAATTATATTACAGTGTTTGGTTGGTTTAAAGAATAGAAATGAAATATGTTTTAAAAGACATAAATACCATTATAAAATATGTAATAATAATAATAATAATAATAATAATAATAATAATAATAATAATAATAATAATAATAATAGTAATAGTAATAATAATAATAATAATAATAATAATAATAAGACGGACATTCATGTTATTATTAATATTATTATTATTATTATTATTATTATTATGTAATAACAAAATAAAATTTATAATAATATTAATAACAATAAAAAGAAAAAAAGGAATAATACAAAAAAAATCAGATATATATAAAATAATTTTTTTAAAACACAAATTAGAGTTTTTGATCCCATAACTTATGAAGAGGAGCTCATTTCAGCTCCTCTATATAAGAGAAGCATTGTTTCTCTTTTGAAATTAACAACAGGATAAGGAAGCCTTAAAGAGCAAAAACTCATTCATTTAAGGAGCTTTAATTGCTCTTAGTCACACGTTTTTTTTAAATAAAAATGTATTATTATTATTATTATTAATTATTAATTATTAATTAATTAATTAATTACATTTTAATATATAAATAAATAAATATATATTTTAATAAACAAATATTATATATAAAGATTATAATATAATAAAAAGGGGTATTTTTGGTATTATAGTATAAAAGTTATTCCCAAATACTTGGGAATAGCTAATACTAGGGGGTCCCCTAGGAATGGCTATTCCCCCTGCAAAGGGAATAGCTCATTCCCGGGAATGCTATTCCCAGGAATAGAATGACGAAACAAACAATGGAATATGTCTATTCCCGGGAATGGTATTCCATTCCCGACCTATTCCACGAACCAAACACGCCCGTAAAAGCAAAGAAGGTAAGGGATAGAGAGATTGAGTCATTTATTTTTATAGTGGTTGAGGTTGAATAGATTTTTTAAATTTAGAAAAAGTATGATTTCGGAGTTTGAATTGTGGTGGAATACTTTAGATTGCTTTATTTTAGCTTGTAGCATTTTTATGGGTTTATGAATTGTGAGTGTGTGTGAGTTCAACAGTAAAAGGAAAGAAAGTAATAAGAGATAGAGAGATTGAGTCATGTATTTTTATAGTGGATTAGGAATTCCCTACTCCACTCTTCTCCTTAACATATACGAGGAGGTTTGATATAGCTACGGTGAGCATGAGTAGTTTTGTCGTTCTCTAGGGATTTGAGGATATGGCACACAATATGCGAAAACAAGTAACTAGACACTAGCTACGGACTAGCCTACGGTGAGCATGATTGATCATATTGACGAGATTGATGAGATTGATGATATTGATGAGATGATTGAGTTTCCTCCAGTATAATTATTATTCAAAGAAATATTATTTTCTTGAAGGTGAGAGTAATGGTACTAAATGATACTTTTTGGAAACTATTTTACTATAATACTCTATTTACTTATAAATGCAATTGAAACACGGTTATTACTTACCTTATGAGTTTACCTCTTCTGATGATATAAACTAGTATCTCACTTTTTACCTATTTTCTCATCCTTTTGATTTGAAATTGTGCATTTTATGTGTTTGGTGGGTGTTTGATCATTGTACTAGTATGAGAATGAATAATGTCTACTTATATATACTTAAATGTTTATACTTATATGTGAAACTATCTTTAACTATACCTTAGTATCTACTTGTTTTACCTCGATCTCTATGACTCCTTGTGGTGTATGCTACTTGTTAGTGATAAATCTACATATTTTCCTAAACCTATATCTATATACTTACTTTATAGAGTTGAGTGTGGTTTATACTTAGCATTTATGCTAACGGGTTATTTTCGTGTGTTTTACTTAACCCCTTTCGGGACTAGATTATTGAATGCTGAGCGCGTCTAGATGGAGTTAGATAGTTAGCTTAGTAGTATTTTTGGATTCTAGCTCCTAGTGTTTAATTTCCTATTTACCATACTATACCTTGATGATTAATAGAGTAATGTATGTAGTGGCTGATACTTCTTTTGGGTATTGTTTGGTGCTTGGACACGGTCTGTGAACCCCTTTGTTTTTGGATGGATTTTGGAATTTTACTTGATGCTTTAGTCAGGTAGTCACTCCTGTATGGTTGACTACGGCGGTAGTATCCCTTGAGATACTTAGGGATTAACTCTTACTCCGTATGAATTAATCCTATAACTTGTTCTTATGTCTACCTCTAACCATGGTTGAAAAAATTGCTAGGCGCTCCGCCTAGGACGCCTAGGCGGGGATTAATCTGTGCCTAGGCGCTCGTGTATTTTTTTTTTTTTAAATTTGTTTAAGTATTTTTAATTTTTTAAAGACTAATAATTATAAATTATAGAATACTTGAATAGTTAATACTAAAATATTAAATATTAACCTACAAAATATTTAGAGTTTGTACAATTTAGAGTTATTTCGCTTAAAACGATTTTATTTGGAGTGAAATAACCCATTAGAAAAAAAGGACAATAATTAATCGGCCGACTAGGTGGCTAGTCGATGCCTAGGAGGTTTAGTCAGCGCCTAGGAGGCCTAAGCGGTCAGCGCCTAAGCAGTCTAGGCGGCCTAAGCAATCGCCTAGCCGGCCAGCCGCCTAGACCACCATTTAAGGTGATACGCTAGGCGGTCGACCCGCGCCTAGCGCCTACGCGGGGATTAATCGGTGCCTATGCGGGATTTTTGCAACACTACAGCCTCTAAGTACATAATAACTCTTACTAGGCTCGAATGTTAGATTTTGGGTGGTACAAGTTGGTATCAGAGCCCTAGGTTGTTGGTCCTAAGGTTGATAGGAATGGATTATAACAGCCTAGGAAAGTTGACTTTTAAGATAAGCACTACTGTGAGACTTAAGGGGGCGTTTGGTTCGGGTTATCTAGGATAATAAGCTCGAACTTTACCTAAGAAGTCAATTAGGTCCCTAAACTTTTTAAAGTAGTAATTAAACCGATCAATATTGTATTTTGGTGCAAAAAAAGTCCATTAAAGTTCTGGTCAAATTTCCTGAACACTCAAGTCATATTCCGACACAATAGTCACCGACGACCGTCGAATAGTCGCCGGTGAAGGCAACCACTGGGTTGCCTTCTCTGGTGAGAGAAGAACCGGAGAAGGCAACCCGTCACAGTGAGAAGGAAACCACTGGGTCACCTTCTCCGGTGAGGAGGTGACCATCTCTGGTCGCCTTAGCTTCTCACTGTGAGAGGAGGCACCGGCTCACTGCGAGAAGACGACACAGAAGGTCGCCTTCTCCGATGAGGAGGCGACCTATGAGAAGGCGACCAGCTCCTTACCGGAGAAGGCGACTAGGGGTGAGCAAAAAAACTGGACCGATCGAAAAACCGACAACCGAAAACCGAACCGCCCAAATATTTCGGTTTTCGGTTCGGTTAGGTTTCGGTTATTAAAGCAAAAAAAGTTCGGTTATTTCGATTTTTCGGTCGATTTTCGGTTTTTCAAGAGAAAACCGAAAACCGACCGAAAAACCGAAGGTTAATCTAAAGAAAAAAATATATCTGTAAGTTATAACTTCATCTAATTTACATTTTGCAAGTCTATAGTCTATTATATTGATTTTAATTACTTATTAAATTGCAAGGCATTTGTTAACCATATAATGTATAAATAACATGTTTCCTAAAAAACATCTTAGGACACTTTTTATTTATAGTTCTAATTGAAAACTTAAAAAATGTAAAAGCAATATAAGTTATTATTTCTTAACTACTAGCTAGACTTTATTCACTGTTTCAAAACATATCAATATATTGTTTGAAGTATATAAAATTGAAACTAGTGCATAATTTTTATTTATGCATCTAAAATATATTTACAAATAAATATACCTCACATTTTACACATTTTATATTTACCACACTAAATTACTATTATACTTGAGAACATTAATTTTAATTGATTATAAATTATAAATATTAAGATATTGTTTTTTTCCTTAAATAATTTATTCTTTTACGCATTAGTCAAATAAATAAAATAAATATAGCTATTTTACTAAAAAAATTCGGTTATATTTAACCGACCGAAATCGACCGAAAACCGTCGGTTTCGGTTATTTCGGTTAAGAAGGTTGGTCGGTTGGTTTTCGGTCGGTTATGAAGGTTCGTTCAAATTTTCGGTTATTTCGGTTATTAACCGAAAACCGACCGAAACCGACCGATGCTCACCCCTAAAGGCGACCCACCCCTTCCTAGGTTGCCTTCTCCGGTCCTTCTCTCACCGGTGACTTTTGTGCCGGAATATGGCCTAAGTGCGCCGGAAATTTGACCGGAACCCTAATGATTTGTGACCACAGATCATTAACCGGTTTTTAGACTTTTTTGCACCAAAATACAATGTTGATGGGTTTAATTGTTACTTTAAAAAGTTTATGGGCATAATTGACTTCTCAGGTAAAGTTCGAGGCTTATTTGACCATTTTTCCTTATTATTATTATTATTATTATTATTATTAAAATGTTAGAAAAGATTTTACAATTAGTAAGGTTAAGAATAATATAAATAGTTTGGGAATAAAGAATAATATAAATAGTTAACCGAAATATTCCGTTATTAAAATTTGTAGAAAAAGTAAAGAATAAAAGAGGGTAGCTTTGAAAATGTAGGAACACTAAATCAAAATAAACAAGTTATGAATTCACATTATTACACTCATGGGCTGTTATTATATTTAGCAGAAGTGGATATTTATGAAATTAGTTTTGCAGACCAAGCGCAGATAGGACAGTCTGTGCAATAGTAAGTGTAAGAAGCAGTATAGCTGCCAAGGTGGAAATCCCTGCCCATGGAGTGTGAAAATAATCGCGTCTTAGTCTTGCCATCAACACATTCCAGGGTTTTTTGCAATGTTGATTCAATTCCTTGTACACATCTTTGTAATAGAAGACATCACTGTAATACGTAACCCCTTTGCAAAGGTCGTTAAAAAGACGGGTAACTTCTTTGTCATCTCCCAGTCCATTTTCAAAAACATGTTTAAGACGAAGTAAGTTGACATCCTTCTCTGTATTAATAAGATCATCCATGAACTTGGCATAATCTGTGAAATACATGGGATGCACATCCGGCGAATGTTGTTCGTAGGCTATGAGATTTCTGAAGAAGGTTTCTGTTGGATCGTGGAGAGCGAAAGTGGGGATCTCCAATACGCCGTGATTATTGAACTTTATATCAAATAGACTTATGGGTTGATCAGAAGAGGTGTTTCTAATCTTGCCAACCTTTTTGAAGTCAACTCCAGCTTCTTGAAGCTCACTTGCAGTACGGATAGTGCATAATAACTCCTCATCCTCATCTATACTTTGTTGTGGTTGTCCCCAAAACTTGCAAACAAAACATGTGAACAACTTCGGCCTATGCCGATGCCTTTGGGATTCAATATCAGAGTCGCCGCCGCCTTGTGGTTGTTCCCCAAACATGCAGAGAAAACATGCGAAATTCATCCGCCTATCCTGTCCGTTTCTAAGATTACGGGGTTGGGGTTCAATATCAGAGCCGCCTTGGCCTTGCGGTTGTTTCCAAAAGCAGCAAGAAGAAGAACATGTCTTCTGCTGCTGAATCTGCCCATTATTTTGGGGTTGGGGTTGGGGTTGGCAGAGAATGTGCACTATCTGAAGTAAATGCTTTACCTCTTGGGGATTGACCTCAGTATCCCGTAGGGAGTTAATGTTCATCTTTGGTACCTTATTCCGAAATGCATATTTCACCATCTCCGAGAATTCTAGGTGGGCAGGATTACTAATCATGTCATAGAGTAGTTGCAGAACAAAGAAGGGGAGTTGGTTTTCCAGGAGCAACATGTCACGAACAATATTACTTTTCATCCCGCAAATCTTGAAAATGGGATCATCCTTGTATTCTGCTTCCTCCTCGCCAAGCTCTCGAAAACCTGATTCTCTAATAACAAATTCCACTATAAAGCAACCATCAAGCAATAACATCTTCACGAATTCATCATCGTCAACAAATTTTATTTCATCAAGATCACCATAATAGCTCTCTGCTTTGCCTTGCAAATCCTTTAATTTCTTCCAACACTCCTCCACACCCACTCCTTCTGCTCTTTTTAAAAGGGACTGTGTATACAATTCTTTCAACCTTTCCATCTTCCTATGATGATAATGGTAGGGCCCGATGGAAATTGTGAGAGGTGTATAAGCTTGTGAGTTTGTTTTACGCAGCTCCTCCGGCACTTTGAATATACACGCTTCTGAAGAAAATTGTTTTACATTTTTAATCTTTTCCGAAAGGATTTTTAATGCTCCGCAGTTCGCTAAATCTTGTACATGCCTTCCTACCAGATCCATCTTCGATGGTTTCTTTTGCCTGTATATGCTGACGAATTAGAGTTAGTTCAAAGTAATTTTACTTTTTTTTTTAAAAAAATAAATTAATACTCAATCTAGTTATCCATTATAGTAAATTTTTATTGATTTTTTTTTAATACAACTGACCCTATTACATTGTAGTATCTGTTCATTTATACTTTTCTCAACCTATTGAAGCACAAAGAGTCAAATTGAGTACTCAGTTGTTAGAATTAAATTGTAGTAAATTTTTATTGATTTAGTTCTAAACGACTTTATATGCTTAATTAGGTTATCGACTTTGATGATTTTGTCAAATTGAGTACTCAGTTGTTAGAATTAATGTCTAAATCGAAAAAAATTACTATAGTCAATTAAATTAGGTAAATTCACTATACTCGAAAACTAATTTGATTAAAACTACTATAGTTGATGAAAAAAATTCTATATTAACAAATGTGAAATTACCAAGCTATCTTAACATAGGACTTAATTGAATAAAAGTATAAAACCATCAAGTTGAAGATCTAATTAAACACAAAAGGTTGCTTAAGATTAAATCAAGAAAAAACACTATATAATTGAGGATTAAATTGAGTATTAATTTTTTTTTTATACTCTATACTTAATTATTATTTCCAAAAAACAGAAGTAGAAGAAGAAAATTTATAAAGAGTTACATAAATGGATAATAATAGATTAGCTTTGCCTCAATACTACTCCGTAATATATAATAAGGTTTTAACAAAACATAATTGCTTTTATTTAGCATTCCTACATCTATACAAACTAAACTAATCATTTTAATATGGATCAAACTACATGACCAACATTTTTCACCATCTAACATGCAATGGTAATATATGATCATATTTAATTATTAAATATTTTTTTTAATTTAATGTAGGGTGAGACTAGCCAATTCATGATATACTCAATGATAAAAAAGACATTTTATTACCATGTCAAATGGTAAATGATTTTAGTGAAAATTTTTGGTTCCTATTACTTTAATTAATTTATCCTTTCAATATCTCACAAAATGCAAGATTAATATATATAGTTAAATAAAATTTGCCAGTGCTAACTTTTAATTTCTAATTAACCAATATAATGATGTGTGCTCTATATGCAACTCATATATTATAAAACTTAGAGAGTTGCAGTTCAAATCTTTGACATCCTAATAGAAAATTAAAAGTCGGTATCAGTTGACCACAAGGTCTTGAACATGGGTAAGAGAATGAGCACAATTGCACAAACCTACTTCTCATTTGTTGACCTTTGTTCCTTGGGATGAGACGCCCCATAGCATTGCTTATCAAGTATATCTATGAAACTAATATGAAGCTAAGAGAATGAGCAATGAAACAACCGATGGGGTATTGGTCGAGTTAATTGACATTGATGCCAAATGATTTAATTTGTTCTTTCACTTTAAGCATTTCCATGATTTGTGTTATATTATTACCTAGTTGTCTGACTATTTGTAGTTGTTTAGTTCTCAATTTTTAGGTAATTAAATCTATGGGGGTGGGAATGAAACCTATGGCCATTTACTTAAAAATTATGAATGTATTATGCATATATATTGCTGGACTACAAGGTTGTAAAGAGGTGACATTATAAAATTATGTGTCTAGTATGTTATTTTAATTGAGGTTGGATTGATACTATTAAAGATTTAATTTCGCCATCTTCTTTATCAGTTTATTTTACACAGCTAAAGGTGAGAGGGAGACCTTGCCTTAGCTTCTTTAATTTGTCTAGATGAACAAAAATGGTTGAAATGGCCGTCATGGAGATTTTTAAAAATTAGGGTACATTCAAAATGTATGTTTATTTATATTGATTCTAATTTTATTAATGACTACTATCAAACAATTTGTTTTTTTACTAAAAACATATTTTAATTACTAAGTATTTTTATTATGATTCCAATTTAAATACCAATATTCCAACCAAACACCCTCTTAGTTTTCCTAGTTTTAATGAATCATATTCTCAAGTGACCTAAACGGCTAAACTTTCTCACACAGCAATAAGTTTTCCACCTTTTAAGTTTGTTACGTTGTCAATAAAGTATGGACTTTCCTAATTAGTGACCTCTAAATTTTAATTAACATAGAATTACAAACTAACTGTTTAGGGGCGGTTCTAGAAGAGTCATTTAGTGGGAGCAAAAAATAAAAATATTTATGACAAAATATGGAATGGTTGAAATAAATTTTATATCATCTCTATTAATATAATATTCATAAATACTTTTTATTTTAATTAGATCAACGATTACAAGTAGCTCTAGAATAATTTAAATACAATATAACACACATTTAATTTGAAACTTCTTGATTACATTGACTAGATAGTTCATAAAAAAAGTAAATTTTCTTTTAAAATATTTTTTCGTAATTCAATTACAAAACATCAATTTTAATTCTAATGAAAAGATTAAATTAAAATATAATTATATATATATATATATATATATATATATATATATATATATATATATATATATATATATATTTTCAAAGTGTGTTAGATAAAGATAAAAGGGAAAATGGCAATTTTAGTTTATTAGTTGTTATACCTAAATTGTCATAGACTCAGTATATGAATTATTACCTTATACAAATTTTTCCCTTTACTTATGTTGAAACTTGAAAGTAGCATTTTCAATCCATTACTTACCAATTTTGTTAACATTAACATTTTTTTTTATTTTCAAAATATTAAAGGACACATTGGTGATTTTGTAAAATTTTCACAAATTCCCTCCATGAATATTCATATATACACTACTCTTACTGCAAAACCCTTGATAATAAATACTTGTTTGTCTTGATTGAGGAGGAATTTGATAAGCAAAAATGACAAGTAGAAGATTAATTAGGATTGGAGATATACTAAATTGTAAGTTTAATATGTTACTTTATTAAAACAATTCCTTTTTATTGAATGTAAATTACTCTTCTTCTCTTTAAAAAAATATATTACGGAGTACTATTTTTGATATTTCATTGAGTTCATACCTTAATGAGTAATATATGCAATTTAGTTGTTTTAATATATCAATTGATTGTGTAAAGGTTTATACAAAAGGTGAATGCAATGGATTACTAAAATATATATATATATATATATATATAT
>CP025658.1:7862768-8045757 GCA_003576665.1 Ipomoea trifida | reverse complement strand
GTGCTCTCCCGTGCGGCCGTGCGGTTCACACCACTCAATGTTACGAAATACACCACTCAATGTTAAGAAACACACCACACAAATATGCACTGTGGTGTGTTTCTTAACATTGTGGTGTGTTTCATTGTTGTTCATTGTGGTGTGTTTGTTAACATTAAGTGGTGTATTTCGTAACATTGAGTGGTGTGTGACCGCACGGCCGCACGGGAGAGCACGGCCACTCCGTATTATATTTCGTTAGAGGTGCAATCTTTTTTTTTTTTTTACTATATAATGACATTATATTGGATTTAGATTTAGTGGAAGTTTCTTCAAAAAAAAAAAAAAAAGATTTAGTGGAAGTTGAGCGGATGGATAATTATATATCTTTATTAGTCTTTAAATGAAGCAAATAATGAAAATGAAAACATATAACTATGAATTATCTAATCTCCACCAATTAAGGTAGCGTAGTATATACAAAGATTCATGGAGGAAATTTGAGAAAATTTTACGAAATAACCAATATGTCCTTTAATAATTGAGAAGTTCAAAATAAATTGTTAATATTAACAAAATCTATAAATAATGGATTTAAACTGTCATTTTCAGTATAATTAAAGAGAAAATTTGTATAAGATAATAATTCATAGACTTTGTCTATAATTTAGATATAACTAGTACACTAAAATCACCATTTATTTTCCAAAATAATGTAGTCAATTAAATTTGATCCGTAGACCTTGCATAAAAAGATAACTACAAACTAAGTTATTTCAACTAGTGTGTGTGCGCGCGCCCATTGTCCCCTTCTAGATCCGCCCCGGTAACTGTTATAACTTATAAGATCTCTTTTCTAAGAGTTGTGATTATTTTAACAATATGAAATACACATGAACTCACTCAATACATTATATGTGTTTAATTTAATTTGAAACTTTGAAAGTATGAATGTAACTGAAAGAGCAACGAAGCATACATACCTCACTGCCTTGGATGTTTAGAACTTACAGAGTTAGTTTGAGACTTTTGAATTCTTGAGAAGTAACCTTTTACTTACTCGATCTTCATATGTGTTATACTCACTTTGATTTCAATCGAACTTACACATTTAATTTGAGGCATATGAATTCCCGGCAATCTTTTACTTGTTCTTCATGAATTATATATACTTGCTTTGATTTCAATTGAACTTACTCCATCACAATCTACATAGGTCCCCACCACCAACTATCACTATTTAATGGCATTGTCACTTACTTCTACTTTGAAGTAAAAGTTGTTAAAATGACATTAATGTCACTTACTTCTACTACAAGTAGTAAAAGTTGTTAGGCGTGAGGAATCAAATTTATGGTGATATATAGGAAAGAGAGACAAGATGGGGTCGGTTGAATATTCCAGTGACGAGGCCATGTTGTTCACCTCATGACACCAACAGTGAAAAGCAAATAATATATGATAAGAAAAAAAAAAACAAAAAAAACACACAGTTTAGGTCTCTCCGGAGACGATTCGTCTCTGGCCGAAACTGGTTTTTTTTTTTTTTTAAATTTTAATTTTAATTAATTATTTTATTTAATATTATTAATATTATTTTTAAAATTGATAATCGGCAAAGCATATAAAATAGAGTTAATACCCAAAATGGTCCTCCGACTATAGCGTAATTCTTGATTTAGTCCCGAAGAATTTTTCGTACCCAATTTAATCCTCTGTCTTTTGAAACGGTACCCAATATCGTCCACCGTTAGAAATTGAGCGTTTCCACCGTTATTATGAAGGGCAAAGTTGTCATTTAAAATGTTTTAGCTATTTCCTTCGTTGTTATATCCATTATTTCCGTCCAGAACTGAGAACACAGCATCGCATACCATTTCTTTCCTCCTCTGCCGTAGGGTCAAGCCATGTGTAAAACAGATCCACCGATGAGATTAATTGGGGGAATTAAAAACACGCGTGTGCATATGGAGAATGTGTTACAATGTAGTATCTGTTTATAACTATTTTCTCAACCTAGTGAAGCACATAGAGTCAATACCGTTGTTCATAACTACTTTCTCAACCTACAGAAGCACAAAGAGTTAATACCGCCTCCACTAAGACTCAAACCCATGGCCATGACCTTTTATTTGGGAGAGTCACTTTGTGCAACTAAACCGCAAAGTCATTGAATTGGCACCAGATCTATTTTTTTAATGCATCAGATTGGTTCTCATGTACTCATGGGGAGGGTAATTATCATATGATAAGTAAACGTGCAAGTAAAATCATTTACAAGTGCACATATTTTCACTTACAAGTGCAAGTAATTTACCTTGTTAACATTCGTGCACCTAGGTACACCTAATTATAACGTTAGGTGCATTTAGTATTGATGCTCAGTGTACATTTTACTTGCACTTGCAATACATTTTACTTTCACTTGTAATACAATTTACTTGCACTTAGGTTCACTATATTAAACTGATACTTGCACTTATACATTTTACTTGAACTTTCATGTTCAATTATTTACGGAAATATCACCCCATTTTTTAAATAAGTGTTCCTGATCTGTTAGATCTGGACTACACGTGGGCAGATGACATACGTTCCCATTTCTTTCCTTCTATACACACACACACACACACACACACACACACACACACACATATGCTCTGTCCCATTTTATCTTTCATACTTACTATTTATTAGTTAAACCAACTCTTTCTTTTTTCGAAAAGGAAAACCAACTCTTTCTTCTTTGTTTACTTTCTGTAGTATTTTCTTTTACTTATTTTTTAATTTAATTTTTTATGTTTAATAATACTTTTAGTATAGTTTCTAAATATATAAATTTTGTATACTAATACTAAACTTAATATTATGAAAAATTAAATAAAAAATAACTTCAATCAAACCTCGTTAACTGAACCAGACACATAAAATAAGACGGAGGGAGTATGTATATACACACATACACAAATCTTAATCTACATTCTTTTCCAAAGACAAAGACTTCTACGAAGTGTTTCAAAATTTCCATTTTCTAAGAATACAAATTTATTTTGACACAATTCAAATTATTAGTGAATTTTTTGAAATTAATATTTTTAAATGCCTACTCATAAGCTAATTTTATTTCAATTCATTAAACAGAAATAATTGATTTTTAGCAACTCATTTTTTTTTCTTTTAACATTTTCCTTGTTGATCGGTTGTTGGAGACCTGGACCTGCCTACCCTTCATCACTCTTCCTTCAATTCACATGCATCTTTGTCTTCCTTCACATGCATCTTTTCTGTACTGTTATCAAAGCTTTCTGAAATGTCTATATAGTAATTAAGTCTTTGGTCGGTAGTTATACTCATATAGCGCGCGTAAGTTGCACATAACATTAATTATTATTATTTTTTTAAGTACTATATATGACTCAATTTCTCAACCTACTTCAGTACTACTTATTACTCAACAAAGAAACACGTAAATAAATATAATTCTCAAAAATAGGCAATCAAACAAGAGTGCAGAAAAGTATACAATTACTCTTAACAATTTATGACATGGACAGTACAATTTTTTTCAACCAATTATTATTTCACATGTAAAATACGTACTACTGGATCTCTAAATTCTTATTAGTCAAATATTCAATTCGACTTCTTGTAAACATTTTTTCTAAGTTTTTATTTTGAAAAACAATCAAATAGCTATGGCCTTACTTTTATCTAAACAAAATAAAATCATAATTATATTATTAGAATTCATGCATAATTCAATCAATTTTTTTTTTTTGATGATAGAAGATGATGAGAAAGGGAAATAAATAATTTTGTCTCCGCCAAGTACTATGTAGTTTGATGGCATCCCGGTGGGTAGGAATTTTAAGTCTAGAGGGGGGTGAATAGACTTGAACAGATTTTTTGAAAATTAACGATTCATATGAAGAAGCTCCGAAGAGTTACTTCTTTGCTACTTCAACGATTTGAAGTTTACGCAACGAAAATTAAAAATACCCTTAGCTCGTTAGTTTGTTTCCACGTAGTTTGTTCTTTAAAAGATTAGTTTTGCGTGAATGTTATGCTGAAATGAAGCGCAGTAATTAAAGTAAAGAGATTGAGAGAGAGATTTTTATAGTGGTTCGACCAACTCAGCCTACTCCACTCTTCTCCTTAAACACTTAGAAGATTTTCACTATTCGTCTATTCCGTTAGTACAAAAGGACGTTCAAGCCTTGATCACAAAGCCGACCTTGAACTCCCTAGATTTTTCAACTCAACCGAGTTTACTTCGCCTCTTTCTACTTCTACCGAGAAGAGATACACGGGGTTGAAGAAAAATTTCCTCAATCTCCAACTAAAAGTCTTGGCTTTGAATGATATGATATTCTCTGTCTGAGCAGTGTTAGACATGTATGCCCTAGGAGCCAACATTTATTGTTTTGGGCATTAATTTCTTATTAAATAAATATAATAAATAATTATTTTATTTATTTTATTAAGGCTTAGTTAATATTTGATATTATTCCATACAATCTTCTTAATTCTTCATTCTTAAGTGTTAAAAATATGAGTGACGAAGAATTAATAAATGAAGTATTGTAAAAATGTTCCTAGTCATAGGAATTCTAATTGGGCATTAGAATTCCGATAAGACTAGCACATTGTCCTTCTTATGGTGAGTCTCATGCCATTCTGTATGAGATACAGAGAGTGGACATGTGGATGATTGTTAGAGAACAAGTCATTGAACATTGACTGACTACAACGTACCTCATGGTGTTTACCTACGTGTCATCGGTATGTTGTATGTTACAAGTATGCAATAATCCTTTGACTTGAGACGACATGGTTGTCTCGTACATATGGTGGACTAGTTTTTGCCAGTATGCGTTTTTGTTCCTTATGGGACTATAAGTGTACTTGGTGGCCTAGTTCAGTATTGTACGAAGACATGTGTGCGTTTAATAGAGGATCCACCGCCTTGAGGTAACGAGGATGTTCCAGTCTATTCAATAATCATACAACGAGAATCTCTGGCCACAGTATAATGAAGTTGGACTTCAGGTTAAGAATATTGAATAGACATTGACCGGGTTTATAGGTTTGACCAAGTTTGACCATGACCTTTACCTGGTTCGGAACAAGTGTTGTGTGGAAGGAATGTTGCATGATATTTGTAACTGAAAG
The DNA here is from genome assembly GCA_003576665.1 of Ipomoea trifida. Lineage (NCBI taxonomy): Eukaryota > Viridiplantae > Streptophyta > Magnoliopsida > Solanales > Convolvulaceae > Ipomoea > Ipomoea trifida. The sequence continues at coordinate 8,040,606 of CP025658.1, read as the reverse complement.
GTTCATTATAATATATTATAAAATATATTCATTGTTAACTAGGTAGTCATGACATACTACTAGGTGTCACTCATGACTTACGAGTTATTTAATAATGAGTTATTTAATATTACACGTTGCTAGTTTGACTATGAACCTAGAAAGTGACACGCCACGGATGCTTTTTAACAAATGTATATATGGCATCAAGTTGCCTTCAGTATTGGTCATACACGCGTTTAATTTCTCCACTACTTGGATGTCATCGATTCTCACATGGCTAAGTATAGCATCTTGTGTTTTAGTACACAAGCGATAGAGTGACTTGGTGGTTAGGAACTTATGTTGTTATACTTGAGGTTGTATGTGTGTTCAAAATAAAAATGGACACCATGGGCCAACACCTTCCCCCGGTCCCATGTCCTCATCAATAATAATAATAATTCATTGCATACATAAACCACTTGAAAATAATAAATATACATACATACTTCATACTTCGTTCTAACATTCAATTCTAACAACGTAACACTAGCACAAGCACTTATTCAATTATATTGATTAAATTAATTACTTATATAGATAATCAAGCGCAGCTAGGGCAGTCTGTGCAATAGTGAGCGAAAGAAGCAGTATAGCTGCAAAGGTGGAAATCCCTGCCCATGGAGTGTGAAAATAATCGTGTCTTAGTCTTGCCATCAACACATTCCTGAGTTTTTTGCAATGTCGATTCAATTCCTTGCACAGATCTTTGTAATAGAAACCATCACCACTGTAATATGTAACCCCTTTGCAAAGGTCGTTAAAAAGACGGGTCACTTCTTTGTCATCTCCCAGTCCATTTATAAAAACATCTTTAAGACGAAGTAAGTTGACATCCTTCTCTGTATTAATAAGATCATCCATGAACTTGGCATAATCTGTGAAATACATGGGATGCACATCCGGAGAATGTTGCTCGTAGGCTATGAGATTTCTGAAGAAGGTTTCTGTTGGATGATAGAGAGCGAAAGAGGGGATCTCCAATACGCCGTGATTGAACTTTATATCGAATAGACTTATGGTTTGATTAGACGAGGTGTTACTAATCTTGCCAACCTTTTTGAACCGAACTCCAGCTTCTTGAAGCTCACTTGCAGTACGGATACTGCATAATAAAGCAGCGTCTTCATCATCTATAATTTGTTGTGGTTGTTTCCAAAAGCAGCAAGAAGAATTAGAAGAACATGTCTTCTGCTGCTGATGAATCTGCCCATTATTTTGGGGTTGGCAAAGAATGTGCACTATCTGAAGTAAATGCTTTATCTCTTGGGGGTTGACCTGTGTGAGCATAAAAATAATATAAATATAAATACAGTCCAACTATCAGCTTAGACTTTTAGTTGGATGGAGCACATGATTCAATTTGGTATCTGAACAACCCAGTTCGAAACTCTGCGCCACCCATAAAAAAAAAAATAAAGTCTTTGGTCCACGTGTTGCTTGGAGCCCATCAAAGTCAAGGACACACTCGAGAGGCGTGTGAACATAAAAATAATATAAACATAAATGTGCAGTCCAACTATCATTCAATTACCTGAGTATTGAGTAGGGAGATAATGTTCATCTTTGGAATCTTATTCCGAAATGCAATTTTCACCATCTCTGAGAATTCTGGGTTGCCAGGATTACTAATCATGTCATAGATTGCTTGCAGAACAAAGAAGGGGAGTTGGTTTTCCAGGAGCAACATGTCACGAAGAATATTACATACCGTCCCTTGAATCTGCATGAAAATGGGATCAAATATGCGTTTTTGCATCATTAAAAGACCGGATTGTCTAATAACAAATTCCACTATAAAGCAACCATCAAGCAATAACATCTTCACGAATTCATCCCCTCTAACTTTTAGTATGTCATCACCATAATAGCTCTTCGCTTTGCCTTCCAAATCCTTTAATTTCTTCCAACACTCCTCCACACCCACTCCTCCTGCTCTGTTTAAAAGGGACTGTGTATACAATACCTTCAACCTTTCCATTTTCCTCAACTCCGGCTTCCCATGATGGTAAGGCCCGATGGATATTGTCAAAGGTGTATAAGCCTCTGGGTTTGGTTTACGCAGCCTCTCGTGCACTTTGAATAGACATGCTTCTGAAGATAATTGTTTTACATTTTTAAGCTGTTCGGAAAGGATTCTTTTTGGTAAATCTTGTAGATGTGTTGCTTGCCTGTTACATTGATGAATTGTAGTCAGTATTAGTGTTCAAACTATTTTTTTTTTGTTAATACCCAATTTAATCCTCAATTGTTAAATTAAGAAAAATCATAGAGATCAGAGGTGTCAACTAAACAAAAGGTGTTAGACAAATATAATTGCTTTTATTTAACATTCCTACATATATACAAAGAGCAAATACCAGTTTTGGTCCCACGACTATTAGAAAAATGACAATTTTGGTCCACATGTTTCATTTCTACCAATTTTGGTCCCACGACTATTGTTTTAGTACCAATTTTCATCCACGACTATTGTTTTAGTGCCAAAATTCATCACGTCGGTCACCCATTCGTTTAAAATGTCCAAAAATCTAAAATTGTTAAGCGTATTTTCATCATTTTCAACTTAATATTTTAATTTGAGTATGAATAAATGGATTTAAGTCCTAAAATCGATCAAAATTCGCAGTTTTCCTCCTCATTTTACCTTAATTTGAGGAGGAAAAATTGTGAATTGTGATCGATCTTATGGCTTAAATCTCTTTATTCATGCTCAAATTTGCGATATTGAGTTGAAAAGGACGAAAATACCTTCAAAATTTTTAGATTTCAACACGTTTTAAACGAATGGGTGACCGGCGCAATGAATTTTGGCACTAAAACAATAGTTGTGGGACCAAAATTGGTACTAAACAATAGTCGTGGGACCAAAATTGGTAGAAATGAAACATGTGCACCAAAATTGTCATTTTGCTAATAATCGTGGGACCAAAATTGGTATTTGCTCTATATACAAACTAAACTAATCATTTCAATATGGATCAGGCTACCTGAGCAACATTTTTTTCACCATCAAACATGATAATATATGATTTTTTTTTTAACGGTAGGGTGAGATTAGTCAATTCACTATACGTGATGAATATAAAATCAAAGGTAGTATAGCTTGACAGAAGGTCTTGAACATTGGTAAGAGAATTGAATGAGCACAAACCTTCTTATTTGTTGAACTTTGTTCCTGCGGATTGTCGCCAATATGAGACGCCATGGCATTGCTCGTCAAGTATACCTCTGATATATGAAGCTAAGAGAATGAGCAGTGAAACAGCCGATGAGCTATACATCTCAACCTCTTGCAATTTTTATGAATAAAAATATTTTATAGTTTATTTACTTTTACTAGAGAATATATATATATTTTCAAAAAAAAAAAAAACTAGAGAATATATATATATATATATATATATTATATATATATATATATATATATATATATATATATATATATATATATATATATATATATATATATAATGGTGCTGGGGTGGGTGAGGGGCAACTGCCTCCATGGTCCCTTCTAGATCCACCCCAGTAATTGTTATAACTGATAGATTTTCAAGAGTTGTGATTATTTTAACAAGGGAAAAGGTCAAATAAATTCTTAAATTTTATCTGAAAGGTCAATTAAGTTCCTAAACTTTTAAAAAGTGTAACTACACTTTCTAACATGTTATATTGGGCAATGAAGTCTAATAGCCGGTAATTGACCTGCTATTACAGGTCATTTCAATTCCGGCATCATTTCAGGCGATAGTTCGGCGACCAGTACCGGTAGCAGAAAAATATGTATGAACCCTAGTGACCCTTTTACCTTTTAACAATTTGAAATACACTTGAACTCGCTCAAGACATGCCTGGAAAGTATGAATGAACTGAAGGAGCAACTAAGCATACATACCTCACTGCCTTTGACACTGCAAAAAATTGGATTTTTAGTGGGTTATTTTCCGCCAAGGTTTATTTGGCATTTGGCTGCTCTTTAGAGATGAGAAATCGTTGCATTTCAAGGTGTTGAAGTTCTTTGCTTTATAGCACGCAGATTTGCGAGGCTAACTTTAGTTAATTGCGTCACCAGTATGACCTCATCCATGACCTACATCTGGCCACATTTATATATATCCATGTTTTACGCCGAATATATTAAATTATACTCCGTATATGATAACATTTTCAAATTCAATTTAATTCTCAACTAACACTTTCATCACATTTTAGACATTTGGTTCAAATGTTGGAATGAGTAATGTGTTTAGGCAAAGAAAAAATCTCTTGTTAGTAATAAATATGAATTTGAATCAAATGCATACATACCGACGTCGTAAACTAAAATAAAAAAAATTTAAAAATTATTTATGATATACAACGACGATTTAAAAACAAAAAAAAAGCTGACGTCGTATATTATATTCCTTCTTTTATTTTTTTTAATAATTAGGTTACGACGATTAGTAATAAAAACTGACGTTAAAAGTGTTTTTTTTTAAATTATAAATTAATTTATAGTTTAGACATCTGTTTTGGAAAAAATCGATGTTATAGCCGGAATTTTAGCTAGAGCTTTGCTTGAAGCAACCGGATGGGAAGAAGAAGCAGAGGAGCTATCAGTAGCCCCAACGCAGAAATGAGAAGAAGAAGAAGAAGCAGAGGAGCTATCAGTAGCCCCAACGCAGAAATGAGAAGAAGAAGAAGAAGCCATAAACTAATAAAAGGAAAGAAAGAAGAGGGCCTACCTGAAAGTTCGAAACTGACATCGGAGAGAGGAAAAAAAGGACAGTGACGGGGAAGAAGGGCATAATGCATGCGGAGGAAAGCAACAGGATCACGACGGAAGATAAGTAGCGAAAAGGAGAGAAGGCGGCGGAAATGGTGAAGAAAGTTTGACAGCGACGGAAGAGGGTAAACAGTAAAAACGTGAAAAAGATGGGTCATTTATAGGGATAAAGGGCAAGGGGATAGAGACACGTGGCACGGATCGGACAGCTGGGCTGAAGATGTGCCAGTTGACAGCCGTTCAAGTGTGAAAACCATAATTACCTTTATGGGGAATTAAAGGTAATGATTAATGAGGGAAAGTGGAAAAGGTGGAGGAGTCAAAACCGACGGCGGAAGGTCAGTCAGCTAAACCCAGTCGTTGATAGTCGACCTAGAAGTTCGGGTTGGGCAAAATGTTCAGACGAAACATGGGAAGTCGGACCAAAAGTTTCCTGTAGAAAAAGGTCGGTAGGAAAGAATTTACTTTGGGGTCTGTGTGACAATTTGCACTTATGATCACACGCCTTTAAGGCGATATGATGGTGTCAAGAAGTCCTCTGCCCCGTAAAAGATAAGGATCAAAAGCATTTATGGCAGTGAGTCTAACATATGATGAGACATGTGGAGGATAGAGACGAAATAAGGAAGGTCGGATAGAGGTGAATCGTGACTGACGTAAGAGGAAGTTTGGGAGCCCCGGCATAAGTACTTTTTCGAGTTGTGCTTCGCGTAACTTGAGAAAGTGAGGGACGGGGGGAGGGGGGAGTAAAAACTTTCGTTCTACAATCAGGAATGAGAGGCGTAGGTGAAGGAAGGGCGGATGGTTGTAGAGAGGTCGGAGTTACCAGTACTTTTCCGAGTCGTGCTTCTCGTGACTCAGGAAAGTGAGGGACTAGGGGGTTAAATTTTCTAAAGGCTAAGGGAAAGAAGAAAGGAGTAAAATGAGCGAAAAGATAGAACACTAAAAGGGGCCGAGCTGCTAGCATGCCTCAGAGGGTGCTTCGTGTAAGTCAGGAAAATGAGACGGGGAGGAACATTAAGTTTGAAGATAAGGAGAAGAGGGAGTGAAGAAGAAGTGAGATATTTTTCCAAATCATGCTTCGCGTAGCTCGGGAAAATGAGGGACTAGATGATGGGGTAAGAGTTAAGGCTCGGGACCTGAAGCTCGGAGGGAGAAAAGAGACGATCGATGAGGGTGATGGAAGACTCATGAGAAAGGAATTGAATGTAGGCTTGAAGGAATGGATCTGGAAGAAAGGGGGTCTAACGACGACCGGCTGGTGATTGGTCGGTCGGTTGCGGAACTGTTTATTGAGGTTATTCAGTAGACTACTTTGTGGTGCTATTGAAACAATTAATTACCATGGAGAAGGAAGAACATGAGGAAGGCCGATGGAAGGAAGGCGAATGGTCGGATAGTCTAACCAGTCAAAGGGTTCGGGTCGAGCCAGGAGGTTCAAAGGCGGTGCGAGTAACGCGGTGTAAGAAAGACGGTTGGGGAAGTTTCCTAAAGAGTGGCGGCGGTTGGGCGCGGATTTTGTGCAAGGAATATGGAAGGAAAATCGCTACAGATTATGAAGTTAACTTAAAATGTAAGAGTTAATACCTCCAATGGTCCTCCGAGTATTAGCGATATACCAGTGGTGGTCCCTCGTCTTTAAAACGACCAGGATTCGTCCTCTATCTTTTTCAAAATAACCACCCGTGGTCCTCTCGTAGAAACGGTGTCAAACTGACGTTAAAAATGAGGGCAAATTGGTCATTTCCATGTATTTGATGTTTAATCTCAAATTTTTCAGTTGAGAGCGTCATTTTTCCCCAATTGTCAGCCCTAAGCTCAAGTTCTTCAAGTTGTCTCGCCAAAGGAGGCTTCATATGAGGATGGACCATTTTATGCCATGGATGAGGATGAAAAAAATCCCATCGCCATTGTAGCAACGACAAACAATTCATGTACACCATAAGAAGATGGATATATAAGCAAGTCTTCTTAAGCTTCCATTTGATTTACTTGAGAGGCATGAGCATTATACCATGAACATTCACTCAAAAAGCCATGACCAAGATGAACAGTATTCAAGATTCTTGGATATCAAATTTATTTGCAGATAGATAAATTACAAATTCTCAGTTGTTTGAAAATTGCAAAAATTCTTTTATTGATGGGAAAGGAAGCATACATTTGCTATTATTCTACTAAAGCCTTGAATCCAATTCTCATAATAAAACTAATTTTAATTTTTCTACAATAAAAACTAAAATTTACCTTTGAATTTGAAGGGAATTTCACTTTTAAGTGAATGTTGGTGGGATGGGCGAATCAAAGCTCTCCAGAATCTTCGTCTTCACACCGTTGCTCTTTTTCTCTTCCTCTTTGTTTCCTCCGAACAATATGCGATCGGGGACGGGGAAGACGTAGATTCGCAGAGGCGCCGAGGCTCACATGGGGTGCCATAGGGTCATCGACGTAGATCTGCGGAGGCGCCGAGACCTTGCCGCAAGGAGTGGACGCCGCCCGTGGCGGCTCCAGCGATGATGGAATTCCACGAATCCTCCTTTTGGCGGACCTAGACCATGGAGCAGTCGAACGCGCCGCCGACATCGTCTAGCGACCCTTGAAGTTTCCGGCGACCCTTAGAGGACAGTATTACCTTGGCTATGAGTCGTTGAAGGGTCAATCTTTGTTGTTGAGCTTCGACAGCAGCCATTGCAGCAGAAGCTTCTTTCCCCAATTTACCCATATTTGACTTTAGTTCGTGAAGCTTTGTTTCTGCAGATTCCAACTTGGACATATAATCTGGATTGCCATTAGATTCCCTTGCTTTAGCTTGTCGCAGTCGAACGCGCCGCCGACCCTTGAAGTTTCCGGCGTCCCATAGCGGCGGCTGAGGGTTTAGAGAGGGCTTTCAGATGATTGTAAGAAGAATGGAATTGTAGTTTGTAGGTCTGATTTTGCAGATTCCAACTTGGAGAAGGGGCTAGCGGTCAAGTTCTTCATTTTGGGGGAAATTGATTTTGGAGAAGGAAATTGGGTAAATTCCAGCCACGAAGAATAGCTTAAACGATGAAATAATTTTAATGTCAATTTTGCCCTCAAAAATTAACGTTTAATTGACACCCAACCTAACGGAGGACCACGGGTGGTTATTTTGAAAAAGATAAAGGACGAATCCTGGTCGTTTTAAAGACGAGGGACCACCACTGGTATATCGCTAATACTCGGAGGACCATTGGAGGTATTAACTCTAAAATGTAATAAGTAAAGATGTCCTAAAGCATATATGGTAGTTTAGAGTTACCAAAAGGGAGAGGTAGGTCCCTCTTATATAAATAGGGGTATAAAGCCTTGAGAAAGGCTAAGCAATTCATAATACAAACAAGCCTAAACGCTGCTCAAATTACGTACCAAATACTTAGTCCATTTTCCAATAGTGTTGGTCAGCCGATCAACCATCCGTAGTTGATAAAACTAATACTATATGTATCATTAGTACACTTCAACTCTAAACGTTTTGATAAAGGTAGGAGGAATGACATGCCATTCTCCTTGTTCTGATATAAAACCGGCCTCCAAATACAATAACGTGTGGGACACACTTCACAGTAAATAATTAAAATGATGTATTTAAGTTTAATTTCAGCAGAAGCATCTAGGATTCTACAAACTCTTTTATCGCAACGCACAGTTCCTTAGCTTTGGGTGGATCAGAAAGCTCAATGCCATGTCGCCCTCCCTCAATGAACCGACCCACCGCTTTCACTCCCATATTTTGCAACGCATTCAATACCTCCACTTGCCGGTCAACCGTCGGGTCTCCCTTACTACCCGACACCCAAATCTTCCACCCCAGACGCTTCACCTCATCAAACATGCCGGGATTCGCTTTAATCTCAACCATTGGATTACAGTAAACGTGATCCCGGTCAACGCCCAGTGGAAGTGCCACCTCCCACGTCAGATCGGTCAGATCCAACGGAAGCACCTGATCATTCTCAGATCTTAATTCCGATCCTGTCCTCTCCATCCCCCCAAAAAACGGTTCGTGTAATATCAGCCCTTTGATCTCCAAAGGCTTCAGCTCCGCACAACTCTCCGACGCGCGTAGGCCCACGCGGTAGGCTAGGTTCCCGCCGGCGCTTTCGCCCATGAGAAAGCACCGAGAGAAGTCAACGGAATTTCTCAGCCACTCATCGTCGGTGTTTTTGATCCAGTGCAGTGATTCCAGGCAATCATCGTACGCCGCCGGCAGCCGGTCCTCCGGCGCGCGGCGGTACGAGACGGAGACCACCGCCGCCGATATTTCCGTGGCCATGGCGCGGTAGAAATCTTGGAAGCTCGGCTCGTGCGGGCCGCCGACGATAAATCCTCCGCCGTGAAAGAAGAGTATGAGGGGCAGTTTGGATTGGGGCGGAGAATCAAGCGCCTGGCGGGGTAGGATAATTCGAGCCCAAGTGTTTTTGGATTGGTTTATGGAGATATCTTTGGTTAGAACTAAGGATGGATCAACGGCGTAGGTTGGGTCGGCGGTGTTTTCCCGAATACGTGTTAATGAACCATCTGGGTTGCGTATGAAACCCATGGTGTCGTAGAGCTCGACTAGCTTGGGATCCATGGCTACACTATGGAAAATTGGGTGAGTTTAGAGATAAGATGGTGGGGTGGGTGCATCTTATCTTATGGCAATGGGTAGAAGTCATGTTACTTTAATGTCCACTTCAATTCTAAGAAGTTTCCTAGAGCATCAATATTAAAAGCCACGTATCTAAATCTAAAAACATAAGAAGTATTAATCCAGGTTATACCCTGGTTTATGTCCGTTTTTTCCGTTAATTTTTGTTGTACCTTATGCTATAAAAGTTGTACTACATAATTTTTTGGACAAAAATGATCCTACCGTTATAACTTCTGTTATATTTTCAAATTATAATTACCATGAACATGCACACACAATATTTTTTCTTACATTCTTCAATGATAAGTTTGAATTCATTTAGACTTTAATTAAATATTACCATAATAACATAATTATATTTAGTAATTTATCATTTCTATAATTCTTACTTCAATAATATTAATATGAATTCTACAATTATAAATAAATATTATATATATATATATATATATATATATATATATATATATATATATATATATATATATATATATATATATATACACACACACACACGTACGCACTATTTAAAATTGAGACAAGATTTTTAGATATCAATTTGTGAAAGTGTATTTGAATTGAGATATTTGAAATCAAGTATTATGTATATCCATATATGAATATGAGTTTATAAGGAATATATATCTAATTAGAAGAAGACTACATTTAAACAAATTTTATTTATTTTCAAAGACAAAAAAGTTGTAATACAACGTTGAGTACCTTAAAATTACAGTGGAACATATTCATCACAATGAATTTGAATTTCTTGTGTTAATTTCAAATACATACAGAACAAAAATTTTACTCAAATATCTATGAAATTTCAACAACTCAAAAAAAATGCATTATATTTATTTCAAAATGATTTATTAATTGAGTTTAAATATTTGGCACAAGTCTTCGCGCAAAGCGCGTAGAAAAAACTAGTAGAAGAGATAAGAGGGAAAGAGAAAAACAAAAAAGTAAAAAGAAATACTAAACAATGGATTCTGACCTACACTTAAAAAAAAAAAACAAAAAATTGATGTTTACGCGCCAGCGGATGCATGCACTGCACACGTCTAATTGGACGTTGTTGTGTGCGAAACACGCACATCTTCTCATGCTTCCTTGGCATTATGTCAGCGAAACACGGTTTCAAAAGTCATAATTTGCATGCGAAATTTAATTTTCTCTCACTATCCTTCTCTCTTCTTCATGTGGCCATCTCACCCTCAAATATCCAAAAAAAACCATTAGCGTAAATGCTCTAAATAATATTCAAAGAAAAAATCGAAATGAAATATAATATTTATATTAGAAAATGCAATCATTATATCGTTGATTTGGAAGTAATTAAAAAAATATATTAAAAAACGAAGCAAAAGTTTAAAATCCTAATTTAGGGGAAGAGGCATGCGTCCGCCAAAAATGAGTTAATACTTTTGTAAATAAGCATGCTAATTAGTTATAAACTAAACCTGTATATGCATTATTTTTATTTCCGTAAAATGATTGTTGTAAATTCCGGTCTTTAAAATTTCGCATTAGATATTACTTGAGGCGATTGCTAATTATTGGTCTTGGTAGAGTTTGTTAGGAGTTAGGATAATAGTAGCCTTATTTCCAAAAAAAAAAAAAGAAAAAAAAAGAAAAAAAAGAAAGAAAAAAAAAAAAAGAGGATAATAGTTGCCTTAGTAGGTGTATAAAGTTGACTAAATTCAGCAGCAATTGGACCAGACTGACAGAATCCAGAGTAAATATCCAAAGTCAGACAAAACTATTGAAAAAAGATTTTTTAGTATAAAAATAATACATTTAATAAGAAAAATAATTAAGTAGTGCCATGTTATGATGCGAGTATTAAAAATTAAATTTAGTAGAATAATGTAGCATCACTTGTATGATATTTTAGAATATTTGACATGCAATTTTGAGAGTAGGATGTGGAATTGCTTTGCCACTGCCATCTCATTTATTCTCTCCACTATATTATACTTCAAAACGATTCAATATACATATTTTGATTTTTTAAAATATGTTTGGTTCGTAGAATGAAATTTAGGTGAATACAAAGCTCATTTAATTTCATAATAAAGTGATTATTTAGTTTGTTAAAGTAATGGACTTCAAAATCTACTGTACTAAAAGAAAGTTAGGTCTATAATGGGTGAAAAAAATGATTGTCAAATTATTAAATACATATGCATTTCTTTAATTTATAATTAGATGTCTACAATGCCCTTATTCAAAAAAAAAATATTCATTATTAACAAATTTAAAATGAAATATAATTTATATTGTCTATATTTTCTACAATACAAATATTCTTTACCTTCAAATTAAATAAATTTGTAGTTAAAAAAATAATACATATGCATTTCTTTAATTTATAATTCGATGTCTACAATGCCTTTATTAAATAAAATATTCATTATCAGCAAATTTAAAAACATATATAATTTCATTAGTTATATTGTCTATATTTTTTACAATGCAAATATTCTTTACCTTCAAAATTTTTTTTTGAGTACTATTGATTCTGTACAATGTAGTATCTTCAAATTTATTAGTTAATTATATCCACTACACTGTTCATTGTTTTCTTTTTACAGTATCTTGTAATCAAATATCAAAGTTATACTACAAAATAATGTTATATATATATATATATATATATATATATATATATATATATATATATATATATATATATACACACACACACACACACACCAAGTAGTATGTTAATAACATTGGAAAAATTTTAAAAACAAAACAGTTTGAAGTCAATCATATTAATTACTTAGGGATGATTTGTTGACAAAGAAGACATTCAAATAACTCAATAACTTGATATAAAACTCTTTATTAAAAATGTCAATGTAGGGCAATGGAACATTGTGACACACTTGATGCATTGAAAAGATGTTGAAACTACAACATTGCAGGAATCAATTTTTCAAATTTAGAAAACGAAGAAATTTCAAAAATAGCTACCGTTGCAGCATTCATTAATCCTATATGTAAAATACTTATTGTGCAATTCTTTAAATATATTAAAACTACTATAAATTTACAATTCATTTCATTTTCTACAATCAACTTAATTGATTAGATTAAAGACAAAATCAGCATCAATCTTGACAACAAGAATAATTGATATATAGGATGTAGCCACTGTTTAAATATGTTTATGCACAATATTTAACTGAATGCATTGTGATGAAAATGCAGCAGTGGTTACTCCAAGATTAATATTAAATCAACAAAAAAATTTACAAAAGAACAACACACGTACACACAAAATCAAGTACTGCACTCATTCATACTAATTTCAAAATTATAAACTTCAAAATAACATGTGCAAAATGGATGTAGAAACTGTTGATGAAACTGGACATATTGCAGCATCAGTATTCGGAGTACCTGCAAAGTTATTGTTATTACTATCAAGTAAACATGTTATGAAACTAGAGCAAAATGACTACTCATTAACCTTCTACAAATATAATAAATATTAATATGTTTCTCAATATTTTCACATGAGAATGTACGACACAAATCTCACAGCACATGAAACACGTAAGGGGAAAACTACCACTGCCAAATATCAATAGGCGCTTGCAATATGAAGAGTTCATAGTGCAACTAAAAACATAGTTATATATACAAACGCAACGAAATAAATCTACAATTTCTTACATCATAATCTTATTGCATGACGACATTGTCCTCTATACTACAACAATAACTCAAATGCCAATGACACATTACCAAATACCAATAAGTAAATTAAAAAAAAAAAAAGACAAATACTGAAGATAAAGATAATGACAATGCTACCCGAAAGAGAATTAAAATGACTTAGAGAAATTCAAAACAAAAAGTAGTATTTATTTATATTATCATTTTTAAACTAAGTATTTAGATTAGCATTTCTACAAAATCGCAAACATTTATTTTAGTAACAATTATAATCAAGCTCTTATATATTATATTGCATTCATAAACTTTGAATTATCAATTTAAATAAACAAATTCAACATTCAATTTCATATGCTTGAACCTCTCCTATATAATCTTACATTGATATACTTTGAAATACTTATTTAAAAATAAACAATGGGCATTATTTCATTCGTGCAATGCGCGTGAAAAAGTAGTTTATATTATAATGTTTGGTTAGGTTGAGGAATAAAAATAAAATGTAGAACTCGTCAAATAGGTCTATCTACTACATGGAAGTGCTCAATTAACCCATTATAGTCTAAAATAAGAGCTAATTTAATACAAAAATATCTTAAAATTCTTACATTTATCATTTTTTTTCCAAGTTCCATCAGGTTGCCCATGCATATATAAGCTGACTTGGAAAGTTAATTGTTAAAATTGGTTGTTTACATGAAATTTATTAAGGCTATAAATTAAAACCAAGCAAACCCTATCAGTATGCCCTTCATCTTAGATTTCTTTCTTCAGCTTTGTTTTTTCAAACACATCTCCGACTTCTTTCTTCAGCTTCATTCGTCTTCTAAAAATTGTATCAGCTTCGCTCATTTACTTAATTTGAATTGTCTTTATCTTAGACTTTATCAGGTGCGCGAAACAACTTGGAGCATGAGTCTGTGATGTGCTGTCGTTGTGCACTGAAAGCCCCAATTTGCACAACTTGCGATTCCAGGAGGAAACTTTTTGGTTGTGATAGATGGAATGTGAGAATATGTATATTATTTTTACATTGGTGCAATTTTTGGAATGATCAATTTAGTAAATGTGTTTGAAACTTTTCAAGAGGGGTTCGCGTGCCATTTTTTTGTTTGGAAATATCAAATTTTATATACTAGAGAATAAAATGAGAATGATGTATTTGTAATGAAAATTTTTGTTTTAATCACCTCATGTAGAATTAAAGTGATGCCACACCACCAAAAGTGAAAAATCCACTTTTCAGTCGATTGAAGCAATTCCCACCAAAGGCGGAATTATATAATTACACCTTGCCCGTAAGGGCAGCCTGAATGGCAAAACCAAGACGCTCGCGGCCGTGAGGTCCATCATAGGGTGAGGGTTTGCCTCGATAAACCCAATATAATTACACCTCTAAAAAGTGGAGTTTAAACTTTTTGGTGGATTGAAGTAACTCTATCGAAAGGTGGAATTATATTTATAATTTCACCTTTCGGTAGAATTGGAGCCACGCACCGAAAAGTGAAAAGTGAAAAATTCACAAGTGAAAATGTCTAAGAAAGAACTAAGAATCAATCGCAGCCGTCCACATGTCTAGATATAATGGATTAGATGTACTTATAAAAAAAAAACAATATCTTTCATATTGGGACACTTAATGATAACTTTTGATGCAACTAATGATAACATTAATTGCACTTACTTCAAAATCCAATTACTTACAAAAATGTCACAGTGTTTAAAAAAAAACAACATATTAGGTCTAGACACGTGGATGACTGTAATTGGTTCTCAATTTCTCATAGACAATTGGTTACGTTCTCACCTAATCCGTCCTCTATATATGTGTGTTTTCAATTAAAAATATGATAAATTTTCAATAAAAAGTGATGGTTGATCACAACCATCCATCAAATTAATCATCCACTCATCAGACTTGTCAAATAGTTCCAGAATGAGAGGAACAGTTTTGTTGGACTAGTCCTATGGCACCTTCTGGTAAACAGTCAACACCAAATATTTATATTAATTCTATACGAAACTTCATGGAAGCCAGAAATTGAATTTTTAATTAGAGATGAAGTGGACGTAAATTAAAACTTATAAAAAAGACAATGCTCAATTGCTCATTCACACCAGCCTTATCTATCTGAGACTGGATCGGAGTTGAACATCTTGTGTTTAAACTTAGCTAATTTCTCTACTTCGAATAATTGTACCCATGGATCCCAAAGATGTTGAGATCTATGGCATGTTAGGCTTTGAATGCAACCCAGATGGTTCAATCACACGGCAACGGGAACTTCCTTCTACCTTCGACCCAACATCCGCCGTTGACCCTTCCTTGGTCCTCGCTAAGGACATCTCCATCAATGAATCCAAAAGCACTTGGGCTCGAATAATCTTACCCAGAAAAGCTGTTGATTCTCAGCCTAAATCCAAGCTGCCCCTCATACTCTATTTTCACGGTGGAGGCTTCATCGTGTGTAAAGTGGACACGCCAAACTTTCAAGATTTTTATCGCCATATCGCCACTGAAGTATCTGCGGTGGTAATCTCCGTTGAGTACCGCCGCGCGCCGGAGCACCGGTTGCCGGCGGCCTACGATGATTGTATGGAAGCGCTGTATTGGATAAAGAACAGCGACGATGAGTGGCTCACAAAATACGTTGACTTTTCTAGATGTTTTCTGATGGGCACAAGCGCCGGTGGCAACATAGCCTACCGCGTGGGTCTAAGCGCGTCATCGATTTGTACGGAGCTGAAGCCATTAGAGATAAGAGGGCTGATATTACACCACCCATATTTCGGAGGGAAAGAGAGGACTGGGTCGGAACTAAAATCGGTGGATGACAAGCTATTTCCTTTGCGCCTAAATGATCTGATGTGGGAGACGGCACTTCCGGCCGGCGCTGACCGAGATCACGTTTACTGCAATGCGATGGTGGAGATCCGGTCAAATCCCGGCATGTTTGATCAAGTGAAAGCTCTGGGGTTGAAGATTCTGGTGTCGGGTTGCGGTGGGGATCCATTGGTTGACCGGCAAGTGGAGGTTTTGAATGCGTTGCAAGACGCAGGCGTGGAAGTGGTGGGCAGGATTATTGAGGGAGGTCACCATGGCCTTGAGATTGCTGATCCATTGAAAGCTAAAGAATTGTGTATTGCGATAAAGAAGTTCGTAGCATCCTAATTTGTTCTGTTAGTTGGAACCTATATATTTTCCTCTGGTTGTATGTTATTGAAAAGTTATTGAAAAGATGATAAAAGATGTAATAAACATTGACTCATAATTATGTATTTGAAAATACAAAAAGTGTGCTTTAACGTGTTCTCAGTGCAACCACACTACTACGTATGTAAATATACATCGTATCATACAATGTTAAAAAATGCACAACACTACACATGCTAGAATAATAATTATTATTTTTATATGATTGATTATTATTTTCTATGTCTCATAAATATTTATTTAAATTTAATATAATAATAATAATAATTCTATTATTTGTCAGTTAAAATAAGTAGAAACTTTTTAAAGTTGCAATTATGTACATAAAAATGTCAATTTTGTTCAACAAAGCATAATTACGTATTAGTGACCTATATTACCAGGTAAATGTAAATGTCAATTTTTTATTTATTTTTTTTTTTTTGCATAAAATGTGTTAAAAAGGCCATCAAACTTTACCTGAAAAATTAATTAGACCCTCGAACTTTTTAAAGTTGCAATTAGAAGCATAAATATGTCAATTTAGTTCATCAAGTCATAATTACCTGTTAGTGACCTGTAATACCAGGTAAATGTAAATGTCACCTTTTTTTTTTTTTTTTGGCATAAAATGTATCAAAAAGGCACATCGAACTTTACCTGAAAATTTAATTAGGCTCTCAAACTTTTTAAAGTTGCAATTAGGTACATAAACAATTCAATTTAATTCATCAAGGCATAATTACCCGATAAATGTAAATGTCACTTTTTTTTGTGCATAAATTGTGTCAAATAGGCCATCGAGCTTTACCTGAAAAATCAATTAGGCCTTCAAACATTTTAGAGTTGCAACTAGATACATAAACATGTCAATTTAGTTCATCAAGGCATAATTACCTGTTAGTGACCTGTAATACTAAGTAAATGTAAATGTCACTTTTTTTTTTCTTTTTTTTTTTTTCACAAAATATGGCAAATAGGCTATCAACCTTTACCTTAAGATTGTTTTCTCATGGCGGCAAAGTTTGACAGAATCTCCTTCGTTCATATCTTTAGAGAAGGTAACTCTTATGCTGACTTCTTAGCCAACCTGGGCCAAACGAAAGATTGGGGCACTTGGGTTTTTGAAGATGCTCCGGAGGGCTTGGCGGCTCTTATTGCTCGTGATGCTGGAGTGCTTGCACCCATAGGATCATATAGTCTCGAGGCTTAGCCTTTCTTTTACTCACCAAAAAAAAAAAATTATTTTGAGAATATTTTACAAATATTATTTTAGAGATATTATTTTAGAGATATTATAGTTTCCTAATCCATAATATCCTAGGAATATTATATTGAGTCTAATATTTCCTATTCCTAATATATGTTTATGCGCGCGCAAACACATATATAGGTTCAGGATAAGGTGCGAAGGACTTTTCAGGTGAAAAATGCGCACAAATTTCAGTCATTAATTTCGTCTAGATCTACTATTCTTTAAAAAAAAAATTAATTACACTTCGAATTAACAAAAATTGTGCACTTGAAAGCATAAAAACGTGCACATGAAGGCACAAAAATGTGTACTTGAAGGCCAAATTCTGCAATCGAAGTAATTTATGGTACCAAAAAGAGAAGTTATTCAACTTAACTGTTATTGAAGTAATTACCCTTGCAAATCGTTTTGTAAATCTGACAAATTTCCATTAGAAAGTTAGTTATATGTTGTTGAAAAGAATGCAAAAGATATAACAAATATTGGCCCATTATTGTGCACTTGAAGACATAAAAATGTACACTTAAATGTAAAAATTAAAGATGTGCAATTGATGTAATTTATGGTATCAAAAAGGGAAGTTATCAAAATTAAGTGTTTTTTTTTTTTTGAAAGCAAAACTTATGTTTTATCAAACTTAAGTGTTATTCAAACAATTATCCTTACAAATCATTTGTAAATCTCAAAAATTTCATTAGAAATTTAGTTATATGTTACTGAAAAGAAGACAAAAGATGTAATAAACATCGGTACATAATTATGCAAATCACAAAATTTTGCACTTGAAAGCACAGAATGTGCACCCCAAGGCCAAACTATTGCACTCATTCACTCAAAGGCACAAATACTTCTAGAATGATAGGAACTGTATATTGGATTATTCCTAGCCGCCTTCTGATATACAATTTGTACTTTTAATCCTCTCTGAAACTTCACAGAAGCAACAAATTGAATTTTAGTTGGAGATTAAGTGGACGTAATTTAAAAATCGTAAAAGAAAAAAGAACCTATATATACACAGATAGCCATATATATGAAGTCCAACAATATCTTGTGTTAAACTTAGCCAATTTCCACATATCAAATTGTGGCCATGGATCCCAAAGATGTTGAGATTTATGGCATGTTAGGCTTTGAATGCAACCCAGACGGTTCAATCACACGTCAACGGGAACTTCATTCTACCTTCGACCTAACACCCGCCGTTGATCCTTCTTTAGTCCTCGCCAAGGACATCTCCATCAACCAATCCAAAACCACTTGGGCTCGAATTATCTTACCCAGAAAAGCTGTTGATTCTCACCCTCTATCCAAGCTGCCTCTCATAGTCTACTTTCATGGTGGAGGATTTGTCGTGAGTACAGTGGACACGCCTTACTTTCAAGATTTTTATCGCCATATCGCCACTGAAGTATCAGCGGTGGTAGTCTCCGTTGAGTACCGCCGCGCGCCGGAGCACCGGTTGCCGGCGGCCTACGATGATTGTATGGAAGCGCTGTATTGGATAAAGAACAGCGACGATGAGTGGCTCGCAAAATACGCTGACTTTTCTAGATGTTTTCTGATGGGCACAAGCGCCGGTGGCAACATAGCGTACCGGGTGGGTCTAAGCGCATCATTGATTTGTAGGGAGCTGAAGCCATTAGAGATAAGAGGGCTGATATTACACCACCCATATTTCGGAGGAAAAGAGAGGACCGCATCGGAGCTAAGATCGGTGGATGACAAGCTATTTTCTTTGCGCCAAATTGATCTGATGTGGGAGACGGCACTTCCGGCCGGCGCTGACCGAGATCACGTTTACTGCAATGCGATGGTGGAGATCCGGTCAAATCCCGGCATGTTTGATCAAGTGAAAGCTCTGGGGTTGAAGATTCTGGTGTGGGGTTGCGGTGGGGATCCATTGGTTGACCGTCAAGTTGAGGTTTTGAATGCGTTGCGAGACGCAGGCGTGGAAGTGGTGGGCAGGATTATTGAGGGAGGCCATCATGGCCTTGAGATTGCTGATCCATTGAAAGCTAAAGACTTGTGTATTGCTATAAAGGAGTTCGTAGCATCCTAATAATTTGTTCTGTTGAAATGTCAATGACAAAATATGACGTTAGAAATGTCAATGACAAAATATGTCATAATAAGGTTCAAATACAAAATACATTATAAATTACAATAGAATATTTTTGATACGTTACATGATAGTTAGTGACAGAATCAAAAATATACTTGAGGGGTAAAATGTGAAAATATTTATGAAAAAATATGATACATAACAATTGGATAAAATAATTTGAATACGAAAAACACTATAATCATAAGTACTTTTTAATTTTAATTTCTTTTATTTAGATAAATTTTAAGTTTTTCTAAATTAATTCGAATACAATTAATGAAGTATAATATAAATTTGTAAACTACATTAATTATATTGATTCATAAAAAGTAGACAAAAAGAGTATTTGATTTGTTAACTGAATGATTCATAAAAAGTAGATAGACGAGATTCAAACCTATGACATAAGCAAATTAACATTAAATTTAGAGTTCAACCAACTAAGCTACTCAAACTATAAATATTTTATTTACACAAATATAGATTTTATATATACTTTAATGATGTGTGTATGTGTGTGTGTAAAGAGGTGGGATGGGAGGAGGGGAGCTGAGGGGGCGGGGAGGCAGCTGTCCCCACTGTGGCTCTGCCCTGTCAAGAACCCTAAGTATACAAAAATTCCTTTTATGCAAAAATCACAAATAAAACATCAAGATATATAGATAATATAACCCTAACTCAAGTCAATAAACTAATTACTCACACATATTTGTCATAAACATCATAAAAGCACAAGATTAAATCATTAATAGCATAAAGGAAAGAGGTAAAAGAAATGAGAACTTATCTATTGAAAATGAGATCAGAAAACAAGCTTTAAATCCAAGATTGCAAGCTTTAAAAGTGTCAATGAAACTAAAAGTAAGTAATTAAGCATAATCTAACCCTAAAATATGATAGGAATGAGTAGAAAATGGTAAGTGCTCAACTATGGTCGGAAGTCCGAAACGTGAAAATAAAGCTCAATTCAAGCTTAAATAAGCGGCAGAGGTAGGGACGACCTCGATCAGAGATGGACATATGTCACCTGCTTCCTTTTTAAGATCTTGGATGAGCTGAGGGACGGGCGTATGCCTAGGGGTACGACTTCTTCAGATGTCCTTACGAGTGCTCCTGGAAATTCCTAAAATGCATTCCAAACTATTTGATTGATTCCTTTGTTCAAGAATTGCTCGGAACTTCTAAGTCATTGAATTTCTCACATGTTGTGAATAATTGTACCTTGAAATAAAACCAACACAAATTAGTCATAATTTACACAAGTTTTGACTTTTGAGATAATTCACAAATAAAATGAGTTTAAAAAATGGGTAAAAATATGGAGAATAATGCACTAAATTATCAATTGCCGCGTCCAGCTTACTACTAGAGTACTAGTAGCAGTGACTGAGTACCCTAGGTAGGTATCCAACACTAATAATATTGAAATATCAAACAACAAAAAAAGTACTGTATATAAATTCTATGCATACTCCTCAAACTTGTCAAATACTTCTAGAATGATTGGAACAGTATGTTGGACTAGTCTTAGCCGCCCTCTGATATACAATTTGTACTTCAACATATTTTAATCCTCTCTGAAACTTCATTAAAGCAAAACATTGAATTTTTAAATTAAACACGTAAAAGCTAGATAATTGAACAATACCTATATATACACAGATAGCCATATATGAAGTAACTTAGCCAATTTCCACACATCAAATTGTACCCATGGATCCCAAAGATGTTGAATTCTATGGCATGTTAGGTTTTGAATGCAACCCAGATGGTTCAATCACACGGCAACGGGAACTTCGTTCTGGCGTCGAGCCAACATCCGCCGTTGATCCTTCCTTAGTCCTCGCCAAGGACATCTCCATCAACCAATCCAAAACCACTTGGGCTCGAATTATCTTACCCAGAAAAGCTGTTGATTCTCAGCCTCTATCCAAGCTGCCTCTCATAGTCTATTTTCACGGTGGAGGATTCGTGGTGTGTAAAGTGGACAGACCTGGCTTTCAAGATTTTTATCGCCATATCGCCACGGAAACATCTGCGGTGGTAATCTCCGCATGGGTACCGCCGCGCGCCGGAGCACCGGTTGCCGGCGGCCTACGATGATTGTATGGAAGCGCTGTATTGGATAAAGAACAGCGACGATGAGTGGCTCACGAAATACGTTGACTTTTCTAGATGTTTTCTGATGGGCACAAGCGCCGGTGGCAACATAGCCTACCGGGTGGGTCTAAGCGCATCATCGATTAGTACGGAGCTGAAGCCATTAGAGATAAGAGGGCTGATATTACACCACCCATATTTCGGAGGGAAAGAGAGGACCGGATCGGAACTAAGATCGGTGGATGACAAGCTATTTCCTTTGCGCCTAAATGAGCTGATGTGGGAGGCGACACTTCCGGCCGGCGTTGACCGAGATCACGTTTACTGCAATGCGATGGTGGAGATCCGGTCAAATCCCGGCGTGTTTGATAAAGTGAAAGCTCTGGGGTTGAAGATTATGGTGTCGGCTTGCGGTGGGGATCCATTGGTTGACCGTCAAGTTGAGGTTTTGAATGCGTTGCGAGACGCAGGCGTGGAAGTGGTGGGCAGGATTATTGAGGGAGGGTATCATGGCCTTGAGATTGTGATCCATTGAAAGCTAAAGAATTGTGTATTGCGATAAAGGAGTTCGTAGCATCCTAAGTTGTTCTGTTGAAACCTATTTTTATATGGACATTGTATCAAATTTTGCTTTATAATAAATTAGTATTTGAATTTTTTTTTTTAAAAAACACTAACCTATCACTTGTCAAACTCTAAAAATATCATGGTTATACACAAAAAGTCATCGAAGGAAGAGAAAGCATCTCTCCTGTTGGGCGCATTAGTTGCCTTCCACGCGAATTTCTGCGGCGTTTCTTCATCTGCTATGGACCCACTTTTCTGCCAATAACTCCTTTCTTGCAGGAGGGGCTCAACTTTCTCACTCCAACACTCTCTCTCATCCATGTGTGCTTTGCATCTGACATTATCCCCTTAATCACCATTGATGGTGATGCCCTAAGATGCCTTATCATCTTACCATTTTCATCATAACCTATTAAATGAGCAATCTCAAAAGCTTTAAAGAAATCTCTCGAATGTTCATCTTGCTCATCTCTCTTTCTAGCTCTAATGGATACCCCATCTTTGATTGTGACTGTAGAGATTATCAAGAAGATTAGTCCTGGCAAGTTAGCGGACTTCATTGCTTATGCGAACAACGTCGGGGATAAGGAAAGTGCTAGGGACGTGGTCGAATGATGCCTAAAAGACACTGACCTCTACGACTATATATATGCCATCCCTTGGAAGTATTTTCTCAAAAGGTCTTGGTTCAGTTTTATGGAACGGCTACTATCAACAGTGATGAGGTCAATGAAAATGTGAACGAGAATGAAATCACTGTTATGATAGGAGATTTCAACCGAATTGAGCTTAGCAATGAATGGGATGCGAATCTAGAAGTCTCACCGGTAGATGCCAAATGGTTGTGGACCAAGATTGCTCGGAGTGACTACCCTATACCAAATTTTAGTTGTAAGAAGAAAGCCTTGAAGTCAGAGATGCAAGGACTATATATATATAAAGAGGTGGGATGGGGGAGGGGGCAGCTGCCCCCACTGTGGCTCTGCCCCTCTGTCAAGAACCCTAAGTACACAAAAATAAATTTTATGCAAAAATCACAAATAAAACATCAAGATAGATAATAATACAACTCTAACTCAAGTCAATAAACTAATTATTCACACATATTTATCATAAACATCATAAAAGCACAAGATTAAATCATTAATAGCATAAAGGAAAAAGATAAAAGAAATGCGAACTTATCTATTGAAAATGAGAAAACAAGCTTGAAATTCAAGATTACAAGTTTTAAAAGTGTCAAAACCGCCAAGGACCTTGTAGTCTAGTGGCACCAAATCCTTTCCTTTATATGGGAGGTGGTGTGTTTGAGCCTTAGTGGAGAAAGTAGTTATGAACTAATACTGCACTGTAATACTTTTTAGTAGTATTCAAACAAAAAAGTGTCAATGAACCTAAAACTAAGCAAATTTTTTTTTTTTTGAAGAGCTAAAACTAAGCAATTAATTTAAGCATAATCTAACCCTAAATATGATAGGAATGAGTAGAAAATGGTAAGTGCTCAACCACGGTCGGAAGTCGGAACCATGACAATAAAGCTCAATTCGAGCTTAAACAAGTGGCAGAGATAGGGACGGCCTCAGGGATGGACGTATGTCACCTGCTTCCTTTTTAAGATCTTGGATGAGTTGAGGGACGGGCGTACGCTTAGGGGTACGACTTCCTCAGCTGTCATTACGAGTGCCCTGGAAATTTCTAAAATACATTCCAAACTCTTTGATTGATTATATTCCTTTGTTCAAGAGTTGCTTGGTACTTCTAAGTCATTGAATTTCTCACTTGTGAATTATTGTACCTTGAAGTAAAACCAACACAAATTAGTCATAATTTACACAAGTTTTGAGTTAATTCACAAATAAAATGAGTTTAAAAATGGGTAAAAATATGGAGAATAATGCACTTAATAATTATCAATTACCGCGTCCAACTTACTACTACAGTAGTAGTAAGTACCCTAGCTAGGTATCCAACACTAATAATATTGAAATTAAATATCAAACAAAACAAAAAAAAGTACTGTATATAAATTCTATGCATACTCAAACTTGTCAAATACTTCTAGAATGATTGGAACATACAGTATGTTGGACTAGTCTTAGCCGCCTTCAAATATACAATTTGTACTTCATCATATTTTAATCCTCTATTCCTCTCTGAAACTTCATTGTAGCAAAACATTGAAGTTTTTAATTATAAATTAAAAATCGTAAAAGCTAGAGAATTGAACAATACCTATATATACACAGACAGCCATATATGAAGTCCAACATCTTGTATTAAACATAGCTAATTTCCACACATCAAATTGTAGCCATGGATCCCAAAGATGTTGAGTTCTATGGCATGTTAGGCTTTGAATGCAACCCAGATGGTTCAATCACACGTCAACGGGAACTTCGTTCTGGCGTCAAGCCAACATCCGCCGTTGATCCTTCCTTAGTCCTCGCCAAGGACATCTCCATCAACCAATCCAAAACCACTTGGGCTCGAATTATCTTACCCAGAAAAGCTGTTGATTCTCAGCCTCTATCCAAGCTGCCCCTCGTAGTCTATTTTCACGGTGGAGGATTCGTGGTGTGTAAAGTGGACAGGCCAGGCTTTCAAGATTTCTATCGCCATATCGCCACTGAAACATCTGCGGTCGTAATCTCCGTTGGGTACCGCCGCGCGCCGGAGCACCGGTTGCCGGCGGCCTACGATGATTGTATGGAAGCGCTGTATTGGATAAAGAACAGCGACGATGAGTGGCTCACAAAATACGCTGACTTTTCTAGATGTTTTCTGATGGGCACAAGCTCCGGTGGGAACATAGCGTACCGGGTGGGTCTAAGCGCGTCATCGATTTGTACGGAGCTGAAGCCATTAGAGATAAGAGGGCTGATATTACACCACCCATATTTCGGAGGGAAAGAGAGGACCGGATCGGAACTAAGATCGGTGGATGACAAGCTATTTCCTTTGCGCCTAAATGAGCTGATGTGGGAGGCGGCACTTCCGGCCGGCGTTGACCGAGATCACGTTTACTGCAATGCGATGGTGGAGATCCGGTCAAATCCCGGCGTGTTTGATCATGTGAAAGCTCTGGGGTTGAAGATTATGGTGTCGGCTTGCGGTGGGGATCCATTGGTTGACCGCCAAGTGGAGGTTTTGAATGCTTTGAGAGACGCAGGCGTGGAAGTGGTGGGCAGGATTATTGAGGGAGGGTATCATGGTCTTGAGTTTGCTGATCCATTGAAAGCTAAAGAATTGTGTATTGCGATAAAGGAGTTCGTAGCATCCTAAGTTGTTATGTTTTTGTCAAGAAAAAAAAAAGTTATTCCGTTGAAACCTATATATTTTCACCAGTAGTTTGAATCACTTTTGTCCAATCTTCACCAACTGCAGCTGCCCTTAATTGGTGGTCAAGAATATTGAAAATAATATTAATAGTCTTCTTTGTAATATTACTTCAATAAAAGAAGAGGTGATAATACTTTGATTTTGCCCTTGTTTGGTTATAAGCCAATTGTTATACAGTGTACCATCGTGGTGTGAATCATGATAGTCGAATGAAATTATAGTAAAATTAAAATTATAGTTTAGTGTTACTATAATGAAACAAGTGTGTGGAAAATAAATTAAACTAATACACTGAGCACATTATTGTTAAATTAAACTATAGTAATACTAAAGCAATACTAAAGTATCATTTTTTTTTTGAATACAACTGACCCTATTACATTGTAATGTGCATTTTTATGATTCTCTCTCCGTTTCCTATCTCATCCTATTTCTCAAATCACTCTCTGCATCTCACGTCTCTAATTCTTGCATCTCGCCCTCACCATCTCTGCCAATCCCTCTCATCCTTGCATATGGCCCTCACCATCTCTGTCTCCTTCCATCTCCTCCGCTCAAGCTCTCCGCCTCCATTTCCGCTGCAGCCTCCAACTTTTGGTAAGTATTGCAATTTGGCTAATGAGCATTTCTCTTATTCAAATCCCTAATTTAATTTTCTACCTAGAATTGAAATTATTTCTATCAATCTACTCATAAATTTTTCCCGTAATCATCAATAAGTTTCAATTTTTAATAAAATTTAGGATTTAAGATTTCTAACTTCCTATTTGATTACTATTTTTTTTCAAAAACTATTATTAATATGGAGTCTGAAAATCTCTGTTCTGATGGAAACGATGAAACTGATGAAGCTATTGTTAATGAGCATCTCACATGTCCTACAATTTTATACAATGAAGTTAAAAAAAATTTATTAAAAGCACTTATTTTATAGTTGAACAGTGTTATGCATCACTTTTATCCTACTGTCATATGCAGCATTAGTGTTCTTCAGTTGCAAATCAATTGGTGAGATTGTCAGTGATATGCTCCTAAATGTTTAAAGTTGCAATTGTTATTTTAGATTGCCTAGAGTCGTTTATATTTGCTAATGTATTTGGGGTTCTATGTAAACAGGCTACTACCTCAATTGCAATTGCTCTCAGATCAAGTTCGTTCCTTCCATTCAGCCATAATCTCCACTGTTTCATTATGTTTTAATTTCGAGACTGGAATAGGAACACAAAATCAATAATTTATTTCTGGAAATTGCCACTTCTAGACTGGGGGTATAAAAGCTGAAAATTTTTTTTTTGGAATAAAATTCTTAATTTTATTTTTATTACAGACTGTGGGTGTAGAAGTTGAATTTTTTTTTTTTTTTGACATTATTTCAATTATTGGTAATTTAGTCAAGTACTCCAGTACATAACCTACATGTGAGGACTAGTTGACACTTGACAGAATGACTATGAAATCAATTTTTTTTCTAATGGGTTTTCCAAAATATTGCTTTACTCTAGTACAGTAACCTACATGTGAGAACATTTTTATCCATAAGTTGACCTTGTTTTTCTTGTTTTATTCCCAATTCTTACTTTCCGAGAATCAATCAGCAGTTCTCGGCTAGAAAGACTATTTAGCAGTTCATCATCAATCATTATATTCTGGCAGATATAAAAATTGATGCTCTGCAAAATCTGGATTCAACTAGACAAATCTACTACTTTATAACACAAATAAATACTCAACACTTTAAGCATTAAATCTGATTTACTACTTTATAGTGCAAATAAACTACTTTAACCATCAAACACAACACTTTATAGAGCAAATATACTACTTAATTGCACAAATAAATAATCAGCACTTTAAGCATTAAATCTAATACTTTATAACCTAAAACTAGTACTTCATAACACAAATGAATATTCAACACTTTAACCATCAAACACAATACTTTATAGTGCAACTCTATTAGATACTTCATATCACAAATGAGTAATCATGTCGTTAACCATCAAACACAATAATTTATAGCACAAATATACTACTTAATAGCACAAATGAATGCTCAACACTTTAACCATTAAATTTAATACTTTATAGCATAAAACTAGTACTTTAAAACACAAATGAATAGTCAACACTTTAACCATTAAATGTAATACATAATAGCCTTAAACTAGTACTTTATAACACAAATGAGTATTCAACACTTTAACCATCAATACATACGGCGTCGGTTTATTTATTTTAAAAATAAAAAATACATAAGGTGTTGATTTTTACCACCGACGTCGTATCATTTATATACAACGTCTGCCAAATCGATGTCGATTTTTAACCGAAGTTAAAAGTGCTAAAAAACCGACGTTAAAGGTGTTTTCTTTAGTATTGTAAATTGGAAATATGAATTTGTAAAATGTTGGAACTAAAAAGTACTCAGTTCCGGGATCGAAAAATTAACTTGTGAAAGATTAATTTCTAATCAGTTAATTTTGTACAGTTGAGTCAGGGAAGTTGAATTAACCTTTGATGCCTTCGTGGCCGAAGCATGAATATAGCCGAATTGTTATTGGCTGAGTTCATAAATTAGCCGAATTCATGTTTTCGTTGATTTTGTTTGGCTCATGCATGAAATGTAATATATATATATTATTATTATTTATTACTTTGCATGGTGGCATGGTTTTAAGTAATAATATATATATATATATATATATATTGCTTCAGTACATGAAACTACGAAGGTACATAACTTATGAAAATGTATATGTTATACATGGTTCATATAATCTTTTCAAAAAAAAAATACATGGTTCATATAATTATATTTTCCAGGACTAATATATCTTTTAAGATATGTCTTGTGGGAGTTGGAGTTTTAAAATGCCAGCAACTAATTCCATGTAACATCTCCTAACAGTTAAAATATTTCATATAAATATTTTGGAGAGACATCTGAAAGAGATATGCAATTCATATGCAAGACTGGTAATAAACTTGTAGTACACCAAGATATTTCACAGTCTTATAGTTCTACAGGAAATTTTTAAACAAAACAACTTAAGAATTTCATTCTTCTTCTTGTATCTCATAAGATTAAATCTTGAACCTTGTTGCTTTTTTCTGAGGGAGATTTAAAGGAAAACTATAAATCCACTAGAAACCTTCATCTAGAAAGATGTAATGGCCAGCTTTAAAGTAGGGAGATGGAAATTAAAAACATAGTAGCGTTTTCGTAAATAATTTGAACTTTAAGTGCAAGTAACAACACTATAAAGTTCACTTAGTTATACCATAGAGTGCATATCGTGATACGTATAGGTGTAGTAAAATTGTCTACTGTTTTTATGGTATAGTTTTTTTTTTGTTTTTGTTTTTTTTTTTTTTTTTGGTTTAGGGTTTAGCTTTTATGATTTGATTTAAAAGTTTAGTTTAGATTTTAGTAGTTATGGTTTGCCTTTAAAGTTTAAAGTGCACCTAGCAACAATATAAAGTACACCAAGCAACAGTATAAAATTAACCTAACGCTATCATTACAAAAATGTCACAGCGTTTTTTTTTTCTAAATATATAATTGCTTCTAATTCATTAGATCTTTCTAGATAGGTGGCTCTAATTAATTCCTTCTCCTCTCATGTGTACTATTTCCCTCTCTCTCAAACACACACACATATATGATTTGATACAAACGATAAGTACTAAATAAGGAGTATATTAGATTAATTATTGATATTCGTGAGACGCTCTCACATAAATTTTTGGTTAAGATTATTAATTATTGATAAGGTTCTTACAAATATTGTTGTTATTAATTGTCTAATAAGCCAACAAAACCGCCGTCTTAGCTCAGTGGTAGAGCGCGTGGCTTTTAACCACGTAGTCGTGGGTTCGATCCCCACAGACGGCGTTCGGGGGACATTTTAAACCCCACACTATTTACTGCCCTGACCACGAACATGGGTTACAGAATTCGCTATGGTTATTTCCCAGCTGAAAGAGCAAATACATTACATTTATTCAAGCATCACACAGTATTTATCAATTACTGAAAATGCTAAAACATCTTAGCACAGATTTACACACAATTTTTGGTTTGATTTTCTTATGCAACTAGTGCCATATTAGTAGCTAGAAACTATCAGATAAGTGAGATACCACAGACACACTAGCCAGCAATTGGATGTGGGCAAGTTTTCCTTAGTTAGGTAGGAAGGTGCCACCGTATCTCCTCACAGCATCTTCACTACTAAGAGCTCCATAAAATCCCATAGGTGCTGCTGCAACAACTGGCTGTGGATACCCAGTAGTATATCGCCTCTTTGCTTCCATACTGTCAATTACTGGAGGATTTGGAGTGATTTCGTTCCATTGTGGGCCGCTAACGCGCACTCCTTGGGGAGGAATAGGGGTGATTTCACTCCAGTGTGGCTTCTCTGATGCAGCAGGATATCCCCCTGTTCTTTTAGCTTCCTCAATCACTTTCATCAGATCGTCCACGTTGCTCGTGGCGCTGGTAAGAGTGGAACCGGGCTGTTTGTACCATCGTCCATTGAAATCGGCCTTGGTGTTACCAGCCCCTGTGGTGTAACTCTTCTTGGAGTTGCCATTGCCATCATCTAGATTATCATGCTGCAGATTGTTGCTTGGTTTCTTGTAGGAATCCTCGAATTTTTTGGGGATCTCTTGAGTCGAGCTTATCCGTGTTGTGGCCTCAATTACACTCTTTGGATTAGCCAAACCATGAATCTCTTCTTCATTGCCTTTCTTGATGTGCCCTCCATCATTGGATTTAGGCTTCTCATGTTCTTCTTTGCCTTCTTGGCTTTTCCTGTTAGGCCAATTAGGCCTCTGATCAGACTCCCTAACTTGCTGTGTAGTCTCCTTTTTGGAACCAGCATTCATCTTGTTTGGGATTGGGCTTGATCCTCTATTGTCATGAATGTTCACTTTCTCAAGCTTGCTGTGCAGTGGGCTAGTATTTCTCTGGTCCTTCCCCTTGTCTACATATTTAGGTGGAGAATCAGTAGGCAAAGTACTTGACTTGTCTCCGGTGGCACCATGGAGGAACCAATTTGGCATAGTATTTGAATCTGCTGGGCGGCTTAATTTAGGAGGCACTGTGGATTTTGGTGGAGAGTAATCATGATTACTAGGCCAATTAGGCTTACTAGTATCTGAGTTTGGATGAGCCATCGGTTGCTGCACCATTGATTTGGGTGGAGAATCATCTCGGGCTTTTGTCCAATTAGGCCTAGCATTGGACTTGGGGTGGGATGACTCATAATACTCGTAGATTCTAGGTGGAGATTCATTTTGAATAGCCCAATTCGACCTAGTACCTAAATTTGGATGGTTTAATTCTGGCTGCATCATGGATTTCGGTGGAGAGTAATCTCGCTTACTAGACCAATTAGGCTTATTGGCACCTGAGTTCGTACGAGGCATCAAATGATTCACAGTTGGGTTGGGTGGGGAATCATCTCGAGGTTTTGCCCGATTAGGTCTAGTATTAGAGTTGGGGTGTGACTCATAATACTCCATAGCTCTAGGTGGAGAGTCATCTCGAGCTTTTGCCAAATTAGGCCTAGTATTAGAGTTGTCGTGGAACTCATAATACTCCATAGCTCTGGGTGGAGAATCATTTCGAATTGGCCAATTTGGCCTAGCACCTGAGTTTGGATGAGCCATAAGTCTAGGTGGAGAGTCATCTCGACTACCTGGCCACTTAGGTCTAGCACCAGAATTGGGATAGCTAACCAACCTAGATTGCATCATAGGGGGAGACTGACTTCGGCTAGGCCAATTAGGCTTAGTATCTAAACTCGGACGACTCAACTCATTACGTTGATGGTATCTAGGAGGGGAATCATCATAGATTGTGTAAGTAGACCTGGTACCTCCATTGGGACGACCATTGTGCCTTGGAGGAGAGTCATCACGGCTCATCCAAGAAGCCCTGCTACCCCAATTGGGACGATTATGGACCTCAAAATGCCCATTATTGTGCCTAGGAGGAGCCTCATCATCATGGCTCATCCAAGAACCCCTACTACCCCAATTGCCACGACCCGGTGCACCATTTTGGCTAACCCAATTAGGGTTTGCTCCTCCACGGCTAAGAATTGGATCACCTGGCATGCTGGCCTCCATCTGAACTTGGTTGAAGAAATCTTTAACTTTCCCAAGGCTATCAAGATTCTCCTTGAGGCCGCCATTACCATCCTCATAGCCACCAACAATTCGTTCCTCCCTCACGGGCTTACCATTGACAAGAACTCGACGCGTGACCACAGGCCTCACAACCTCAACAACCCTTTGGGTCTTCACTACATAGTTGTTTAAGCCATCGGGGTTAGGATAGCTCATGATGGAGCTTTTCCTTTGCCCACCATTAACCATGAACGCCGGTTGGCTTCGCATATGGTCTTCATATGGATACTCATCATCATGGCCCAGTTTGCCATTATCGGACAAACCCATTGATATGATCAATCAATAGGGGGCCAGAAATATATATCAAAAACTAGTATTTCTTCTTTAAGAAAGTTGTTTATTTCTTTCTTGTTTGCATGATGATATGAAGCTACTTCTCTATTTAAAGAGTGAGGAACACTAGCTAGGTAGACAATATTCTATTCTCATACTTAAGTGTAAATTATACTTTAATGTTATGTTCTACTGGATCAAGACACATCGTGGTCTAACAAGAAATAATACATTATATATATTATGTGAAAGGTAACTACCACTTTTTTCTCCTATGAATTATATGCTTTAGTACTTTTTCCCTTTGAACTATTCATGTATCTACATTAGCTCCTCAATTATTTTAAGAGTGACAATTTTTTTTATTTTTATTTTTGTTAAATGGACATTTTTACCT
Source organism: Ipomoea trifida (assembly GCA_003576665.1). Taxonomy (NCBI): domain Eukaryota; kingdom Viridiplantae; phylum Streptophyta; class Magnoliopsida; order Solanales; family Convolvulaceae; genus Ipomoea; species Ipomoea trifida. The sequence goes on along the minus strand of CP025658.1, from coordinate 8,008,038 downwards.
TTAAAAATAAAGACAAAATATGTATTTCATTTATTTTAAAAAAATAATTGAGGGGCTAATTTGGATTAGGGGTGGGGGAAGCGCTTTAAGAATATAATTGAGGCGAAAAAAGTGTCATTTTCTATTATATATTTTTTATTGAATTGAAGTGTCGTTATAATATTCGTCATGGTCAAGGTCAGTCTATAAGGTGATATTATATGAGATTTTTCAATTCACTGGTCATTTTCCTGTTCTATATTGGATTCTTTATATATGCTTTTCCTATCTTGAAGGAACCAAATTCTTTTCTCATATGCCTGGCATCAATTATCGATATTTATCTGAAATTTGTTACTAAGTGGCTCTTTGTGATAGGCCATTCAAAAAGAAGAATAAAGTGGTTGAGAATCACTTTTAGCATAAGAGCTAAGTGTGAATTTGTCCCATTCTGCTCCAACAAGTTATCCATAGTATTCCAACTTCAGATTAACATCAACAAATAGCAATATTCCAACTTCTCATATGTACAAATAGCAATTTTTGTTGAGTTAACATCAATGCAAGCATTTCACCTTCGTACTGTTGGTTATAACCTTTTAATTAAGGTAAACACCGAGACCGTCTCACCGTGAGACGGATCGGATCGGATCAATATAAAAATGCATATAATACTTATAAGCACAAATGTCATATTTATATGTTCAATTGTGATACTAATCAAGAATATAAATTTTTGTTACGTATAAGGGTAAATGTAAACATTTCAGGAGAAAATGTAATACTTTTACATTTCGATTTAAAAGTATTACATCTTCCCTAAAAAAGTATTATATTTTCCCTTATAAATAAGGGGCACTTGCCAACATTACTTATTATGGAAAATGTAATAGTTTTGTTGAAAAATATAATATATACTTTTACGTCAAAATGCAAAAGCATTACATTTTTCCTCAAAAGTATTATATTTTCTCTTATAAGTAACAAACATTTTATTTCTGATTAGTATTACATTTGAGCATATAAATATGCATGACATTTACGCATATAACTCTACAAAAAAACGCGAGAATAGCGACAAACACTTTCTGTTTCTAATCTAGCAACAGTGGCAATTTTTCATTTTTTTTGTTAAATGGACATTTTGCGACGTATATTACCACGGATTTTTTTCGTTGTTAAATACGTAGCTAATTTTAACGGAGAATTTTTGCGCAAAAATTAGAGAAAAATTTGCAGCTGCTGCATTTTCGCGGTAATTTTAGTTGCTACAGATTAGCGCCGAATATATTAATCTGTCACTACATTTTCAATCGCGATTAATTTGTCTTTACATTCTAACGACAGATTATCAATTCCGTCGCTAATTTTATATAGCAATATTTTTAAGAACACTCTAGTGACGGATTTTTCTTCCGTCGGTACCTATACAAATAATTTTTTTAATGATTTTAGCGACGGATTATGATATCCGTCGCTAAACTATTGAATCTTGTATTTTTTTAAAACAATCTAGCGACAAATGATATATAGCGACGGATATTCGAATCCGTCACTAGGATTACAACGAGGCTCTCGAATTTGTTAAGTCTAGTTACAAATTGTAAGAAAAGGATACTTTGTGTAAAGAGAAGGAATTTGTGGCTCATAAATTCTTTCTCTTGAAAATTAAGGGAAAAAAAATCATTAGGATGGGATTAGTAATCCTTTCCTTGTAGTGCAACTACCAGTGACATTAAAAAAAAAAAAAAAAAAAAAAAAAAAAAAAAAAAAAACAAATTCAATATCAAAAACGAAATTCATTACAAGCACAAAATATAAGATCAAAATATAAAAGACAAATAAGGAAATAGCAATGAAATAGAATTATTGACTTATGTATTTGATGGTGAAAATGTAAATCCAATCTTCAATCCTTGCTCGAAGAATGAAAAGGAAATTGAATTTAACTGGAACCTGAATTGAAATTGCAATGTAATTGTAATTGAAATTGAAAAGTAAAATATAAGGTTGTAAGAAAATTGATACTGTCTGCATCAAAAGGCCCTCTCACGCTATGATAGCACCCTACTGTGACGGCCTTGACCACCATGCAGAAGTTTTCTTCATGCCACAATGTCATGTTGTCATGAGAGCTCATGATAACAAAGAATGACTTTCTAGAGTTCCCTCAAGCGCTCTAGTTAAACATAATAACGCATCGCGATAGTAGAGACTACCGCTCGAAAGTTTTCTTCACGAACTCCAGTTATGCGTGGCCACTCATGATAGCAGAGAAAGGGTTTCTAAAGTTGTTCCTCACGAGCTACAGTTACTATACGATGTAATGCCTTCACTTGACGAAGGCGTTTTGGCTTTCATCTAATTTTGCTCATTTTTCTCCATTTTACCATTAGAATTGCCCTTTTTACCTACAAAACACAATATAATATTCCTCGCAATAATTCTCAAAAAAAAAAAAAAAAAATTCCTCGCAATAAGCTCATCCCACATACTTTATCACATAATTGGTCATTTTAATCACAATTAATCCAATCCAGAAATGACCAATAAATACATAGGAAAAATAGAACAATTAAGCCTCATAAAAGACTTAGGTATAATATTGGGCACTCACATTTGCAATCGATTATTGCATAGATAGATGTTAAAAGATTTATTTGATTTCTTGCTCTTATATTACTTGTGTGATTGTCTCTTAGGAGTAAGTTGTTATTATTACCGTTATCCTTGATTTGGTTGGAATTATGGAAACAATTTTTTCCTCCTTGCTTACAACATTCCATATTGTTGAAATTGAGGGATTGAAAGACCTGGCGGGTGGAGAATAACAACCACCCGCCAGTTAGGCGGAAGCAAAGTATGTAAGAAACCAGAGAATAATAGAATGTATGAATATACTATAATGAAAGAGTTCAAGAGTACAATAGGGTTATTCTCTATGCCTCTATATATACTAAACTAGATACCAAATCTATCCTGATAGGAATAGGAAACTAAGTTTCCATATGCCTACCTTCCTAAATCCCTATAGACGGTCTAATCTATAGAGATTCCATATATTATATCTATATTCCATAACACATACTAATAACTAATTATGACCCAATTCACATGTCATAGGTTGACACTAGGAGATAAACATTTGACCCAAAGATCTCATCTTCTCAACCACTTGCACCTTCCAATTTGCCTTTTTTTTTTTTTTTTTTCTTTATATTAGTTGATTACTTGCTTTAGGATTAGCTTCAATTGTTTGTCTTCTTTTGTTACGACGATTCACCACAAATCTTAAGAGGGAACTCGACGGTATGGTATTTGGACTTCTCTCAACCTGTGTAAACAAGTATCGCCTCCTCGCTTCCAAACTATCAATTGCAGGTTGATTGACAACACACTCCCCGCTACCATTATCAAAAGGGATGAGGATGCCACCATACTTCGTCGCAGCATATTGACAATCTAAAACTCCATATTTCTTTACTGGCTCCATATTGTCAATAGGGGTGCTTTGACTCCGGTATGTTCTTGTTGAGTGTGGCCTTTGTGATGCAATAGGATTTTCCCTTTTTGTTGTAGCTTCCTCATCAATGGCTTTCATCAAATCATCTGAAATTAGATGAGCCATCGGTTGCAGCACCGTTGATTTGGGTGGAGAATCATCTCGAGCTTTTGTGCAGTTAGACCTAGGATTAGATTTGGGGTGGGATGACTCATAATATTTGGGTCTAGTACCAGAGTTGGGATAGCTAACCAACTTAGATTGCATCATAATTTCAGGAGGGGGAGATTCACTTCGGCTAGGCCAATTAGGCTTAGTATCCAAACTCGGACGACTCATCAATTCATTACGTTGATGGTATCTAAGAGGGGAATCATGATAGGTTGTGTAAGTAGACCTATTACTCCCATCGGGACGATTTGCCTCAAAAGGTTGAACGTTGTGCCTTGGGGGAGAGCCATCACGGCTCATCCAAGAAGCCCTGCTATCCCAATTGGGACGATGGACCTCAAAGTGCCCATCATCATGGTCTTCATATGGATACTCATCATCAGGTCCCATTTTGCCTTTATCGGACAAACCCATTGACATGATCAATCAATAGGCAAAAAATATATATCATAACTAGTATTTCTTCTTTAAGAAAGTTGTTGATTTCTTTCTTGTTTGGATGATGCTGGTTAAGATATGAATCTACTTCTCTATTTAAAGAGTGAGGAACACTAGCTAGGTAGGCAATATTTTATTCTCACACTTAAGTGTAAATTATAACATATATTTTACTCAATCAGGACAACTCGTGATGTAACCAAAAGATAATAACATTATATTATGAGAAACTAGCACTTTTTCCCCTTTAAATTTAGCAAATACTAATTTTGGTCCCACCATTATTAGCAAAATGACAATTTTGGTCCACATGTTTAATTTCTACCAATTTTGGTCCCACGACTATTGTTTTAGTACCAATTTTCATCCACGACTACTGTTTTAGTGCCAAAATTCATCGCGACGATCACCCAACCGTTTAAAACGTGCCGAAATCTAAAAATTTTAAAGATATTTTCGTTTTTTTCAACTCAATATCCCAATTTGAGCATGAATAAAGATATTTAAGCCCTAAGATCAATCACAATTCACAGTTCTCCTCCTCAAATTAAGGTAAAATGAAGAGAAAAACTGTGAATTTTGATCGATCTTAGGACTTAAATATATTTATTCATGATCAAATTGGGATATTAAGTTGAAAATGACGAAAATACCCTTAACAATTTTAGATTTTTGTACGTTTTAAATGGATGTGTGACTGGCGCGATGAATTTTAGCACTAAAACAATAGTCGTGGATGAAAATTGCTACTAAAACAATAGTCGTGAGACCAAAATTGGTAGAAATTAAACATGTGGATCGAAATTGTCATTTTGATAATAGTTGTGGGACCAAAATTTGTATTTGCTCCCTTTAAATTATATGCTTTAGTACATTTTCTTCAGAACTATTCATGTATCTACATTAACTCCTCAATTATTTTGAAAGTGACAAATTCTCTCTTCTTCTTCTTTTTTGTTTATTGGACATTTTTACCCTTCAAAATAAGTATTTCATTTGTTTTTCTTTTCTAATAAATTAATGATTATATTGAAAAGTATAATAATTGCGAAAAAGAACAATCACCATTTACAAATTTACAAATGTTATAAATATAATTTTAAGATAATGCTACTAACAAAATTAAGACTTAAACATAAATATTCATTAATGCTGGTTAATTATAATTATAATATTAATATTACTAGCATTAGCTTAAAATTATAACTATAATATTTATAAATGATGTCTGCTCTTTTTGTTTTTTTTTTTTTTACATTTATTTTAATTTCCACGTATAAGTAATAATTTGTTGGAGTAAAAAATAAATGAAATACATGTTTTTTCTTTATTTTTAAGTGTAAAAATGTTCATTTAACATAAAAGTGAAAAAAAGTTGACACTTTTAAAATAATTGAGGAGCTAATGTGAATTCAGGCAAGCGCTATAAATATAATTCAAATGGAAAAAGCGTCATTTTCTATTATATTATTTTGTTGAATTGAAGTGTCGTTATCATATATATATATATATATTGGTCATGGTCATGGTCAAGTTCAGTCTATAAGGTGATATATTATATGAGAATTTTCACTGGTCATTTTCCTGTTCTATACTTGGATTCTTTATATATGCTTTTCCTATCTTGAAGGAACCAAATTCTTTTCTTATATGCCTGGCATCAATTATCGATATTGATTTGAAATTTGTTACTAATTAACTCGCTCTTTGTGATGGCCATTCAAAAAGAAGAATGAAGTGGTTGAGAATCACTTGTAGCATAAGAGCTAAGTGTGAATTTGCCCCATTCTGCGCTCCAACAAGTTATCCATAGTATTCTAAGCTAAGTGTGAATTTGTCCCTATCTAGGAACGGTAGCGGATGATCAGACTTTCGCCACCGTTGACAACGGTGGCGGAAAGTCAAGGACAATTAGTGACTGTCTCATCCGCCACTGTTGTACAACATTGGCGAAAAGCCATTTACAACAATGGTGAAAAGCTAATTCTATATTAGTAATTGTTATTGTTTGGTTGATAGGTTTCTGGAACACTACTATGGGATTTGATTACCTCCTTAATTAGAAAATTCATTCTCTAATAAAATAAGGGTTTCATTCCATTATTTCCTCTCCTAATTGGTAATTTGATTTTTATGTTTGAATTAGTGTTTTTTTTTTTCATATTTGTGCTTTTTGGATCTTTTTATATTAGATTAAACTGTCTTTGATTTTTTGTTCTTGTATTTTTAAAAAATTTGTTTCCATTATGAATCATACATAACCAAACAGCAATATTGGTAATCATTTCAATTCCACCCTACTACTAAACGTGCAAAATACTTTCATCAAAACCCATTACAATTACTAAGTATTTGATTCCCATTCCGTTTTCGATTCCTACGAATCAAACACACTGTAAACACTTTTTACTATTTATTCTTTACGATTGAATATATACGATCAGTACTTTCAGTAGTGTATTGGGTACGTGTATCTCTCAGGCTTTCTGTTCGATCATGGTGGAAAGGGCGCAATTCCACTAGCCTTTATTTAAGGTTCTCAAATAATGGTTAGTGGGTTATTACACTACATATATTAGAATCTGGCGTCAGAAGGATGATTTATCAGTATGACGTCAAGTGTCAACATAATTCCAAACTCCTTTGAGAGTCATCTTGGACGATTTTGGTCATGATCATTAGAAATTGAAGTCGTTGTTGAACACATAAATTTAGAATGAGTGCAATAATTGATCATTAACAAGTTAAGTAGATATAAGGTTTCAAGTAAAAAATTTATAAATTTAGTTTTGAAAGAAGCTAAACAAAATTGAAAACATTTTATTTATTAGTTCAAACTCAACCAGGCCGGGGTCCGGACCTATGCTGTACTTGGGTTGGTTACGGCCTGGGCTATGCCTGGACTCGGTCCTGAGCCAGTTTTGAGCTGGGACCCGAGCTTTTTTTTTTTTTTTTTTTAATAGGATCTGATCCAGTCCGATTCAGGGTTAGTTCGATCCTGAACTGGCCCATGGCCACCTCTATAGGTCACGTAGTATTGTAAGTTCATTAAATAACTGCTACAGATTCATAAAGTCATTATTATAAAGACAGTTTTTGTCTAATGTAGCCCATATATAAGGTGTTGGCAAATTATACCATGGTCAGATCTATCTTGCATTGTGGACCCTTGTCTAAAAATAATTTTCAAATTCTGTATCAACAGTTGATACATTTTGTACTTACAGTTAATCGTTTTTGTACATATAAACAAATTGCAAAATATTTTAACGGGAAACACATAATTTTTGAAACAGGTTCACAATACAATATGAATCCTGATGCATGGAATAACCATCTTAAAGTATCCGTTCAAAAATATGTGGACGGAGTATATAATAAGAAACACTAATAATTTAATTTCTTTAGATGTATACGCTATATTTTACATACTTCAACAACTCATATCTAACATCTAATTTTACAAATTACAACCCCTTACAAGACATTTTTCTTAATTATCAGTCAGCAACACGCCGTTGTACTTCTTCTCTGCCCATTTGCTATCAATTACCGGTCTACGGTACACAGGTCGCAAATTCGGTGGTGCGCCGCCGTATCGTAGTTGTGGTGGAGGATTAGGGGTAATTTCTTTCCACCTATGCGCCCTATTATTGTAATTGTACCTTCCTTGAGGCTTCAGTGGGGCATCATCATAGTAATTGTAATCTTGCCACCCATTGCTCATATATGGCTTGTTGCTAACCAATGTCCTTGGAGTTGGCCTTATGTTATTCTTCTTCGATTCATCGTCTTGATCCTGCCAATTCATATTTGGAAAACCATTTGTTCTATGCATGGGTGGTGAGTCCTGTGTGATGCTTGCTTTGCTGTTTAACCCTCCCATTTCCATGTTTTGTTTCTTCATCTGACCTATATCATCTGACCCATAATCTGAATGTTGTTGTTTTGGACCAAAGTTCATAGTATAAGGTGGGTCCTGACCTCTGCCTTCAGACACATGATCTAAATGTTGTTTTGGCTCAATCTTCACACTATAAGGTGAACCCTGGTCTATACAATTGCCGCTAGAGTCCTTAACCTTGTTGGAATTGTCTTCTATGTTTTGTTTCTTGACCTGGCCTATGCCCTCAGACACATAATCTGAATGTTTTTTTGGACCAAAATTTATAGTACAAAGTGGACCTTGACCTTTGCCATCAGATCGATCATGATCCATGGTATAACAATTGCTGCTAGACTCCTTAACCTTGTTGGAGGGAGTGTTGTTGACCCCATAGGATTGTTTGTCATCCTTGGGAGGATCCATGGCTGTGCCTCTGTAATTTGTTGGCTTGATCACATTGTTGTTGTGAGATGGGTTTGATCCGAGGTTGTTTGGTACGATGGAGTCAACATCGTCTTGAACCCGACAAAAGTTATTGTTTGATTTCTTTGAGGAATCCTCTGCGTTATCTGCGGGTGCAAAACTTTCTTGATTTCCCTTCTCATCATCATCTTCTTTCTTCGTCGTCATCATCATCTGCCCAAAGTTGGTATATTTTGGCCAACTAGGGCGAGTGGCCTTGTTGGGACCTGGACGGCTCAGATTAGTTGGCACTACCATCTCTGTGTGATCGTGGTTCAAGAAATCCTTAACTTTTCCGAACTTATCAAGGGTGTCCCTGAGGTTATTTCGTCCTTTACCTTTATAGCCCCCACCAAGAACATATCGGGCAGCAGTGATTGCAGGCTGGCCCTTCATGTCATCTTCATCAACACTCGCTTTTCCACCAAAACCGTAACGTGCCGCCATTGATGAAAGCTAGTTAGATACAAGGGATTAAGTTTATAGTTTTTTTTTTTTTTTTTTTGGGTTGATTTAACCTAAGATATTAACTTCCTCCTTTATAGACAATCAGTATAGTGTGTGCAAGACCGAATCTAACCTCAAGTCTTTTATTTTTATATTGTACTTTTGGAAATTGTAAGTAATGTATTACAACTGGTATTTTATTAATGAATAGTCTCAATACAATCGCCTGGAATGCTAAAATATATGATATTCACTACATATATAAAAATATTCACCGATGAACTAACAAAGAATTTTCATCAAAATCTTTTACAATCTGATGGGGGAATACAAATATATTCTTTTCTAGGGCGGGTGAACCTAACTAATTTATAGTAACAAATGAATAAGAATAGTTTTATTATCACATTAAGATGGTGAAAGATTTTAATGGATTTTTTTTTTATCACTCTAGTTTCATCCAAATATTTACTACATAATTAGCTTGATTGGTATAAGTGGTTGTGTATTCACATCCCTTAAAGATAGGTTGAGAATTTTGAACTCCAATGACTAGCAATGTGCCCCTTAATTGAGTTGGCCTGATGAAAACATGGATTAATCTGAGTACGATACAGGAACACCTCGTGGTGTAATCTAATTAAAAATAAATATTTACTATATGAAATTAATTATTTTCCCTTCTTGATTAATTTTCATTTTTCATTAACTACCTGCTGTAAATTGTTCAATCCTATTATGAGTTCATAAAAAAGTTTATGTAATAATTCAATACAAAAAAATATGAGTTAATGAGATATGGAGTTGTACTTGTAGTGATTTTGCCACGTTTAGTCCTAAACTTTCAAATTACTTGTGGTCCTTTGACTTTCAAATTGTTACATTTCGTGGTCGAAGTTAACCATCTATGGTCCTTTCAACTATCAAAATTTAATCAATTATGGTCCTTCTAGAAGGACCATGGCTGGTTAAAATTTGATAGTTGAAGGACCATGGATGTTTAAATTGAACCATAGATGGTAACAATTTAAAAGACGAAGGACCATCGCTAGTTAATTTGATAGTTTAAGCTAGATTAAACATGACAAAACTATTATACTTGGAAGACCCTAAAAAGTATTAAGTCAAAAAATGTTCAATACAAGAGTGTCATGTGCTCACTATTAGATATAGCATGATTCTCTTCTCAAATGACCTGTAAAGTGATATATAGCATGATTCTTATCTCTCATGTTTAAAAGTGACAGGCTGATTCTCATCTCAAACAACCTACGAAGAGAGACGACTATAACATTAACTAAGTCAAATCGTGATCAATGTTTAATAAATAATTTTTTGAGATAGGACTTATTAATACTAATAAGTTGAAAATTAAAAAGTTATTTAGAGCAACTTTTTTATACGAAATTAATGTATTTTTTTTAAAGTTCAATTTACTAATAATAATTATTGATCATATTAGTGTTTATATTTATCAATTTTTACTCAAATTAAATTTACATTTTTAATATCATTTGAATCGACATAAAGCCTACTACATCTTCCAGTGTGCTTCCAAGAAAATCACGAGATGTCACATGAGGTTTTCAAAACTCGTCTCAAAGCCTACTGCTTGTCTGCTTCGTCCTAGTGTTATCACAAGCTCCAAAAGTAATCTCCTTGAACTGTGATTGAGAAGGAATTGAATATAATGATATTTTTCGACATCTAAATTCACTCTCACCCCTTGACATTTATATATGTGTGTGTATCAATTGATCAAAATAACAATACAATTAACTATTAACTATCAATTCCAATCAACTATTAACTATCAATTAAACCAATCAACTATCACTTAACTAACTATGAAATTAAACACCACAATTTATTCAAATCCATAACTAAGTTTTTAGTCGATATCTTGAGGTTCATTGTCATGTCCTGTTGATTTTCTTTTAAAAAATCAATTGGATTATATTGTTAGATCCAATAATCACTCTATATCTCTAAATATGATGTTTATAATTATACAATATGAAATGACCATCTTTATCTTTTCTCAATAATTACAGAATATCAATTACCAATTTATGCTCCTACCTGTCTTTTCATCCATTATCATTGGATTCCTTATTCTTCCCCATCTTGAAGGAACCAAATTCTGTTTCATACTGGCCTGCAATTACTTAATCATATTTCATAGATATTTTGGCCCTAACCCTTATTAATTAATAGGCCGCGCTTTGTCATAACCTCGATAAAAAAGAAGTGTCCACATGGACAGCTTAACTGGTCGCACGGGTAAAATTTGGGAGAAGAGACTAGGGGTTGATGAGTCTCACCAGCAACAGTTGGAACAACCTTTCAAAGTGGGTGGTGATGCTTTGTCGTGCCGGGACGTGGGGGTCCTTGGGATTGGGGATTCAACATTTTGGTAGAAGAAGATAAAAAAGAAGTGAAAACTGTTTGAATCACCCAAAAGATGAACAAGTGTGTGAATCCACCACTACTACAAAAATTAAAAAATGTTAGTCCAATTGTTTATTGAAATGAATATATAATTCATCTTAATTATTTTAATTTTAGTATTTTTATTTTTATTTTTTCATACTTTACCCTATATTATATCATTTACTTTTCCTAATATCACAATTATTGTTGAAATAAAAGTAAAATTTTCTCTAGGGAGATGTAATTCAATGGTATGCACTAAGAACAATTAAAATGGGTTATCACTTGGATATGCACTAAGATTGTGTAGGTTCACACACAACATGCAGCACCAAACATCTCACTCCATTTTATAATTAGCCCTTCTCATAATCTACTTGTTTTTCCTTTTCATTCAATACGAACAAATATTACGCAGATATATATGAGTAGTATAATGTTCATTAAGTTCAAATTTAGATTTAGACAATATCAAGAAAAATCAATGGCTAAAACACGTTATTATCGACTAGACAAAATAAGATAATATGAGCAAGCAAAAAATAGAACTCTAAAAACTATGATCGAGTTTCAATCAATGGAACAAGATATATAGACAATTGCCTTTAAACCAAGAGTTGAAGAAGAGCCTACTCAAGACTTCAAGAGTTAGGCTCCTCAATAGTTGTAATTTTTGTAAGGTTTTGAGGTGCTAACTAGGAGAGAGATGATGGAGAGAGAAAAGGAGAGAAAAACAAAAAGGAAAAAAAAAACGAAATATGACAAACAAAAAAAAAGAGTAAAAAGTTTAGTTAGTTTACGCTCCCATGGCGCGTGCTACGCACGTGCCTACTGGGTGTGAATAATGCCCTCAACGCCCACCTCTTTCACCTATGCTTTTTCCATGTGGGCCCAATAAAAATCATGTCCTTACATTATAAAAAACCCAAGCTAAAATCTGACCCAAAAAAAAGTAAAAAGCCTAGTTTACACGCCTAACATGATTAAAAATATTAACTAATTAAAATCTTGAACTTGAGAAATAAAATTATTTTATAAGCTAACATGATGTAATAAAAATAAAATAAAATATATAATTACAAAAATAATTAAATATAATATATATAATAAACTAACATAAAAAATATATTATTATAAATTATAATAATTAGAATTAAAATGGTAAAACTTGTAAATATCCAAGGTAATCTTACATAACCTTAGAAATGTAAGGGAATCACATTCCCTCCAAAATCCTATGTGGAGGGTAAGTTTCATTACTTAGGGAATGTTATATTCCCTTATGAAGATGAACCAAACATAGGAATGTTAGCTTTCGAATGTCACATACCCTTGGTTATGTTGTATAACTTGAACCAAACGCCCCCTTATTGTTTGGCCTATTAATATTTTCCGGTAACATTTGGCCAGTATATTGGCTGGTGTGACCAAAATTGATAAAAAAAATGCATAGTTAAGGTACGCAATTAACATTTTTTAAAGTCGCGGATAACAATTAACACTACTCCAATAGTCAGTGGACCAAAATGACAATTTACTCTATAAGTCTATAAAGGATGAAAAGGTATGGGTCCTGTTTGGTAAATTATCAACCTATCAGCCAATTTTGGCTTATTTGACCACTATTAGTTGTTTGGTTAATAAGCTTTTTGTAACTCCAAAATGCTAAAATTCAAAATGCTACTCAAAGCATCCTTTTCAATTAGCTTTTTGAGAAAAGAAATTATACCAAACAGCTATCAGCTAACAACTAATTTATCAAACAACTTTCTACAATCAGCCAATATTATCAACAAATCATACCTTCTAACCCAAACAGCCAACCCAATCAGCCAACAACCATTTACCAAACAGGGCCATAGTTATAAAATATATAAGTCCTCTAATAATGTCCACACTTATTTATTTACAACCCAATCCCATAGACATTATTATATCATACACATGCCTCGTTAAAACATAACTAGAATAATTCAATAGGAAAACCTAGTTGAGGAAAAGTGTAAATGGTGTATGTTTATTCATGTGTTGCACTAGCTAACTACCTCATTAAAAAAATTAATTAAGAAAATTATATCATACTTAACCGAAGGAATTAGAGTACATCTATTGATCTTCAAGACTAAAAATTCATGATTATTTCAAGAAAATGTCACTCCCCTAAAGATTACAATATTCAAACACTACCTGTTTCTGTTTTAATGTAATAAACACATTTTTAAAAAATAAGTGTAGAACATGATTTGGTGAACAATGGTAATCAATTAATGCGCTTAAAAATTTATTGCGCTTAATCAATTATTTAGCTAGGTCATTTTGTGTGTGTACATGAGAAACAAGATGCTCCACTTTGATACACAATGTCATTCAATAATCATTCAATGTTTCTGATGCGAAATCACTAGCATTATCTATTTGAATAGACTTAATTGGATAATAAAAAAATTGAGCATTTAATTAAATAGTTTTAGTCACAAATTTAGCAAAAACATTATTTTTTTGCTCCCAGCAAAAACTTTATTTCTCTAGTAGATAGTAAACTTACATGAGCTCACTGAGCAGAAAAATCAAATTAAAGAAGACCATGAAGTATCGAAATGGTTCTGATAGTGGTTGAATCGGTCCACATATATCTTCTTGAATCTTTTGAAGGAAAGTATGATAATCTAATCCAATTTTAGTACGAGAAGATTACACAATAAGTTTGCCCTTTGCATACACTTCACAAATGTATTGATTGGAAGAAGGGAAATGGTTGCTTGACATTTGATGTTCAATTGAATTCGTACATAATAATCCGTCACATCATATTTTGCCCAATATGATTCAATATAATCGTTCATGTCATAATTTAAAATAATTTGAATCGTATGACAAGTTAAAAGGGAGCAGAACCAAGTTGCTGATGTCTTGGCAAGTATGGCAAGCAACCAGAGCCAGTTGTGGATTCACTAAGAGAGACCTCACATGAGGACCCGCCCTGCGTGGGCTTGACAAAGGTAGACTGGGCATTCTAAGCTCAAGAAGAGTTAACATGAGAGTTAAATCTTGGGTTTTCCCCTCCTTTTAACTAAAAAAAAAAAATAATTTAGATCATTAATATTTTAACATATATAATAGGTTATTGGTTCAAAAAAAAAATTTAGATCATTAATAGGTTATTGGTTAAAATATATTTTTATTTATGTTATATACATATATAAATTTGGTCCAGATATTAAATGTAATTTTTTTTTTTTTTACATATATTGGATTTCAAAGTAAAAAATATATTTATTCTATTTAAATCAAATATATTTTAAAATATTTTAAATATAAGGTCTAAAAATAACTCGAAATTAAATTTATTGTTAAATTTATAACGTTAATTTGAAAAAATAAATTTGAAAAAAAATAAGTGTTAGTAAACAAGTTTTCTAAACGGAAAACAAAGAAGGGAAAACAGAGAATGAAAACTGAAAAATTGAAAAACAGAAAACAGTTTTCTGTTAGTAAACGGACCCTGTGTTTCTTTTTTGAGCGCATTTTAGCAAGGAATGAAACATTGCCTATAGGCCGGATAACAATGTTGTCAATGAAGCTTTAGGCTTGCAACAATGATGTCGAAAAGAGAATAACACAGCTGCTCTGAAGTTTGGAGAAGTAACAATGGCATGCTAGAGATAGGGGTGTGCAATTTACCGAAATTTTTCGGTTAACCGACCGAACCGAAAAATTCGGTTAACCATTAACCGAACCGAAAAATTCGGTTCGGTCAATGGTTAAAGGAATCTTGAAATTTCGGTTAATGGTTAATTCGGTTCGAAAGGTCGGTTAACCGAATTAACCGAACGGTTAACCGAATTTATATATATATATAGATAAATAATTAAATATAAATATTAAATACTAATTAGATTGAAGATTTGAAGTTATGGATGTTTGAATATTTGAAGTTATGGATGATTTGTATTTTATTTTAATTGGATTTATTATTTTAAGTGTTATTTTTAGAATTTTATATTTTAGGTTTAAAAAGTTCGGTTAATCGGTTAACCGACCGATTAACCGAAAAAAATTTCGGTTCGGTTAATTCGGTAACACATACTTCGGTTCGGTTAACGGTTAAATGTTTTAAAATTTCGGTTAATTCGGTTCGGTTAAAACGGTTCGGTTAACCGAACGGTTAACCGAATGCACACCCCTAGCTAGAGAGGAAATGAAATCAAAAGTTGCTTTTCGTTTTTATATTTAAAAAAAAGTAGTGCATGTTGCATATACGCAGTTGGTTTATTTTAACAATGACCGTTCCTAAAGAAATGACACTATTTTAAATCATGTGGACCATGATCCATTGTATAACAATTGGATTCAATACACAACTAGTTTTTCTTAAAATGTTTAGATTGATTATTTGGAATGTTGATTTTTTTTTTTTTTTGATTATTTGGAATGTTGATTTTAATCTCGGACAATTTCTCATTGCTCTAATGAATGGGCCTATATTTATATCATCCGATTTCTTATAGACCCAGCGTGTTATTCATTTTATTTGTTAAGACATACGACAGCCCAACTCGGCAACTCGTTTGTTGTCTCTCCTCTCAGTAGACCGCGTGCGCAGCACGTGCATCACAGTCACTGAACGTCCAGCGATGGCAGATCTTCTTTCTCAATGCTCCGCTCTCTTTCCATGAAAATTTCCATGAAAACTAACGTTTTAATTTCGATCTCTTTTACCTTTGAAAAGTCGAGGCAGAGTAAATACTGAATCTAGCTTTACTTGATCGGAGAGAGATGGCATTCATGGCGGTTTTGGAGTCGGATCTTCGAGCTCTCTCCGCGGAGGCTCGCCGCCGGTATCCCGCCGTTAAGGACGCCGCAGAGCATGCCATCTTGAAGGTTTGATTTCTTCTTCTATTTCTTTGATATATACTATAATTTTAAGCTGATATTGTTAAGCATTCCGCAAATAAACTGTTCAGTAACTGAAAGTTTATAATTTTTGAAATATAACTGAATTTCACATACCGATAGCACTTAGCTACCTAAGCTTTCCATATTTGTTTCTCTATTCCGTTTTGGTTGTTGAATGTGAAAAGAAGTGGAATTTTCACAAGATGTGAGTTTGAACTGGGTATGGTACTGAATTTGCAGCTGAGATCATTGTCCAGTCCTAGTGAAATTGCGCATAGTGAGGATATACTGAATATCTTTCTGATGGCCTGTGAAGTTAGGACCGTGAAGTTGAGTGTGATTGGACTATCTTGTCTGCAAAAGCTCATATCCCATGATGCAGTTGCACCATCAGCTTTAAAGGAGATTCTTAACACCCTCAAAGATGTAAGTTTACCTTTACAATAGTTTCACACGACAGATTGTGTAGTAGACTAAATTTTGTTAGTGCATGTATGTTCGTCCTGCATTTATGCAGCAAATAAGTATTTATCATGAATTGTGATTTGTAAATACTTTGAGGTTGGGAAATTTTTGTTATGAAACTATTGCAAGTCATTGGTATCATGCTTTGTATGATCCAATTAAGGGTTGAAGCAAAATTGAGCCTCCCTAGCAAAATTTAGTGTCCATTCTAACAACTTATTCAAATATCATGCTGTTTGTATCTATGCATTTGTGAGTTGTGAGGTTCAGGGTATTGAATTATGGTTGAGAATATTCTGATACATGTTTAATTTAGTGGATGAGAATCCTTGCATGATTGAGGTAGTAATTCACAGTTATAGCTTTTCAACAGTGCTTTCTGCATCTTGTTGAATATTCTGGTGCTCTTTAATGAACTTAACTTTTCAAGAAAGAAAGGAAAATGGGGGGGGGGGTGGTGATATATTTTTCAGAATGTGTACTATTGAACAACTGAAGAAAAATGATGCTGTAAAATATATACTTGGATTTGGAATTATAGCTGTATTAGGGTGAAATGATTATGGATGGAGAAGTAAGTTGCTTTAGGCCAATATCCAGATGTGACAGTGGCCTAGTGGCAAAAATCAAGTTGTGCTGTTGGAAGCCAGGAATTAAGAAGTTGCAAATGGAGGAATTTTCTAAGTTTGGAGGAGAAAGTAACAAAGATGGAGCATAAAAGGAACCCAAATTTGTATGTTGCGTTAAAGGTGCCACTTCTTTTGTGGGGTGGAGTGATGGAGGAATAAGAGTGTTTGACTACTGAAGAGTAGACTTAACATTATACTAAAGTTTACTTTCAAAAGCAAACTGGTCTGCACTTATTGCTGTCCAAAGGGAAGGGGGGTTGCAATGTGAGTGGGGAAAGGTAGATGTGCTCTGTCCGAATGAAATAAATCTCCACCTTCTGCATTGGTCTAGTAGAAGGGAACATGAAAAAGATTTACTTGTTCTATTCCCAATTTTCCATCCTTTCTAATCTAGGAGAGGCTGAAATTCTGAAATGGAGCAGTTCATAGTTTTTGGAACTTGAAAGAATTGACCACCTAACATGTAGTTTTGGCAAATAAGATAAACTGTTTTATGACAGAAAATCATGAATGCATAATAAAGTCATAGTGTGTTCCTTTTGAGTAAAACATGCTTTAGCTGCTGTTTTTGTACCTTATTTAATTCTTCTTACTTGTACTTTTATTTATATTGAATCTTACACTACATTTTTATTTTCTATTTTATTTTAAACAGCATAGTGAAATGGCTGACGAGAGTCTTCAACTTAAGACACTACAAACTATCCTTATAATATTCCAATCTTCTTTACAACCTGATAACGAGGTAATTATTAATTTTCTTTTATTTTGTGTAATCAATATAGCTCATTCCCTCTGTAACATAATTTCCCATCTTAATATTTGACATTAATATGCTTAATATAATGTATGTGTGTTTGTATATGTGTGTGTGTGTATGTATATTGGAAATGATTGACCTAAATTTATCTAATTCAGGGCTTCTGTGTTTCTCATTTTATTCATTCTATACTTAATAATACTGTATTGAAATGCAATCAAGAGTTGACATGGTCTCATGCATAGATAGTTAGATACATCGGGACATTAAACAACAAAGTAACAGCTGTATATATATATATATATATATATATATATATATATTTGGATAATTTGGTTATTTGGAAATGGTTGATCTAGATATATGGAAATCAGAGCTTCTACGTACCCTAAATTTTATTCATTCTATGCTTGATTTAATTTAATTGTACTCTTTTGAAATACAATTAAAAGTTGGCATGGTCACAATCATAATTTGTTCTCATGTGGTTAGAGTTGTCTTTGGTGATATTTTCTGAAACCCAAATTTACCTTCAATGAGACCATTTTTCTATGAAATTTTGATATTTTGAACCAAGGTAACAGAATTGAAGTTGTACCACATTGTACCTTCGAAAACAAGTTTTTCTAAATCTTTTAGAACCACCATGCATTACACTGATTTAAGGACAAATTTAGCAAAGAGTGCTTCATAAAAATTCCTGATTAGATAAAAACATTTGCTTTAATTTTGTTGGATTTCAGCTTTCTAATTTGTCCTCCTTGATCTGGGATCAATGGGATGTTCTCTGTTACTATTTATTTACAACCTTATATTTTCTTAAATTGCGTTTATGACATGGAATGGAGAAGGCAAATAGTAATTTGGTAGTTGGGTACTGAATGTTAACTGATCTTTCAACACTAGGGAGTGGCACCACTGGATTGCTCTGGCTCTTGAAGTTCCATTGTGTTAACTGCTCTTCATATTTCAGGAGAATACGGCCCAAGCGCTTGGTATTTGTCTGCGGCTTCTTGAGAGCAATAGATCCTCTGATAGTGTGCGAAAGTGAGTTCCAAGTATTACACTGGATCATAATTTATTAGGCATCCCCTACTTGTTTTCGTTTTTACAGTGTCATTTCTTTTAACTGTTTATTTCCGTTTTTTTTTTTGTTGCCAACTTTTTTGCAAATTATTTCAGCACAGCTGCAGCAACCTTTAGACAGGCTGTAGCATTGATATTTGATAGGGTGGTTACTGCTGAGTCGCTTCCTGCTGGGAAATTCGCTTCTGGGATCTATATTTCTCGAAGTAATTCAGTTACTAGTGATGTTACCCGCAATATAAATCACCTAGAGTACGTAATACATACACATTTAGAGGTTGATATTTTATTTCCTTTCTTCCATGTGGCTTTCTAATTAGTTTTTGTCTCTTCCTTGTGTTATTTGGGAGGCTAGTAAATTTACTCCAAAGATCAGCTTGGGTAACTTGTAAAAATATAATTATGGAAAAGAAATAAAGAAAGAAAAAATAAATAAAACGATAAATCATTTAAAGGACTCCCTGTGGAACATCAAATATGTTCTCTATTTATCCTCCATCTACATCCAAATATGTATTCACTACATTCACAGTCTATTAGTCTTTGACTCATTGCATCTCAACCTGCATGATTGATTCTTTTGAAATTTGTGACTAATATTGTTTTAAGCCAGTATTACATCATCATTTCAAAAATGTTAAACTGGCAATTGAAGTTCATTTTTGTGCCTAGAAGTGAGCATACATTTTAAATGCATTATGTTGCAGAAGTCAGAACTGAACATTGCTTGAATAGGTCATTGGAGCAAGAGTTTACTTCTGGAACTTCAACATTAACGAGGAACACATTAACTAAACCTGGAAAGCTTGGCCATAGATTGCTCGAGGATCTAGCAGCTCTTGCAGCAAATGGATCTGTATGTGCCCTAGTGAATTATCTTGTTTCCTTGACAGATTTTGAATTTGGTTATGCATTTTGGCCAGTAACTGAGAATTTTCAATTTTCTATGATAACCAATTGTAAAATTAAATCCGTTGGGTGCTGACTGTATTATATGCTTGTGTTATTGTTCAGGCTACCTGGTTAAGAGTTGGTTCCCTTCAAAGAACGTTTGTGCTTGACATACTTGAGTAAGAAAGCATCCTTTTGAATTGGTGTATAGTGTTGACATCAAGTTAGCTTGATGTTTCTTAATTGCATCCATATTAACATCCCTTGGGGAAAAATATGGAATAGTTTGAAATAGTGTTCAGGGGTTTTTGAGGTTTGTATTCTTGTAGCATCAAGAACTTTTTTGGTGGAAAACTCAAGGAAAAGCCTGTAAACAGAGTTTATGCCTTGAATACTTGTTTCCAAATCAATATGATTATATTTTAATTGTTTCTTGATTGTTATTTAGGTTTATTTTGTCCAATTACGTGGTGTTATTCCGAACCTTGATTCCATACGAGGAGGTGCTGATATTACTACAATATACTAATATATTGCCTTTATTTTCAGTTTCACTATTTTCATTGCCTAAACAATGGCCTTTAAAAATTTACAGGTTCTCCGTCACCAGATATTCTCCCTCCTAATGACATCACTTCGTACAGATTCTGAGGTGATGCTTCTATATGAAATGCAGTCTTAGAAAATCAAATTTCTGCATATTGAAAATTTGACTTGCTAACTTGAAAAGAAACTGAACTTGCCAATTTCTTTCATTGACAATTTCTTTATTCAATCAGTTTGAAGGAGAAACTGGAGAACCTTATTTCCGTCGGTTGGTCTTGCGATCAGTTGCCCATATAATCAGGCTTTACAGTTCATCACTAATAACTGAGTCAGAGGTATGACTTATTGTTTTAAAAATATATATGTGGTTAGTTTTGGTCCTTTGTTTCTTGAAGTTGTTTATGTGTTGATTGTCTAAAACAATACAGAATAATAAAGAATAATGCTGACAGTGGACCCAATTTGACATACTAATATCGACAGAATCTTACGTAGAAGGAGGGTTAGAGAGGTGAAGAAAAGATGTAGAAATGTGGATAAGTGAGATTCTGAAAGAATGTGCAAATTCGTGACGATCAAGTGATCAACTTGATTTTCATGCAATTGACTTGAATTTCCATATATGCAATGGTAGTTGTACAGTAACATGCAATCAAACCTCAGTAGCTAGTGTTAAGAGATCTCTATAGTGTGAATCTTGTAATCGAACATTCATCACTGCCTCTAATTCTTCCTACTTTATTCCTTAGGTTTACTTTATTCTATATGGTAGTTTACAAATTCAGACTTGTGAACAATTATACAGTTGATCTCAAGTTCTCAACAGTTTCTTGTGCTTATGAACGTCTTTCTATGCTAACCTGGCAAAATACCTCTTTGATGCAGGTATTTCTCAGCATGTTAGTGAGGGCTATCTCTCTCGACTTACCATTATGGCATCGCATTCTTGTTCTTGAAATCCTGAGGGTAACTCCAAGAATCTGCTGCAAGCAGATTATGCACTGTAAGTTTATTAAATGACTTGCACATGTACAAACCTATATCTAATTATTAGTAACTCTGAAATTTGCAGGGCTTCTGTGTGGAGGCACGCACTTTACGAGTTCTATTTCAGAATTTTGACATGTAAGATTATCCACCTTGCTATTAATGTATTGAATTGAAGTTATTTGATAATTCACTTTGTTGATGATCCTGATGACCAAACACTGTGCTGTGTCTATGAACATCTTAAATCTTAATACTTAAGATAGTTTCTGCCTTTTGATTTTACTGAAAACTCTAGTTCCCATTGTGACAATGCTTCATATTTAGTTATAAGCTTAGTCTCTTTATTTGCTTTCATAACATTCCTGGTGCTTTAGGTCATCTAGTTGTGTAGAGAATCTCAATCTTTGTTGCAAGTATGTCACTAGTTATGCAATTTATATGTGAGGGATTATGTTGGTCCTTTTGGAGCTGGCCGTCATGAGTCAGTAGAAAGTTCTGTCTTGAAAGAAGTGGTTTTCACTAGTTTATTTATTTATTTTTTTTTTTATTGGTGGCTAACAAAGATATAAAATGCAACAGCTCTATTCAAATATGAAGTAATATTAACTCTTCTATGTTGATGAAATGACAAAAATATGTACTACACTGTACACACTGACACTATAGACTATATTTGCTTAAGCTGAAAATTGAAAGTATGAAAGCAGTAGTACACACAAATTATGCATGACACTTTGACTATTTTTGGTAGTGCTTATTTTAGAGTTTGTAGCTTATTTTAAGTTACCAATAAACTATAAGCTCTGTTTGGTGAGAAATCACAAGTTTAAAATAAGTTCTTATTTGAGCTTATTCTCAAACACTATAAAACATAGCCTTTGAGTAATAAAGCCAGAGCTTTCCATTATTTCTTCCATTTTTAATTTTTAATTCCTTTTCTCAGTTTTGACTGCTTTTCTTCCTCTCTCTCTCTCGCTCGCTCTCTCTCTCTCTCTTTTTTTAAAATTTTTTTTTTTTAATTTTTTTTTTAATTTTATAAATTTTTCCTTTGTAAAATTTATTTTTCATCTCATTCATTCATAAGCTTCTCAACTCTTTACATTAAAATTTTAAATTCTCCTAGACGTACTTAAATAATTACTTCGTAGAATATTAAAAAATCAACTTACATAACACATCTTATATCTACTTTATTATGTAAACTGCACAAATACATTACAACAATTATAATATTATATTCTCCAATTAATTTCAAATTAAACATGTAGAATGCTTTAATACAATAAAATATTTATTTTTGTGAAATATTTTTCAAGAAATATATATGTTTTCAAATTATCGTTTTTATATACAGATTTCCTACTTTATCATCTAACATTTATTAGCTTCCTTAACAGCTAATTTTGCCAAACGCTTCTACCTCTAACCAGCTAGTTTAACGCCTTTTTTTTCTAACTACTAGCATTTCAGTTTTCCAGCTAGGCATGCCAAACAAAGCCTTTATGATCTTATGATTAGCTGATTTTAGAACACTTTCTAAATTTTCTAGTAAACAGAACCCTCACCCCCAAAATTATATTTTATGTTGCCCAAGACTTTGTAGTCTAGTGGCATAAGTGTGAAATTGAAGTCTCGAGATTGATTACCCTTTGTGTGCGTGTGTGTGTGTGTGCATGTTATACTCGTCTATCTGAATTTTCTGTGATCAATGAAATTGTTACTTGTCTTCTTGTTCTCTTTTTATTTATTTATTTATTTATCTTTGGCTGCTTTTATAGGCATCCCAAGAACACAAATGTTGTTGAGAGTATGGTAAAATCACTTGCTCGGGTTGTTTCGAGTGTTCAGGTATATATATAATAAGATCTATGTTTTATTATTATCTGCCATAATTCTGTAAATTCATTTGTCATATCAAATGTTGAAACATTATGTTCTTTACTTGAACATTTGCAATTTTGTTGGATCTTTTTTTTTTTTCATTGTAATTTGCTTAATGTGTCTTTCTTTTGTTAGTCTTGTCTACATTTCTCCTTATGCTGTTATTATTTTGCAATATTCGTATCCTGGTACTATACATCACAGTTTATTGGAGTATTCACCCTTGACCATTTGGTCTTGGGTCTATCTTTGGGTACAAGGTACACTCATCTGCTTTTCCATAGGCATTAGTGATGTGGAAGCCATGCACCTGCATCTGGTTTTGTGTTAATGTGATCCCGGATTTTAGAAATTTCTGGAAGTATTTTGTTATGAAGGCAAGAAGTTTCCCTATTGATTAAATCTTTTGGTTAATGAAGATGAACTCATTTCTTCTGAGTGATCAAATCTGTCCATTAATGTCGTCCATCCCTATTATTATGTAATCATCATTTGTAAAAGTGTTAAACCCATTGAATGTCGTTAAGGCTTGAGCACTGACAACTGGGTACATCAGCTTGCAATGATTGCATGTTCTAAGATGCACCCTGATATTGGCATTAGCAGTGATGAAATAGGAACTAGTGCTTTTTATGTCACCTTGTGATAGGTGGCATGCTTTTTGGTGACTTAAAGAAAGTTACCCCTTCCAACTGGTTGGAATATTTATAGAAGGATAACCACATGATTTGGTTCTTATTAAACACATTCATTGATTCATTTGTTTGTAGAATTCAAAATAATAATAATAAATAAATAAATAAAGAAGAGGTTCATACATAGTGCTGGGGCATTGCTTACAAATCTTGAAAGAGCATTCAGTTTGTTATGTGCTATAGCTTTTGCTTCCTGTTACAGTCTATTGTAGGACAATCTTCATTTTCTTTTTTTGGGTATTATTTGCATATTTGTTTTCTGCTATTGTCACTGTTATTTCACATAATGAAGTTAAACTAATCATGCATTGGTCAATATTACAGTTTCAAGACACATGTGAGGAGAGCCTTGCAGCTGTTGCTGGAATGTTTAGTAGTAAAGCTAAAGGTACTAGAGTCTTGATTTTACACTGACAAAAGGGTGACATACTCTGTTTATTTCACACATTAATTTTGTGGAATTTGGTGATTTTAATGTTTAACTGATAGTATTATAGATTACTGTCAAAAGCTGTGGGGATCTTCTTTTTTCTTTTAACTGACACCAAACTTTGCGCTTTATATTAAGTCAACTTGCAATTGAAATTTCAACGAGATGAAACTTGAATTCACTAAAAGATTGTAACCATGGTGCTATTGATTTCCTATCTCTGCCGGGTATTGAAATAATTCTTTCTGAACTCGTAGAATAGTTTGACGAAACAAATTAGTAACTGAAGTTTACCCAATTATATCAGAAAATGTCTACTTATCCCCAAATAAAGGGTATTAGAAAATGAAGTTACTTCATGATGTCTGTACCTCGTTATAATTTTTGGCTGTGCAACACCTTGATTTCCTTTTCAGGGGTTGAGTGGAGCTTAGATAGTGATGCATCTAATACTGCTGTCTTGGTTGCAAGTGAGGCCCATGCAGTAACTTTAGCGATTGAGGGACTACTCGGAGTTGTTTTTGCTGTGGCTACTTTGACTGATGAGGCAGTAGATCTTGGTGAGGTAAAATATGATTTATATCTTCCCTGTATATTTTATATAAATCATTCAGATAGCGTATCAGAAGCTCAGCTGTTTATCATGTCTTTTTTTGTCTTGGAGCAAACAGCTTGAATCACCTAGATATGAGATTGATCCACCAGCAAAATGCACTGGGAAGACTGCATTTCTTTGTATTTCTATGGTTGATTCGATGTGGTTGACCATTCTTGATGCCTTGTCCTTCATCTTGACAAAGTATGCATATCAAGTGTTTCATTTTATCTTTTAAGAAATGTGTGTATGTGTTATGTTGAATCTGTTTAGAGAACAATCTATATTCTTTGAAGGTCTCAAGGGGAAGCTATTGTGTTGGAAATATTGAAGGGTTATCAAGCATTTACACAGGTAACAAATTTTTGACTTGATATTCACCTTTTCTTTTAATGGCTTCCCAGTTGGTAAATATATATATTTTTCCTTTAACCTTTTGCAACATTGGAGCTGTGTATTTTTTAATTCTTTTTTCAGGAAAACCCCTCCTTTTTCCATCTCTATTAAGTGGACTTGACTTTTTCAACAGAGCTACTTATCATGCTACAAGCTTTAAAAATGTTGTTTTTGCTGCACAGGCCTGTGGAGTTCTCCATGCTGTTGAGCCTTTGAATTCTTTTCTTGCATCTCTTTGCAAATTTACAATCAGCATGCCAAATGAAGTTGAAAGGAGAAGGTACATACTATACTTGTCTTTATTATCTTTTATGGTTCTTCTCATTTGGTCTACTTATCATGCTGTGAAATGGTTTCTCTTCAAAGCTTGTTATGCCATAGATACTGCAATTATACATTCAAGTGCATCTCAATATCTCATAATCATCACTATGGAGATTTTGATTCTGGCAGTAGTAAAATATAGAATGAGAATAATTCAGTATGTTATACGCATGGATCTTTTTCCTACATCAGTTCAGATATATGATTAATGAAGTTTTGACTTTGGACAAGTATAGATAGGGCTGTAAGAACACTCATTACTATTTTATGTGTCTGATAAATATATTAAGATAAAGCAAATCATGGGAAACTATACCTCTCAACTTTATAAACATTTTCTTTAAAAAATTATTTTAAATTGTTTTTTTAAAGTAGTCTTTCTTTGGCAAGCCTTATCCATCTCAAGTTTTTATAAAGCAAATTTATGTATAAATACTTTGTGTATTGGATAATTGATCCAACAATTTTTTACTTGCTTTGGTGAGATCTGATAATATTATTTGGGAATTGTTTATTCTGTTCACTGCACCGATTTGGTAGAAATGGTCAGTAAAATGCTGGAAGAATAGTGAAGTTGCTCTATTGCAACGTTTACGACCAATGTTTGAGTCTAGGGAAAGATCTCCTTGTGATGCAGGGTATGTTTGTATCCATTTTGCATCCCATGGTGATAAACTGAAGAACTATATGCATAATGGGAATATACTTCGTTGTTATTTTTTGAAGTGGTAAGCTGATTTCTGCCAGCATGCAAACTTGAGGATATATAAGTTTTGTTAATCTTTCCTGTAGTGTTGTGCAATCACCTAGCGGCTTAAAACGGTCAGAAGCATCTCTAGAACAGAGGGAAACTATTGTTCTGACACCTAAAAATGTGCAGGTACTTGGTCAAGCCTCGTGTCTATATTATACATCATGGCAGTTCAATGCAGAAATTATTCTTTAGGAGAATCCAGTTTCGATTAATGGCTCTAACAACTTTTGGCCTAACCCTAATTGCTTATTTCAGGCATTAAGGACACTTTTTAACATAGCTCATCGACTGCATAATGTTTTAGGCCCTTCATGGATTTTGGTATGTCAGTTCAACACCTTGACTTATATTTTCTTGCTCAAGTGATGGTCATGAATTTAATACTTACAAAAGAATGTAGAACTTAAATATATTTAGCCTATCCCAGCTATATTGGATTTAATGATTAGCTGATTTGAGTTGACTTCAAATTTATGTTACGTGTAAAGTTCAACTCTGTAACACTACAAGTAACTTATATGCTCTATATTTAGTTCTATTTTATATTTTTATTAAAACTTTTCAGGTACTGGAAACACTAGCTGCTCTTGACAGAGCGATTCATTCTCCACATGCAACAACACAGGTAATTTTGAATTCCATAGAAGAAGAAAAGAAACAGAAGAGTAAGCATTTAAAATTCAATTTATTAGAACATGTTTAGCATGTAATCTTTTGAGTTGTATTCTGGTGGGTGCTTGTTGATAATTTATGCTACTTAACCAACTCTTGTTCTTCTTTTCTTCTTTTCTTCCTTTATTTTCCTTTCTTGTTTTTGTCTTTGGGGAAAGAAAGGGATTGAGGTTTGTTTCAGAAGGAAACTAATGCACTTCTATCTTCTCTTAGTTCAGTATTGCAATTGGTCTTGTACAGTGGATAACTTGATGCCATACTGTATTCACAAATTGTTATGCTTCCTTTTGAATTTAAAAGATTCACAAGTTCTGTTATAGCACACAACCATTTGAATTTGTAATGAAAGTTTTTGTAATATTATTTGCCTTTTTGCTAGTTTGCTGTTTGGTTTTGGATGTTCTTCATATATGTGGTTTGCATTTCCTTAATCACTTCACTTATGTTAATGAAGGAAAAGAAAAGCAGAACTTTGGATGGATGTTTTTCCCTTGCTTGTAGAATAAGTCACCTTATTATCTAGTATGAATGTGCGTGTTAGAGTGTAATGTCTAGGGAAAAGTGTACTGTAAAGAACTGTATATGAGTAAATATGGTTTGCTTCTTGGGAATGCAGCGTGCATTCTGTGCAAGGATGCTGTAGAATTCTCCTGATCAAAAAATTTCATCTTCCAGGAACTTTGCTTTGCATTGCATTATCTTGCCAATTTAAATCTCTAATTTTGATCATACAGGAGGTCTCCACAGCTGTTCCAAAGCTAACGAGGGATTCATCTGGCCAATACAGTGACTTTCATATTCTTTCTTCTCTAAACTCTCAGGTATTTGGAGTTCTCTTTTCCTATATTCTTTCTGCATTTCACTTTTCCCTTAGTTGCTGTATTTGATCATAATTTACTTCCTTTTTTCTTATATATTTTTTTCTTTACAGCTTTTTGAAAGCTCAGCTTTGATGCATGTAGCTGCAGTGAAATCACTTCTTTCTGCATTACGTCAGTTGTCACATCAACATATGTCTGCAACTTTCAGTGGCTTTGTACAAGCATCAAATCAAAAAGTTGGAAGCATTAGCTTCTCGGTTGAAAGAATGCTTTCGATCCTAGTCAACAATCTTCACAGTATGTGTTAAAGTAGTTTTTGAAGCATTTTGGTTCCTTTTCTATTAGTTCTTTTATGTCTTGATATAATCTGAATTCTCATAACTGATTTGCCAGTATACTTCTCTAATTATTTAGATAAACTACACCTAGTTTTTCCGAAGTGTTATGGTTTTCATTCCATTGGCTGTACTTTAAGAGGTGCAGTGATGTGAATTTGAATGATGCAACAAGTTTGCCACTTCATATTATGCTTTTCATTTGAGTTTTTTTATTTTATTTTATTTTATTTTATAAGAAGTGATTAAGGTAATATATTATACAGAGTAGATTATTTATTTGCTAGCTGTCTATGGCTATCACGTAAAGCTTAGGTTTTAAACATTGTCTGATACAAAAGCTCAGTGAAGGATCCATTTCTGAATTTAATAATTATTCATTGTTTCAATGCTCTTGAGTATTTCTGCTGAATTTTTGTGTTTTTAATCTGGCTATCTCAGTTGAAACAACTAGCACAGATCTGAACCAGCATCCATATGTGAAGGAATTCTGCTTCTCTTAAACTTATTTTTGGGTGTGGCTTGAAACTGATAATTTACATAATTCTTTTCTAACTTGATTAAAAATAAAGTATTATGATATCTAGAGTCCAAGAACAAATGAAACACTTGAGTTGGATGAGAAAGAAAACTCTAAATCCTTGGCCGTAAGAATGCTCTTAAAGCGATATAAAGATAGATTTGTTTTGGTTTTAAATGCAATGTCGCAAGTTTTCTTTTTCTCTCAGGAGTTAGCTAAATGTGAATTAAACACTCTTCTCCATTAATTTGAACACCTATGGGACTGTATCTGCAAATTTTGTTTGTTCAGGCATTGTAGCAGTACAAGGAATTTTTCTTTCCCCTTATGATGCCCAAGGTGCTTCATCATTTAATTTATAATTTGTATGACAGGGGTAGGACCATTATGGGATGATGTCATTGGCCACTTCTTTGAGGTAATTCTTATTGCTAGATATGTAATTCAATGTTACATTTGCATTTGTTTCATTATTTTCATATCCAAAAAATATCTTGCAGCTCACGAATAGTTCAAATCAACATGTTAGAAATATGGCTCTGAATGCAATGGATCAATCGATTTGTGCTGTTTTAGGATCTAATATATTCCAGGAATATGCGTCCTCTAAACTCCTTGCCAACAATGTGAGATAATATTCTTCTTTCCACTAAAGGTCTTCAATTTTTTATTTTTTTATTTTGCATGAGAAAAATACTTTTATTTCTGATGATTTCTCCAGGTCTGGCCTGAGAATATAGATATGAGATCACTGGAATGCTCTATCATATCTCCATTAGCGACGCTTTATTCTTCAACACAAAGCATTGAGATTCGTGTTGCATCGCTGAAAATTCTTGTTCATGTTTTGGAGGTATGTAGTGCAATAAACTAAACTGAGAACTGGTGTAAAGTTCCCCCATTTTTTTATTTTATTTTATTTTATTTTTTTCTGTGATCCTTTATATATGTATATCTCCATCTTGTGTATTTTCTTTCAGAGGCATGGAGAAAAGCTGCAGTATAGCTGGCCAAATATTCTTGATATGCTAAGGTGTTTCTAATTTTTTTTTTTTAAAAAAAAAAAAAATTATTTCCATGTTTGTCCTTATCTGCATTATTTCTAGTGTTTTTTGCTGTGTGCAAGTCCTCCTTTGCTTTATTACCAAGTTATTTTGACTTTATTCTCAGGTCTGTGGCACATGCATCTGAGAAGGATCTCATTTCTCTTGGATTCCAGGTGAGGACACAACATTTTGTGGAAGAATTTTTATTTTTTATTTTTTTTATTTTTTATTCTATACTACAATATCAGATTACTATTACATCCTTGCATCTGCTTTCTCATTTATGCCATGCATAATTTCACTTTGCATGGACAAAGTAAATATTCATAGGTCATAGAACCCATTATCTTATGAATTTAAGTGGTTGTTAAATGTCAGAACCCAAAGACTCATAAGAAATAGCAATACACAATGAAAATGTAAAATGGAATTCCAATATGTGATATCACTATTACTCTATTAGGTATCATCATTAAACAGTATTAATATAGACCCATAATGAATAGAAGCTGAGTTCTATCACTTCTATAGTGACATTGGACGAAAAACAAATCCAGATTTGTTTATCACAATAATAATTATAGATAATGACTCTAGCTTTACTAAAGTGTAATGTGTTAAGTATTTGTCCTGCTGTGGCCTTGTATGGATAATCTTTAAATCCTTTCAGTAAATTATATAAAACAAAACATGTTATCTATTTTCATACCCCCTCCATCCTTTCTGTTATCTCGTTTTGCTTGTTAGATGATTATTAGGTGTAATTTCTACTGATATGCATGTTTAAGTTTGAACTGATTGAGATTTTCTACGTATAGAGCCTCCGTGTTATTATGAATGATGGGCTTTCAACAATACCTACTGACTGTCTCCATGTGTAAGTAATTATTTTGTACTGACAACACTACACCTTAGAAATAACACTGAGATTCAATTGTTTGGTACCAGGACAAAGCATTGATAAATCTTAATTGATTTTACAGTTGTATTGATGTTACTGGAGCATATAGTGCACAGAAAACTGAATTAAATATTAGCCTGACAGCAGTAGGTCTTCTATGGACTTCTACTGATTTTGTTGTCAAGGGGCTCCAGGATGCTACTGAAGAAGATAGAGAAGCTGGTGAAAGCATTTCTAAGAGAATACTGAATCATCAATTCCTTCTCTTTATAGATCTATATTATTGCTTTTGTTGGGCTCATATCCTTTCTTTTTTTTTTTTTTTTGGTTTAAATCTTGTTTCAGATAGAATAAGCAATGGGAGTAGGGAGGAACAGAATCTTAATTCTTCTAATAAAGAGAGTGAACAAGCATTACGGATTAATGTTATTGATCGTGACAAATTGCTCTTTTCTGTTTTCTCATTACTACAAAATCTGGGAACTGATGAGAGACCTGAGGTATGCAATACTTTCTGATAACAATTGAGTTTGCTTTTAACTCAAAGTTGAAGCACAGTAGGTTTAATTTCATTCAAGATACCTCTGTTTTGTATGAGTTCCTTTTCCTGAAAAATTTGTAAAAAAGACATAAATACAAATAGTGAATTTATTTCCTTTTATTGACTAATTTCAATTACAAGCTAACTTTAATTTGAGTCCTGAGTTTTCATTAATCTACTTCAGTAACTCTGAACATATAAAAGCTTTTGCACATTATGCTGCAGAACCTTTAATGCTTGGAAGTTTAGTGTTCTACTCAAAGTTACTATCATCTACTTCATCCAAGACCAATCAAATTTTACTCAGACCAATAGTTTCTATTTTATGTATGATACTCCAAAAAGATAGAGATAAGTTCTTGGCATGTAGCAATCAGAAACTTCTGACCTTTCTAATTCTTTAGTTCAGTTTTCAATTGGAATTTCTCTATGATTGATCTAATGTGCCTCTAGGTTCGGAATTCTGCTGTTCGGACACTTTTTCAAATTCTTGGAAGCCATGGACAAAAGCTTTCAAAGAGCATGTGGGAGGATTGTCTTTGGAATTATGTTTTTCCTACACTAGATCGTGCTTCTCACATGGTAGGTTCCAATGACTATCCATTGTATGTCAGAATTTTCCTGTTGGCTGTTGCCTTCTCTTGACGCAACAGAGATCTTCTGCCCCTAGGCTGCAACATCCTCAAAAGCTGAATGGCAAGGAAAAGAACTTGGAACACGTGGAGGAAAAGCAGTTCATATGCTCATACATCATAGGTATATGAATTTTGAAGTGCTTTGTTATTTCCAATGTCTTTTGCCTGTAAAATTGTTTTGATGTGATTATTTGAATTTGCAGCCGAAACACTGCTCAGAAGCAATGGGATGAGACACTTGTGCTTGTGCTGGGTGGAATTGCTCGCATTTTAAGATCCTTTTTCCCTTTACTCAGAAATTTAAGCAATTTCCAATCAGGTGAATTCATTATTCTTTTGATCTACCTTTCTTCAAAATTATATTCAGTTTGAATAACTTGGATAATGAATGATATTGTGCATCCACAGGATGGGACTCCTTACTACGCTTTGTTGAGAACAGCATTTTGCATGGCAGTAAAGAAGTTGCTCTTGCAGCAATTAATTGCTTACAATCCACTGTAGTTTCTCATTCTCCAAAGGTAGTCATTTGTTTTTCTGTACTATTGCTACTGGAAGCAATGGCTAATTTCCTAGTTATCTACTTATCTCTAGTAAATAGTTTTATATACTAATTAGTGATAATTATTATTTCATGGAATTGTTTAACATTTAATCTCTTTCAGTAACTTAGTGGTTTAATAAAGCAGGGAAATTTGCCAATGCCATACCTAACATCTGTGCTTGATGTTTATGAGCTTGTTCTTTGTAAGTCGCCTAGCTACGATGATGGTGCGACAAGCAAAGTGAAACAGGAAATTTTACATAGTCTTGGTAAGTCTCTTCATTGTCTTGAAAGAAATTTAGATCATTTAAGGACTTTTTGCTGGTGCAGTGGGCATTGAACACTTTTTTTTGGCAGGTGATATATATGTTCATGCTCAGGGGATGTTTGACAGTTGTATGTATTTAAAACTGCTGGCAGTTGTAGATATGGGGATCAAACAAGCCAGGATCACCAATAGTAACTTTGAAGCTGAATATGTATGTATTTAATCTCATGCTAGGTTATCATCCCTGCCAAAAGTTTGCCCACTTGCTAATTTTCAGATACTGTAGCAGCATATTGTCTCCTTTAAGATTGTAATTGATTCCCAAGCCTTACAATATGAGATTGAATTGGTTTTTCGTTTAGCAGAGTGGGTTGAGGATTTACTGAGACAGAAAATAGAAGTTGAGAAATTCTGAAAAAGATTTAGCTGTGAACCTTGGAATTTGTGTACCTTGCTCATTACTTTGTATCTGATGAAAATTTCCATGCCTTTCATTACCCTTTATCTAATGATTTGGTTTTTTTTTTTTTTTTTTTCTCTAGGGTCATCTTCCACCTGTACAACGCACAATACTAGAAATCTTACCAATGTTGTGTCCAGCAAAGCACCTTGCTACAATGTGGCCCCCCCTCCTTGGGAAACTAATGCAGTATCTTCCAGGAAGTGATTCTTCCCTTGAGAAAATTGAAGATGATGCAGATCAAGGAACCAGTAAGATTTTTATTTGAAATGGTTGTTTATCTGGAATTTTTTTCTTTACCCAAGTAAATAAAAATTATCTGGATACATTTCATACAGTTCCAAATAGTGATGAAGTTTCTCATGGAATTGCATCAAATGCCCAAAAGAAGGCAGAAGGTTCATTAACTGCAGGGCCAAGTGGACCAAGTCAACTGTTTGCTGAGAAACTTATTCCCGTACTAGTGGATCTTTGCCTACAAGCTCCAGCTGCAGAGAAGTACAGTGCGTTACCTGACATTATTCAAGTTTTAGGAAGGTAAGAATTTATTAGAAGTGCTTTGATCTCTTCACACAAATTGCAATTAGAATCCCAATATCTTGGAAAATATCATGTTAGTAGGGTTTATTTTATTTTATTTTATGTAACAAATGTCAGCATATAATAGAGTTGAAAATTGCAATTGTATTTAGACGTTGTAAAAGTATGCTCTTCAATCTTCAGGGCAGTTCTAATTGTTTTATTAAGGCCTTTTCTCCCAAACATTGGGAAGAATAATCTCATGTTAAGAGAAAATGTCAACGTGCTTCTTTTTGCTTATGACAGAATCATTGTAAGTTTCTATGGAATGTGGTTGGAATATGTGATATTATTAGCTTCAGCTGTGCTGTTTCATTGCTACTGTGGTATCTTTTTTCTAGTACTTAGGACTCATACATTGATTCCAACTTTATTTGATAGATGTATGACTACAAGAAGAGACAATCCTGATGGCACACTTTGGAGAGTAGCAGTTGAAAGTTTCAACAGATTTGTGATTGATGATCTTTGCAAGCAGATTGAAAATTCAGGAACAGATGTTGCTAATGTCAGATCTGCAAAAATACGTTCCTGGAAAGGAGTTGCTGATATTTATGAAATATTTCTTGTGGGCTATTGTGGCCGTGCCCTCCCTTCCACTGCACTTTCAGAATCGGCGCTAAAAGCTGATGAGTCTCTTGAACTGAATATATTGGATATCCTCGGAGACAAGATTCTCAACTCCCAGATTGATGCACCTCTTAATGTAATCATCAGACCTGAAATTTATTACTTAATTACGCTAAGCATAACATTGTGATACGTACTCATTCCAGTTTATTCACACAAAAATGGAATGAATACAAGAACGGAAATTAGGCAAATCAGAATACATAGATCAGGGAGAAGGCTTAAATCAAGGGATTAGACAAGAATAAATTAGAAACTCAATCATCTCCTTTTCTATGTTTATTTATTTATTTGCACTAACATCCAATCTTTATCCTTAGTCTTTAAGCTTTAGTAGCTGGGCAAGAGCCTAAAACTCTTGTTGGGGAAAGTCTTGTGACTTCCCATTTCTTTTCTTTTTTAGTTGTTTCCTTTCTTTTTTAGTTTCCAGTCAATAAAAATTACCTCATTGTTCTTTTCTCTAGCAAATGTCGGACATTTGCTAGAAAAAAGAACAATGAGGTAATTTTTATTGACTGGAAACTAAAAAAGAAAAGAAACGGGAAGTCACAAGACTTTCCCCAACAAGAGTTTTAGGCTCTTGCCCAGCTACTAAAGCTTAAAGACTAAGGATAAAGATTGGATATCTTCCTCTCACCTAGAGGCTCTAATTTATAGTGCAAATAAATAAATAAATATAGAAAAGGAGATGATTGTGTTTCTGATTTATTCTTGTCTAATCCCTTGATTTAAGCCTTCTCCCTGATCTATGTATTCTGATTTGCCTAATTTCCATTCTTGTATTCATTCCTTTTTTGTGTGAATAAACTAGAATGAGTACGTATCACATTCATTCAAGCTTGAATACTGCACCTCATAGATAGACTGAGAAAATTTAATTTTTCCTTCAAAGTAAACTTTGAGTGACTTTTCTTAGGAACCATATTTTTAAGTATATATACAGAGATAATTAATCGGATATGCTCGACATTGGCCTGCCTACTTTCTCCGTCTGTTAATAGGCCATCCCATCCTGATATAAACATACCTATGTTTTGCTTTTCCTGACTATTGCCAAGTTGCCTAATGGGTCTTCTACATTAATGTTTATTATGTCTTATATGAACAAAAAGCTATAGGAATAAAAGCTTTCAAGCATGACTTTACTGTCTCTCTCTTGCTAGTTGCAATTCTCTGATGCAATTTTTTAATTTATTTACACAGATAATGCAGCGGCTAATTTCAACCATTGACAGATGTGCTTCCCGTACGTGTTCTTTGCCTCTTAAGACTGTTGAACTTATGCCTCCGCATTGCAGCAGGTTTTCCTTGACCTGCTTGCAGAAGTTGTTTTCCTTGAGCAGGTATATATAATCCTGCATTAGATTAAAGATTCTATGCCATTTTGAGTGATTGCTGATTTGAGAATCCCTTATTTTCAGCCACAAACCAAGTGACGAAAATTTGACTACATCCGAAGTTAGCAAACTCTCAATTGCAACGCTGATGACGAGATGTGCATGCATACTAGATAAGTTTTTGAAGGATGAGGGCGAACTAGGTAAATCATTTATTTATGCCGGGTCTTAATTTTGTATATTTTCTTATGGCTTCATGTTTTCTTGAACCTTGAAACCTTTAATTTCAGGTGATTGTCCGCTGCCTGCAGCAAGAGTAGAAGAAGTCCTCTTTGTCCTCCAAGAGTTAGCTCGTCTTGTAATTCATTCAGATACTGCATCAGTTCTTCCTATCAGCCCACAATTGAAGAATGGCCTTGTAGAAGGGAATCATGCAAACAATTTGCATTTGTTCGTTCTTTTCCCATCCTTTTGTGAGCTCGTCATATCAAGGTATGTAGATTAATTAACAATTGGAAAGATGGTTTTCAGTATGCTGGGAGTAACAGTAAAGCATGTGTGTTATTGGGTTATGATTATGGTCTATGGTTATGGATTGTGAATAATTCATAATCTAGTAAGAAGTACTTTTGGATTATTGACTTAAATGAGCTAATACAAAGGTGTGATTTTTATTCGTTTTTATCACACCTGAGTGAAATTTCTAAGCATACACCCTGTCCAATGTGGGTCACTATAGCATTCCATGCATTCACCGCTGCCCGGGCAAATTATACCATGGACCAGGATCTACCTTGCATTGTAGACCCTGGTTCAAAAATAACCTTCAAATTTTGTATCTGTAGCTGTACCTGCAGTTGACAGTTTCTGTATTTGTAGCTATCATATTATGTGTCAGCAATTATCAAGTTATTTATTTACATGTACAGAAATTGTTAACTGTAGGTACAGAATGTGTTAATTGAAGATACAGAATTTTTGTAGCAGGGTTCACAATGCAATATGAACCCTGGTCCATGGTATAACAATTGCCAATCTACATGCATAAGTATTGATATATTTTGGTTCCTAGTCAGTAGTCATGCATCCAGACAACTGGTAAATCGTATTTTAGGTGTTGATCATTTTTGCGTTTTAGAAAGGGATGTTTTCTTATCTTGTTGAGCTATCTGTGGGCAGGGAAATCAGGGTGAGAGAACTGGTGCAAGTATTACTGCAACTAATCACTTCAGAGTTGGGTCTGCAGAAGCTTTCTTTAGCTAGTTGATTCTTCTCGTAGAGAAGAGAGTTCGTGGTCAGTAAATTTTTGTTTTTTATACGGTTTTATCTGTGAGAAAAAATTTAATTTTATTTTACTTTTTCCTCCTTTATTTTTTTATTCTGAATTTCTGTGTATAAGGAAATAGAAATAGCAAAAATGTGACATGGTTTCTGTCAAAATGGTAGTCTAGATAAAACAATTTTACATAATTTATGTAATTGTATTGCAATTGTTTTCCTAACCTATATGGCTATATTGCTCTTTCTTTCTTTTTTTTGGTTATCAAAATTTTCTGTGTTTATTTTATTTATTTAGCAATGCTACATTCATCTACAAAATTCACTCTATTAATTCACTAGTGCCATTATTGTATTTAGTTATAAATATCATGTAATGATTTTAGTCAAATTATTGATTACCCTTATCTTATTAGGTTTGTTTGTGGCATTCTCATTTTGGTCCTTAAAAAGGCTTAATTGACGAAATTTTAAACAATTCGAGGATCAAATTAGTTGAAATTGAAAATTATGAACTACATTGATAGTTGAGAAACAATTGAGGGACCAAAATAGTGATTAACTCTTTGATGCATAGTAAGAAATATTCACAAAGATAATCACCTAAGTCTAATTATGCAATAAAGATGGTATTCAAGAAAATATGACCAATTGTACAAATTAAAATAACCATTTATCACATAAATATATGCGTATATAAATATAGTCTTTTAGAACAAAAATATTTTGTTTTCCAAGGAGGCTGTTTGACAATATTTGCATTGGTTGTTACTTGTTATTACAAAGGGTTATTCAAATCCTTTTCTTCTAATGTGAGTTGTTACTTCTTTAGCAACAATGAAAGTATGAAACTCTAAGTTTGATAAGTCACTAAGATACTTAACAACACCTCCTAAGTTTTCAAGCCCTTCTCACCATTAATAATTTCTACTAAGATACAACAATAATCATAGATATATCCAAAATAATTTAATATTATTGTGTATATGTACATACACAACAAGACATTGGAACCAACACAATATGTCTTAAAAACACTTAGCTCTCAATATAGTCGGGAGTTGATGACGTGAACAACAATTTATTCTCTAAGAACCCAGGATGGACCTCATAACCGCAAGACGTAGAGTACTAACCATGAATTACTATAAGATGATGAAAGACCCATTCGTGTACGAACACCAATAGATCAACTAATGCAGCACTAAACCCATTCGTGTAATGAAACACACTGTAAATTAAACAACATGACTACACGTTAATCATTGTAGTTTGAATGTGTTTGGACCCCATTCGTTCTCCTGGCACTATTAATCTGTGTTACCTAATGGTCTTTTCCTTCTCCATAAAAATACTCCTAACAGTAACATCTCACCAGGAGACCTAATGGCACCGCAATTTATATTATGGACCAAAGTCCACATAACATTATGTAACCTGAATCGAAATGACGAGTTACAGAATTTATACTCGGAAGGTACACAATTTTATAACACAAGATACAAAATATCACAATACAAAGACACATGCATGTTAATTTGTTTCAGGTACTGAATTCATACACACTTAAAGTACAAGATTTCATAATACAAAAGACACAAAAACTCACAACATAAGACATACGCATGCACCAGCATCAACAATGCATCTATGGTATAAGGATTGTAATGTCACAATGTGCCTCTCCGATATCGCCAATGAAATTAGAACACCCCAACAAGTAGTTCACAATGGACTACAGTGAGATATTTAATGTTAAAGCCAAATAAATAGCAGAGTAAATTGCCATTTTGGTCCAATGACTATTGGAGTAGTGTTAATTGCTATCCGCGACTTTCAAAAATGTTAATTGTGTACCTTGACTATGCATTTTTTATCAATTTTGGTCACGCCGGCCAATTTACCGGTCAAATGTGACCGGAAAATATTAATAAGCCAAACAATAAGGGTATTTTAGTCATTTACTTATTTCTTTCTTCTCCGACTTACCGCCGTCGTTTTCTTCGTTCATTTCTCCGTTCAATTTGTACACACTGTTTTAATAAAGCAATTCAACTTGCAATTAATTAACCTTCTGTTAACTCCATTATATATATTGCATTTTTGTGCAGTATTGGTAGTCTAGGGTGGGCGGTGTAGGAGGTAGGAGTGGAAAACGTGAAGGTGAGGAACGTCAGTTCACCGGAACGGAGAACGGAATGAGGATCAAGACGTGGGCAAGGCCGAGCAATGGGTATGTGAGAAACGTTCTTTTCCAGTGCGCAACCATGGTGGACTTGGAGTTACAGTGCAGCAAATTGGCTGTAGAAGACGATGGTAGTGGTGGGCGTCGGCAACGGAGGTGGGTTTACAGTGCAGCAAATTGGCCGTAGAAGACGATGGTGGTGGTGGGCGTCGGCAACAGAGGTGGGCGTGGAGTTACAGTGGAGCAAATTGGCCGGAGAAGACGAGGGCCGTAGCTTCAAGTCGGAGAAGAAAGAAGATATGTAAAAATGACAAAAATATCCTTATTGTTTGGCTTATTAATATTTTCCGGTCACATTTGGCCGGTAAATTGACCGGCGTGACTAAAATTGATAAAAAATGCATAGTCAGGGTACACAATTAACATTTTTGAAAGTCGCGGATAGCAATTAACACTACTCCAATAGTCACTGGACCAAAATGACAATTTACTCTAAATAGCATTCACAAACTCAAAATGTATGGATTACAAATTAACTACAACCTAAAATAAACAAAAATTACACGAAATATATGCTACACATAAATTAAAAGATCCCTCCAATACATTCCCCAGCTCTTCTTGATAATTTCATACATAAATTAAAAGATCCCTCCACTACATTCCCCAGCTCTTCTTGATAATTTCACATGCATAGCGATGCGTATGGAGCTGCTCTTCTGTCATTGTCGAAGTGTCCTTCATAAGGATTTCATATTCATTGATTAAAGTATCTCTTGCCTTCAATGTATTATACTCCTCAAGCTTTTCTAGTTGCTTTTGCATTGTGTTTGAGATTTGGTCAACATTTGTAATCAGGGCTTTTCTTTTCCTCCCCACGCCCTTTTGCTCAACCGGACAAGGGTGAACTTCGCCTTCATCCACATCAACAATGTCATCAGCACTGGAAGAAGGCGTGTGTTGTCCTGGCTCGGTAGTCTGCATCTTCTTTGACTTGTGGCCATTTCGTGATGCCTTTGTTGCCCACATTGGGAAATATCTGACAATATTCCACAAGTGTAAGTAGGGAAACTTGATGCCATTGTGTGTTGCCTTGTATTCTTCATGAGTTTGCAATAGTACGTCCTCCTCATTGTGTCCAATTGGGCGCGCACTAAATAATTCATTATAGCTTGTATTGAAAGAAGTAATCTTCATGCGAGCTTGATTCCAGTGAGTTTTCAGTTTCGCCCTATCTCTCTTCACTGTACCAGTAGGACGATACTCATTGTAGTACTTTTCAATATCTTGCCAAAGGGTACCATTCGCATGTGAACTTTTTAGCTTCTTTCGATCCTCGCTAAATTTGATCCATGCTTTTGCAAGAATCACGTCTTCCTCTATAGACCAAGTTGCTCGTCCACTCTGCTCATCACCACTTCCAGAACATGGTTGTGGTAAAGTTCCGAGCCTAGCTTGATTCAAGAACAACGGTAACTGAGAACTTTGAATAGGAGATGGTGTTTTGGTGCCCAAACCTTGAATATTACCACTTCTTGATTCATTTGAAGGAATGCCCGATGGATCAACCCCCTAGAAAGAAAAAGATGAAAAGAGATAAGATCATGCTTCAAACAAACAAACAAAAAAAGAGGGAATAGGGAACTGGAAACGTAGGTTTTATTGAGCAAATATTTCAGCGTGTACCAATTTACTTCTATCACACCAAGCACTAAGGTAACCACTTCCAAATACTGCTCTTAAATCTTAAATGAGATATTTTTCCTTTTCTGATCTATTCCACAGACTGATTTAATGACTTGAGATGTTTATCCCTTTTTTTAATCTATGGGTTTTGAACAGAAACATTTATCCTTTTTTTTTAATGAGTTCAAAAAATTGGAACAAAAATCATTCTGACTTTACTACTGATCTTTTATTTCAGAAAAATCCCAAGTGGGTCTATTTTAAATAGAAAAATTAAGATTATAAAAAAGGTAAATTCACATATATAGTATTCATTCATGTGATATCTTGTTCATAATGTATTTTGTAATATTACACACCATACTGCCTACATTAGCTCCAGGGGATATTTTACTCATGAACAAACAACTTAAACTGAGACAGATTAATCTCAAACTAAATTACTAAACAGAGAAACATAATTGTGCAATTTAGTTACATATATGCCACAGCATATTCTTCAGCAGAAGTGCCAGAGCAGGCTGTCCTAGGAACAGCTTGCTCTGATTTGGCAGCATTAACCAAAACTTATAATGAGGTTCATGCACTTTACTTCTCCATATCAGTAGAAAAGAAAGACCTTCAGAAATAAAGTTTTTCAGATTCAGAAATTATACCTAAGACAAGAACTGCAAGAAGATGCAGTGCTGAGGCTGGTGGATTTAATGTAGATGCACAATTGAAGTTTTGACTCACTAATGTTGATCTATTACGTTGACATTTCAAACTGATGTGGCTTCGAAAAATTTCCCCAAACCCCGTGAAAGTGTGAAACAAGTGACTTCACCATTAATTGCGATCTATGTTTATGTCTTTACACTTTAAATAACTCAAGTAGACTGTGCACAAGCTGTGCCAAAATCATCTTTACTCCTAATCTTAGGGAGAGTACCCTTTATGAGCTTACCAATGCAATCTAGAATCTAGTATTAAGTCTTCTATTTACAATCCTAATTCAACTTAGATATAGGAGATTTCAGGCTTACTATTTACTATCATAGTTCAACTTTTTCCTATTATATTATGCTATGTTCATATTGAGATGAATTATTACTTTACTATTCTAGTTTAACTTAGATGGAGACTTGAGATGGTCAGATGGCTACTATTTTACTTAATTACTATCCTAGTATAACTTATTTCATATTATGGTATGGTCAAATAGACAACAATAAGATGGCTTAGAATTTTAATATCTTAGTTTTAACTTGTTCAATTATGCTATAAGCATATATGAGAGTTGCTATAAAAGCCTAAACTTATATGCTAAGTTTCAATACCAATGCCTTTATTTTATCATCACCTATATGTTTTATAACCCATGAAAACATTAAGGGGCAAATTGTAGGGCAGATTATTTTATTTAATTTATAATTTCAAATTTTCAATAACCCTAAACAGTACCTTTCAATGACAATACTAAAATGGTGAATGAATAGGAATGTAGAGGTAGAAACAGAATACCATTTTCGAAATGCAATTGGCACGAACAGTGAGTTCCTTACACTCCATATGCACGCTGGCAAATCAGAAAAATAGTGTAAACAGTCAAGAAACAAATAGAGTTAATCAAAACCAATAAGTCTAACAAATTACTGGAACGAATAAAAAATTCAGTGCGATCAAGGTTGTTCGCCGTAGCAGAGCATTTAATTGAAGAAAAATGAGAAACACTTTCAACGATTGACGGAGATCTCGAAATGACCTAGAGAACCCGACTCTCGAAATGACCTAGAGAACCCGACTCTCGAAATGACCTAGAGAACCCGACTCGGAGATGAAAATTTAAGTACCAAAAGATAGGGCTAATTCCCTCATGCATTCCAGTCTAGAGTATAGTGTAGATCAGTAGATTACCTCTCAATTCA
This sequence comes from Ipomoea trifida, assembly GCA_003576665.1. Taxonomy (NCBI): domain Eukaryota; kingdom Viridiplantae; phylum Streptophyta; class Magnoliopsida; order Solanales; family Convolvulaceae; genus Ipomoea; species Ipomoea trifida. The sequence goes on along the minus strand of CP025658.1, from coordinate 7,965,037 downwards.
TCCCCTCGATTGATTGCTCGTGAATTTCTTCGGTGTTGTAGAGAGAAGAAGCGAACGGAAAAATGGAAAGGGAGAAAGCGAAAGCCCTTTCCCTAACTCTAATGGCCTTTATATAGGCCTAGAAAACGCCTGAACCGTTTGACCTCGACCCGACCAACTGAAACTGCAGAGAAGTGATACAGACGGCGGCGCAACGGAGAGGTGAGAGAGCTACTTTGGAAGTGTCCGTTATGTTTTATTGTGCGCTCAATTGTTTCGGTGATGTTATAATAAAACTAGTCTTTTCGCACGTCCATTGCACGATTTATTATAATATTTTACTAATATTTGTATGGATATATAATTAAATAAATTATAAAACGAATACTATATAATGCAATTGATGAAATGAGTTGGATCGATTATGTTTTTTGATGTTTTGAATTTGAAAAAATAACTGTCCAATTACCCGTGCGATGCACGGATAAAATTTTTATTATTTATTTATATAATAAAATTAAAGAAATTATAAACAATTTAAATATTTGAAAGTATATATACATTTATTTAATTATAAGATTAGTACAAAAGTATCATTCAATTAATTGAATAATATACTACTCGTTTGTCTGTAATTATTTTAAAAATTGATATGTAATTATATTATTATTACTAAAATAAATATGAAAAAAATGAGAAATAATTTAATTGTAATTATTATAAAAATAAATCCAACGATTCGTATTTAGCCTAATTATCATAATAATTATTATGCAATTATACTAATATCTGTGTAATTATACTTTTATACTTAAGTATATTCCTTTTTAACAATCAACATATCGTGATTATCGTCTTTACTTTTTTCCCAAATATTCTATATGTTAATGAATTATTTGTAATTATTATTAAAAAAATTCAACGATCCATATATATATATATATATATATATATATATATATATATATATATATATATATATATATAAATGTAAATAGAAAAGACATTATATTCATAAATACTTTATTTTAATTTTCTTTTAGTTAGATCAATATTTTAAGTTTTTTTTTTAAATTAATTTGAACATGTCAAGCACATTATCCTCAATTGGCACATTTGTAACTCTACTTGAGGGAATGGCACAAGATTGACCCCTAATGGTAGAATATTGACTCTTTGGGCAACAACTGATAGAGAAAGTAAAATGGGGTAAGGGGGGCTGCAGCCCCCATTGTAGATCCACTCATCTGCCCAAGCTTTTATGACTTTGGCGTTTAAACATTCATTTATTCTATAGTTATATGTGCAATGAGGTGAGGGGACAATTGCCCCCATCCTAGATCCGCCCATGTTTTTATAACTTTGGTGTTTAAACATTCATTTATTCTATAGTTATATGTGTAACGGGGTGAGGGGGCAACTGTCCCCATCGTAGATCCCTCCATGCTTTTATGACTTTGGCATTTAAACATACATTTATTCTATAGTTATATGTGCACTTTATTGGAATTTCACTTGATCAAGTGCGCTTAACACCAAAGTACCAAAATGATTGAATTCACAACTTTTAAAACAATTGAAGGACTAAATTTCTTAAAATCGACAATTGAGGACTATATTGCATATCAGACAATAATTAAAGGACTAAAAGCGTGATTTTTTCTTAACTCAATTGTAACATTTGACAAGTTATTAATTTAATTGTATCAAAGCAACAATTTGATGTGTTTAATAGTAACTTTTTAAAGTTTAGTGATCTAATTACTTTTTCGTATAAAGTTCAATGGCTTATTTCACCTTTTTTCCTAAAATAAAATAAGCAGAAATTTGGGTGCAAAAGGCAAAATCCCTTGCCCCTAGAGTCCCCACACCCTGCTCCATAAGAATTGTGGAGGAGTTAAATCACGACGACTCAATAATCCCTCAAGTGACAAGAACAACACCAGATGGCTGGTGCACACAAGAAGTCACTCTCACAAGAGGTTGAAACTCTCCTACTATGACCTTAGGTGCAATATTTTACTCGGGAAACAAATAACCAATAACTTGCAAAATAATTTGTCATCTCAATTGACACGCAATTTCAATATAAACACAGTTATAATTGCATGTGCCAAGAAGGATATATAGTGCAACTATTTAGCAACTCACCTAATGATTCAACACTCAAAAGTGGGAACTTCAACAGAAGGAGAAGATAATGCCCTATATGCTGTCCTGCTAAACAGACTTCTGTAAGGATCTTCTTCTCTCTTCTTAAGCAAATAGGCCATACTGTTCTCAACTTCAGACTTTACTTCTAAGTACACTTTATGCGCTTCCTCTCTGTCCTTCATTATCCCCCGCTTTCCCTTTGTTGAAATCGGCTTTCCAAACAAGTAGTACAAGCGGCCAGGGACCTTCGGCAACATGCCCGGGATGTATAATGTTTGGTTGGCAACCTCCCCGGCCATATTAGTCCTACAACGATAGGCTAGTGTTGAGCTATAACATATAGAATATAAATGTGTAGTTACGGAGTATATATTAATTTAAACTTTTAGTTGAGACAGAACACATCCTGTTTTGCTTAGCACGATCAGGATTAAGATACTGTAATGAATCGAACAAAAGCACAATTACCTTAGCCTTGCACCCATCTTCTCGTCGAGTTCACTACTCCTCCTTATCGCATCACTTACAATAGGGATTTTCGTCAAGTCATCATAGTCAAGAACTAACTGCAGATCAAAAAAACATGATAGCGAAACCAAGAAAAAGTGCCCTAAAAGAAAAGAGAAATAGTTTATTGCATATATCCAATGTAAATGTTGAATATGTCTCATATGAGCAATAAGAGTGGAGCGGATTGGTCAGGCCCATAGTACAGAGGTATTTTTGTACTTGTACATTTTTACGATTGCATATAAATATGATGCTTGTAACCCTGTATATTTCATCATCACCATTACAATTAATAAAGAATGGTTTCACCCCTTAGATGTAGCCATGTAGGCACACTGCCGAACTACATAAATCTTGTCTTTTTTACTTTCTGTCATTGTTATTGTTTCTTGTTCTTGTTAATCTCAGTAGTAAAGCAACAGGTAGAAGTGTCAGTAACATACGTGTGCTAAGTCATCTTCTCCAACAGCTCCAAACGGCACAATTGTAGCCCCGAATTTAGCAGCCATCCTTACAAATTCAGGTTGGTCGGGCCACATTACCTTGTACTCTTCTCCCTGCAGAAACACAGTGAATCTCAAATGCACCGTTCAAATATACTTCTGCCCTCGGAGTAATTCTTTATCTACAAAGAGAACAGAGAAAAAGATCGTAGCCAAGCCAAGAATGTGCACCTTACGATGCAAGGCCTCCCGAGCACCACCAGGATAGAGGAGCACGTGAGATTTAGTTGCAAGCAGCTTAAAGAGGTTACTGGCTGAGACGGGCAATGCCCCGTATAGTCGTACCATATCGACGATAAATGATGGAATATAACTCCCGTTCTCATCAGCTAACTGTGTGAAAAATGTTGGGTGTGCTACTGCACGAAGCACAACTTTTTTAGCCTTTAAAAATTCTTCAACTAGCGGGATGATTTCTAGCCCCATTAGCATGTGATACCCAACTAACAACACAGGACCTTCATTAGGAACCCCCGCTAGACCTCTTACTATAGTCCCATTTTCCATCGTGGATAGCATTACCGGATCAGTAGCATAGCGATAAAATCTGCAATTTGTTTACCGAGTTACTAGCATCAAGGCATTATATATATGCATTATGCAACCACAATGGAACTAAATCATAGCACAAAAGAGAAGAAGGGCTAGCAAGCGAACAAGACAGATTCCTTAATTTATCTTTTTTAAATGACATTATCGTGATTGATTACCTATTGCTCTCAAATGCTTTCTTGAACTCTGACATACTAGGTGGCAAGTAATCCAAGACATAGTCATGCCTCCTTGAACGGCGATATGTGCTTGTACCTTTGATGATGCTTAATAGATTGAAACCATTTTCCTGCAAAAATAAAAAGCACATCCAACCTGCAGCCATCACAAACTTTCCAAAACCCGTGTTTCCTAAAAATATTGCGTTGGTGTTACACTTACACCTAGCTTATTTCTAAATGGGGAAATTTGGCCTTTACTTCCCTATGTGCAATGGTGAGAATTTAAGTATAGATCCAACAACAATAAAAAGAAAATGTACGACCCAAAATGTTTTCTTTTAGATGCACCATAGTACTCAAAAATGAATGAAATATACCCTGACTTACCAGTAAAATCCTATGTCCTTTATCATCAAAGTATCGTACTTTGCAGTTTCTTAATGACCTTGCAAGCCTTTTAGCTTCATCCTCACTTGGAAGTACATTGTCCTTTCCACTGTAATGCAATTTTTTCATCAGCACATTGATCATATTCACATGAAAAATCAGATGCAAAATTAACAATCCCTTTAGCATTACACAACTGAGTAAACAGATTAATGATTATTTATAGAATATCAGAATAATCAAACACTAAAGTTAATGCTCAACTACACTCCATAAGAAGCATGTTCCCTACCTTATATAACACCTTTTTTCCAAGTTTTCACTTCTCTTTTCTTTTAATTTCTCCATTCACCTTAAGCCTACTATATTGAAATGGAGGGATTGAAAGGTCTAGCTATTGGGGGCAACCCCAGCCAAGTTGGTTGGACTGTTGACTTGGTAACCATAAAGTTACAAGTTCAACTCCAATGAGAGTAGCCTATTAGCCTTTGTTTAAGCCGGTAGGATTTACCCAGTGCACACCATCTGGTAGTGGTTCCGGGATACACCCTGGGGTAATGGCTGCGGGTTTCCCTCGTCACTTAAAAAGAAAAGGTTTGGCGAGTGGCGAATAGCCACCATCCACCCGTCAGGACTAAGGTTTCCTAATATTCAACACCTACAATACATGGCTAATTTTCTTATTTTCCATAAGAAAATACATAAAAACTTATCATTATGTTCCACAGTATACTAAAACAATAAGAGAAAAAGGCAGTAAAGAAACAATCAACCTCCTTCAAATAATGCATAGCATAGAGAGATTACTGACAGAAATTTTCAAAATGAGTACAGGTTTATAATAAATCAAGATAGCAAGATTACTGATAGAAATCTCAAAATGTGTAGAGGTTTATAAGAAAATACATGGCTAATTTTCTTATTTTCCATAAGAAAATACATAAAAACTTATCATTATGTTCCACAGTATATTAAAACAATAAGAGAAAAAGGCAGTAAAGAAACAATCAACCTCCTTCAAATAATGCATAGCATAGAGAGATTACTGACAGAAATTTTCAAAATGAGTACAGGTTTATAATAAATCAAGATAGCGAGATTACTGATAGAAATCTCAAAATGTGTAGAGGTTTATAAGAAATCAAGATAGAGTCTATACCTAGCAAGCACAAGTACTTCTGCTGTAACAGCATGGAGACGGGAATTGGCATATTCAGATGCAGATTTAAGCAGCTTCAATTTCCACGCAAGAGTTTCTTTTGGTTTAAAATCAGTAAACTCCTGATAAAGAGGCAAACATCATAAACATTACTTGTGTATCAGCTTAAACACTTGAGTATCAAAGTAAATGCAAGCTTTAGTTTCATGCTTTAAACCCCATATTTTCCATTAAGACGCACTTTCATCGAAATCTTCTAAAGAAAGCCGTGCACAAATAAGCCACTAGTGAAAATTAGTTTTCTAGCCCAAGCATTACTTTTGTGACAAAACAGAAACTTTTCTTTTCTTTACAAAAAAATGTGTGCACTAAAGATAGAATTTTACCAAGGTGCCTCTAGAATGACCAACATTGTTGTTGCTTGGTTACACAAAGTTTTCTTAGACAAATAATCAATCTTACATGTCCAAGAATTTATTTCCATATAACCATCGACTCCCATTCTCTGCCTCTTAATGTAATTTGAGCCATTCGTACACAAATATGCAATGCAAACTATTATATTCTTGGGCCAAGGTCAATAGGTCACTCAATTGGGCTATAATACACATAGGCCAAATCACACTAAAAGATTGAATCCAATCAATTGGCTAGTCTAGCTCACACAAAACCCATATGTTCCCCCTGAAACGAATGCTTTTGATGCCACCAATACCACAGGTAGACAACCGGGTGAATACAAAGTGGACCAAACAAGCTCTGGTACCATGTTAAATCTAAGATTGGGCCAGGTCACTCAACTGGGCAATAATGCACATGGGCCAAACCACACTAAAAATTGAATCCAATCAATTAGCTAGTCTAACTCATGATCTTATAAACTCAAAAGTTCTCCATTATATTTTAACTCTTAACACCAAACCAAACACAATATAACAGTGTGAGCTCTACAGGTTTGATTTTCCTTCATAGATTAAAGTAAATTAATAAATATTCAGGACAAGTAGTGATGGAAGTACAAAGGTTGAAACATTTATCTCCTGAATACAGCATGTTCTATACTTCTATTGCAAGGGGAAAAGTATAATAGGGAAAAGCTTTTGAACTAGTAGGAATACTCACATTAAATTTGGACAGTAAAGCTGCAAGGTCATCATAGAGATCAGAGAGGAGTGAAGAAGGGGGCACAATCTTGATGTTTTCCATTGGCATCTTGGTTAAGTCACCTAACAAATTGAATTAAATGGTGTTAGGATCAAGCGTTTACCACTAGGCCAAAAGCTATAGCTTACAACAAAGGTGCAACTTTATTTCCGCCCAACAATCTCCCTAGCCACCCAACAATTCCCCCTCCTAACACCTGACTCTAATATCACTTGTTAGGATCAAGCGCTTACCACTACGCCAAAAGCTATAGCTCCCAGCAAAGGCGCAACTTTATTTCCTTATATACCGCCACCACATTTTTGAGAGGCAACGTGCTGGACTTTACCCTTCAGGCCTCCGCCCAACAATCCCCCTAGCTACCAATTGTTGGATTTGGTCCTTCACTGGCCTCCACCCAACAAATGGCTTAAAAGGGGAAAGGAAATACAATGACTATTAGAAAGCCATGGAAATCTCTCCTTTACCTTTTCTTGGTAGTGGAATTGAACGCAAAAAGAAATTTACTATTGTTAGTACTTAGAGCAGTAAAGCCCAAAGCACATATGCCATTCATGGTAAAGAATCAGAGCAATAAAGAAAACAGGCCAAGATCAACTAATCGGAAGTTGAGATCTTCAAAACCGTATTATGTTCAAGGACAAGAACATACCCAAATAGGATAGAATATTAGGGAATGCAACATGTTTGTCTGGCAAAGCTTCCAGCAAAGGAAAAAATGGTTGCAGTTGTGACCTGCCGAATGAAGTTGCTAGAAGTAATACCGATAAACATCAGAACATAATATGAATAAATAGTCAGCAGAACTATCAAGTACTCCAAATGAAATGGTGCTGCTAACCTGGATTGGTTAATATTACAACAAGATCAATTGTAGGATTACGAGCAGCAACAGCAAGCGCTAAGCATCCTCCAAATGAATCTCCCACCAGGTATATTGGCTTATCTGGAGACGATTCATGCTTCATCCTGATTGTCTGTTCAACGAGTTTCACCAGTCCTATAAGATTTTTAAAGAAAAGAAAAAAGAGGGTTACAGTTTAAGAATTCTTGTAAACTATATTTCCCTCGATTGGAGAATACATTTTCAAAGTGGTATAGGTGCAGGTATTCATGATAGTCTTGGACTCTTGGGATGATCTCAGCTATATTTAGAAAGGACTACATAACTAGCTAGTAATGGAAGTACGAAAAAAAAAATTATTACCTATAAATGGTGTTCTATCATTTACAGGAATATTTAAGCTCCAGATTTCAAACACTCTGCAAGGGGGAGTTTACATCCATAATTAACACCAAAGGAAAAGAAGCAATGGGTTAAGGGGTAAAATTCAGCACCAAGGATTTTTTGCATCATAAGAAATAAAATTAAAAAAAAAAAAAAAAAAAAGGAATTGTAAACACCATATAATAACATGGAAAATTGCATTTTTTATCCTCTAATCATACCCGTGGTACAGACTTAGTCCATGAATTATATGGATGATCATCTTTAACGCCTAAGTTATGTGCGAAGTGGCGATTTAAATCCCCAGGGACTATTTCTGCCACCAGGGATTTGGTACTTTAGGGACTAAAATCACCACTTTGGGCATAACGGAGATGGCCACGCATATAACTCATGGATTAAGTCTGTATTACTGTACAACTGGAGGACCAAAAATGCAATTTTTCCCTAATAGCATAGATATGAGTTTGATAAACTTACTTCCCAAGTGCCTTATGGTGCAGGATAAGACCTAAACCACTTCCACCCACTCCTGCAAGCACAATGAAACTTTAGCAGAGAATTCACAGCAGAAACCATTGGTTCTTTTCATCTGATAAGAAAAGGAAACACAGATTATAGAGCAAGAATTACCAGGCAAGAAAAAAAGAGCAGGTGAGTGTTTCAAAGGAGGGCCACAAGACAGGGGAGTGAACCACCGTGGCGGTCCACCATCAGGCCTAGTAATCTCCTGGGCTAATTCTAGATAATCCTTCGCATTTTGAGTCCCATATCCATCATCCCATAAAGCTTCCAACTTTTCTTGAATGCCCTCTTTCCTCTTCTCCTCCCCAACATTTGTGCCCAAATCCCCATTTCCCAAAGGGCTACTCCTCTCCTTCTCCCAAGCAGAAGAAATACCATTGACTCTAATAGAATCGGAAGAAAACACAGTAGAATCCCGGCTAGCTAAACACCGAGTTGTAGCACCACATTTCAGCTTATGCTCTGAATTCAACCAAAAATAAGACGATATTTTAAAACTCTGCATAATCAAAGCCATGGGCTCTAAAATCAATGCTTTCCAACTTAAATTCTGTATGCTCAGTTGCTCACAACTTCATTCTCTAAGGAATTAAATATCAAGAAAATAATCTCAAAAGAGGCTATCGATGAGACCCTTTTTCAAGATGAGCGAGCAACTAAATAAATAAGATCAACTGCCAAAAGCATAGAGTGCATGTATGTGTGCAAATGTGCAATCTTACCATTACTATGAATAGCCAGAACAACGGTGCCGTGATGTCAGAAGTCAGGAATCACAGAAACTCATTCAACAAAAGCAATTTGAGAAAATAAAATGTAAAAGACTTTGACAATTCAATGTTTTAAGAATTTTTAGCGTAAAAGCCACCCAGAACCAATTGTTCCAGCCACGATAGCGTTTGGCACCAAGCTTGTTTGTTAGCGCGTTGGCTGAGCTACCTTAGGAGTTAGGAATAGTGGTCTCAATTCACACCACTCAAAATTTTTAGCTTATTATTGTATATATTCAGTGTATTGTGCCCGATGTTTATTTTTAATAGGAATAAGGGTCAAATAGGCTATCGAACTACATACGAAATTGCAATTAGGCCATCAAACTCAAAAACAATGCAATTGGGTTCCTGAACTACACAAATTCATGCAAATTAACACAAAGTGAGTTATTGACTTGATATTCTTATTACAAAACAAAAATGGGTGTCGTGCGGGTTTTGGGCTGGGCCCGTGCTACGTCCGAGTTAAGGCCTTCATATGGTCAAATTATTTTACAGTCCAATATTATATAATTAAAAATTATACCGTAGTATTTAATATTAATTTATATGAAATACAATAATAATTTATTGTGAGAAATTATTGTTTTTGTCTATAACGAATTTTTACTTAGAGGTGCAAGGGGGCCTTCATTTCAGTAGTTATTTTATTAGATAAGATGATGGAAGAGTATAAATTATAGTTTTTTTTTTTTTAAATTGTCAAATAAGCACTTAAAGTGGTCGGAATAATGCAATTAAATTTGTTAAATAAAAAACAAAAGCTCTATTCAGACTCCACGTGCAAAGTGAACAAAAATATACAATTGACTTATTTAACAGATTAACAAGAAGTAAAAACTAAATTTACGGTAAACTAATGCTAAATTTAGGTCCATAAGGAAGACCACTGGACAATATAATGTTGCCTTTGCCAACCTCTATCAAGCATTTATTTATTTATTTATTATTGTTATTATTATTATTATTATTATTATTATACTTTCTCTTCTTTTTTTTTAATATTAAAAAAAAAAAAAAGCATAGCTAGCTAAACTAAGATTACATCAAATGACAAATCAATGTAAACTCTAACATTGCAAAGCACATTATCTTGGTTATTTTTAGAGGTGTAAATGAGTCCAGCAAACCGCTAAGTCAAAGCTCAGCTCGAGCCGAACTCGAACAGGCTTGTTTTGAAATCAAGTCGAGCTCGAACTCAAATATTTTAAGTTTGTGGCTTATCGAGCTGCTCGCGAGCCACTCGGTCAAAGCTCAGCTCAAGTTTAGTTAATGTTGAGCTTGGGCGAAATCGAGCTAGCTTGTTTCGTAACTGAATTATGCTCGAGTTTGAGCCCACCTATTATTTATTGAGCTTGAGCTTGGCTTGTTTGCAAGCCTAGTTATTTTGTAATCCTAAAACCAAAGACACTCTTAAAAAATACACAATGAATACAACCTAGCAATAATTTACTATCAAGTCACATTTACATGTTGTTAATTTGTTAACCCAATGAGGTAGCTTAAGTGGTAAGTGAGTTCTCTTTGTGAGGAAGAATTTTGGGAGAACCTGGGTTCAATTCCCCCTGGGCCAGCTCTATAGAATGAGATATGCCGATTGAAGAGTAGGAGTTAATAAATACCCTTTTAGTTTTTGAGTTCGATTGCATTGTTTAAGAGCTTATTTGATTTTTATTTCAAAGAAAAAAAGAAGGAGAGATAACTTCACTTAATAAATACCCTTTTAGTTTTTGAGTTCGATTGCATTGTTTAAGAGCTTATTTGATTTTTATTTCAAAGAAAAAAAGAAGGAGAGATAACTTCACTTATATAGGGGTGAGCATAATCCCAAAAAAAAAAAAGGTCAAAATTTCGACTGACTTGAAACCCGATAACAATGTCGGATGGATATCCGTACCAAATTGGAATACCGATCCGTGTATTTAAATTCGATTTGGATGGAGTAAAATTTCACCCGATCCATCTGAAAATCCGATATAGGATTAGAGTTTATGTATACATTTACTATACGACGTCATATAGTCTAACCTTGCTTCTTTTTTTTTTTTTTTTTTTTTTTTGAGTACTACAATCTAACCTATACATAGTATCTGCTCAAGTCTAACCTTGCTCCTAATGAGACTCTCTCATTCACATCCATTCCTCTCTTCTAGATTCTTTTATACACCCTATAATGTCTAATAATTAATAATGTGCCCTAAATTCTCATGAACTATATATTGCCCCCTCTATACAAAAATATGTGGTGCTCCAGGGAAGACAGATAGATCTTCAGCATACTATGGCTCTGCTGGCACCATCGAAGGGAGTGGTGATATCAGTGCCGGTGCTTGTTCTCTCCGCCGCGGCAGCCGCAGTCTTCTTCTTCTTGCTCCTCTCCTCCCTTTCTTCACCTTCATCTACCTCTAATTGCTCTTGCCCTACCGTCCCGGACCGCACTGCCTCTAGCGCTGTCACACCGGGGGAGCGGATCTCGGCGTCGGCGGAGGATATTGAGTGGGCGAGGGAGCAGATCCAGGCCAATGGGCTCCATATGAAAGAAAATGTGCTCCGAAAAGGGATTAACCCTCGTACACGCCAACAACAGCTCCAGGATCTGCTTCAGTATGCCTCTTTAACCTTCTGTCCGTATTTGTCTGTTGCATATATTATGCTTATTTGATCTTCGTATTCGCAAAGTGAATAATTTTTTTGAAAGATGAAGTGCTATTTTATCATTTGCGGAACTGTTGAGCATCATAATTTGTTTGTAAATGAATCAATTAGGGAATATCTGGTGGCTAATTAACAAGTTATGAATGCTTAAGTATATGCTAATAGGTCAGTAAGTTCACCTAGATCATTGTATTGGTGGCTTCCTTAGTATAGGAGAATTCTATTTTTTTTCTCAAGACTCTATTAATTTCATTTATCTTCTATATGCTATTTTGAATTATGAGAAGGCTTACAATAAAGAAATTTTTAATGTTGGACTGTTTAATTGCAAAACTTGTGGATTTGAAGTATTTTCCTTTCAATTTTTATGTTCCCTTTAGCAAATCATAATGCATTTGAAATCAATTTAGTCTTGAACTATTTTAGAATATTTTTTAGTTTGTTTATGAGTTAATCAATTAAAGGAAATTTTGGTGACTAATTAGCCAGTTACACATGCTGAACTGTGTGAATGGTCAGTAAGTTCACCTAGATGATCGTGTTGGTAGCCTCCTAGTTACTAGGGAACTCTCTGTTTCTTTTAGAGGCTATTAACTACATTATTGTTGTCTAAGGAACTTGTTACTCTTAAAAAAAAAATCCAAGAAGTTATTATGCAATTGATTTTAACTTTGTTATTCTGAGTACCCACCCTGACATATTTCTCTGGTTGTGTGTCTGAATATTTTAGCATATTTTTTAGTTTGTTTATGAACTAATCAATTAAAGGAAATTTTGGTGACTAATTAGCCAGTTACACATGCTGAACTGTGTGAATGGTCAGTAAGTTCACCTAGATGATCGTGTTGGAAGCCTCCTAGTTACTAGGGAACTCTCTGTTTCTTTTAGAGGCTATTAACTACATTATTGTTCTCTAAGGAACTTGTTACTCTGAAAATACAAATCCAAGAAGTTATTATGCAATTGATTTTACCTTTGTTATTCTGAGTACCCACCCTGACATATTTCTCTGGTTGTGTCTGAATATTTTACTTTAAAACTATTGGCATTTAGGGTTCTTTTAAAAACAACTCTTCGGTTTTTTGTAAGTAGGTGTTTATTTTGTTGTAAACTTTTGGATGGATAAATGTAAAGATGAGGCTGACAAAACTGCATTGAATTTTGTTTTTTTGGTCTTGTATTCATATTAAGATTGAAGGAGAAGAATGTCAGAAAGAAAGAGAACAAACTTTCACAACTAATTAACTAAATATTAACTTTGTTTAATTGAGTAGAACAAGAAACAGATTACATACTTAGAACCAATAATTATATTCTTCATTTTTGACATCTCATTTCATTCATTATTTTTTCAAATTGAATCTGCCTCTTCCAGTAGGAAAACTGGAAATCTTATTTAATTCCTTGAGCAGTTGAGCTAATTGTCAGAACTCAGAAATCTTGGTGAACTTTGTTATCATTTTAAGGTTCAAGGGAATATCGCACTATGAAGGAGAGGAAGCGAATAATCACACTGCTCTCCCTTGTCCTGGTGAGCTCCTTGTAGAAGAGCACCACAGCAATTATGGGGAGCCTTGGGCTGGAGGGCGAGATGTGTTTGAATTCCTTGCAGAATCGGTTCATCTAGCTCCAAACTCCAAGGTTCTGGAGATTGGATGTGGGACTCTCCGTGTTGGTTTACATTTCATTCGGTACTTGAACCCTGAAAAATACCACTGCCTTGAAAGAGATGAGCTATCCTTAATGGCTGCCTTGCGGTATGAGCTTCCATCCCAAGGTTTATTACCTAAACGTCCTCTTATCATAAGAGGTGAAGACATGGAGTTCAGTAAATTTGGATCTGGAACTATCTATGATTTGATATATGCAAGTGCTGTTTTCCTTCATATGCCCGATAAGCTTGTATGGGCTGGGTTAGAGAGACTTGCTGATAAATTAAAACCTTTAGATGGTCGTATATTTGTGTCACACAATATAAAGTTTTGTTCAAGATTAGGAGGAGACGAATGCACAAAAAGGCTAAGTAATCTTGGCCTTGAGTATCTTGGGAAGCACACTCATGATAGTTTTCTCTTCAACCACTATGAGATTTGGTTTGAATTCAGGCGTTTCAAGGCTTAAGAATGGATAGACAATCAGGTGGAGATTGAACATTTGTATTTCTGAGGAAGCAATTGGAACTGTGTTCTCATTGTTCTTTTGATTCATTATTTCATTTATGAGGAAGTAATCTTGGCGTGGAGTATCTCGGGAAGCACACTCATGATTGTCATCAAGCACACTCATGATTGTTTGCTCTTCAACCGCGACGAGATTTGGTTTGAATTTAGGCGCTTCAAGGCTTAAAAATACAGACATTCAGATGGAGATTGATAGTTCATATTTCTGAGGATGCAATTGATCAGCACTCAGAACCATCTGCTCATCTTGTTCTCATTCTTTACTGGAAACATGACACGTATGCACCGTTTTGCGATGTGCAAGTGAAATGACAGATTTTTTATGGAGAAGCTTAGTGGTCATTAAGTTGTAGTTGAACTGTAAGAGTCTGCTCTGAACTTACCATGGAGAATGTTATTCACCATGTCATTACTGTATTGTAGTTATATATGCTAGGCAGTTAGACAGTTATGTCATAATCACATCGTTGCATGCCCATATGTGTAACTTTCTGATGTATATTTGAAATTCTATTTAACAAAGGCTTTTGTTATATATATATTTTTTGAGTACTACTGACTCTGTTATAATGTAGTATCTGTTCATAACTACTTTTTCAATCTAATGAAGCACAAAGAGTCAAGAGTTACCTTCATTGTTATATATATTCTTCCTAGTTCCTACGCATTGTTTCAATGACGCATCAGTGGACATGTACTTGAAATAAATGTGACGCATCAGTGGACATGTACTTGAAATAAATGTTCGCCAATGCTTTGTACTTCCACGCGGAATACGGTCTGCCTTGTTTTATTTCATCATAGTTTTTTTTTTGTTAGACCACGAGGTATCCTGAATAGACCTTAATAATGCTTTGTATTATGACACCATAACATTTTTAGTATAATATATATCATATGAGTCCACCTCTCCCCATGAGTCCGTGTAGATAAATTTATGTGTGTTAGGGGTATATTAGGGATATTAGGGGTTTGAGATTCTTGTTTTGAATTACTCTGTGCGTTTTATCCGGATTCTTATCTCATGCCTCATCATCATACGCGATTATTAATTTTAATTTTAAATATAATAAATTAATTATAATAATGTCATAAATTAAGATGTAATAAAAATAATATAAAATATTACCAGACTACATAAGTTAATATATTATGTTACTATTACATTGGATTAGATTATTGGAATAACAATCCTATAAGGACTAGAATAACTTATTATTTACGGAGTACACTACTATATATACATACACATTCCACAAACGTACCACGCAAGCAAATTCTACATAGGAAACTCTCATATATATATATATATATATTGATATCTGATCTATTGCTAATGTGGATGTCCATAAGTGATTCTGATAAGACCACAAAGATTATGTACGTGCCCACAAAACCTAGGAGTTTCACTAGAAAATATTGTTCGCGATCTAACGAGACATTGAAAAAGCGACGGGAAGTATTAAAATGGCAACGTTGGTTTCAGAAGCTTAGCCCCGAAAGACGAATGGAGATAATAGAAAAGTTAAAGTACTCGAGAGATTACTCTTCTTTGTTTCAAGATCACTCATCTTGAATCCTGATTCATTTGCTTCCTATCCTTTACGTGTAAAAAAAGTTGTAGAAATTTGAACTATTAGCCGTAATTTGTGTCTTTGAACCCTTTCATAGCTGCAGCGTCTGTATTCTCCTTTTCTGGCAACTTGGGTACCGTCTAATTCCACGCCTACAAATTCAATGTTCCTATAGTTATCTTATTTCTGTTATGTAATAAGCCTATTTTTAGGCCATTGTTTATTCAATAACATCCTCGCATAAATTTCTTTCTTCTTTTTATTTTATGTTTTCCTTTTAAGCCTTGTTTACATACGAAATCAGAGCTCATCATTCAAAAAACACAAAAATTCATATGACACAATACTTGTACATCGATCTGTACTATGATATAAGGTGGTACTATACGTCGATAGTGGTGAAGCTTGGAAATTATAGTTGGAGAGTTTTATAAGATAGAATTTAGTTTGTTGAGTTTTTACTGTATTCTTATTAGATTTAATTGTTATCCTAATAAGCAAATAAATACATATTTTTTATTGTATATTATGATCAACTAGTCATATAAATTTAGTTTTATATTAATTTTCCTTCCATCAGAGCAATAGCTTTCAATCAAAAACACTTTCAAGTGTCTAATCTCAATGTTTTCCAATGGTTTTTATTTTGGCATTTGGTGTAGTCTATTGCCATATTACTTTCTAAGGGGCAGTGAATTTCATATGTTTTTTTTTGGCATTACCATGATTGTTTCGGTATGCCGAGATTGCTGACCAGTAGATTTTGTTCATTCCTAATCGAGGATGAGTTAGCAATATATTATGCTAATTAATCTACAAGCTTTTCGCATCCACATGGTTTGAGGGGGAGTGTTAGAAATTACAATTAGAAATTTTTATAAGGTAAGATTTAGTTTGTTGAGTATTTTACTATATCTTAAATTTAGTTGTTATCATAATAAGCCTATAAATATTGACTTTTTATTGTACGTTATGATCAGACTAGTCATATAAATTTTGTTATTTTTATATTAATTCTCCTTCTATTGCTATTATTGCGTTTCTAGTGGGTTATATCTTTAGCCACCTATCGGACTCTGAATGTCTTATGCAAAGTGGGGTGAGCAATCGAGTTGATAGCTTGGCCATATAGGTCCAAACATATCCAACACCCAAGATGATGTAGAGCTAATACAGCTAGATAGGCTCAAGTGATCTTTTATTGATATGATGTTATATAAAATGATCATGGAAGAAACAAGAAAAGAGGCCATCCACGTGCAATTATCTCATTTGTAACCATTATATTTATATATTGTAATTCTAGAATAGCAAGTATAAATACTATTTTTGTAACCAAACAATTACGTTCCAAATACATTCCATTCTTAGCTTTGAGAGCGCCGAGCTACTCATCCTTCTTCAATATTACTGTTACATTGTTTTCCAATCTTTCATAATGCAACCTTAAACCCAACCTATGATTTTAATTATGTTAAGGCCATAGTGTTCATATTTACACTAACATAACCCTTAAACATTGGAGACAAATAAACACATCACATTTAAGTAATGACAATTATGATGGATTAAAATAGTTAATATTGAGTAACAAATTAAGCACCTAAGTATAATATTTTTGGGACTATGGATAGATTTCAATAACTTAAAGACTTCATATAATTAAATATATACATCACATATCTCTTATACAATGATAGTATGATACAATGAAAATACTATAGGATAAGAGAGGGATGCAGTCGCACATCTCCACTTTTTAGTTCTTAATATTTTATAGGTAAAAAAACACTATAAATTTCCTCAAAAAAAAAAAAAAAAAAACACTATAAATTAAAGTTATTTAATTTCTTAGTCCTTTAATTTATATATGAGATAATCAGATAATAGCTTATGACTATAAATTTTCTGAGTTATGATTCTCTCTACTTTGCCGAGACATCGCCGGCGGCCGGAGCACCAAAACGGAACCTTTGAGCGCCGCCCTGAGCGGCGTAGAAGTTGTACTTTCCGGCTTGCAATCCATTAGGCTGCTTGTGATCATATTCTCCATTATTGTTTTGAGTGGAAGGCTTTACCCACCAGTTCTTGCGACGGTAATTCAGTTGGGTCATTTGCGTGCGAACCTTCTCGAACAAGTCTTGTTCAACAATGTTGTTGTTGCTGCTGGGGTCCACGTTGTCCTTCATGCTTAAGAAGCTTTCGCCGGCGGCGGGATAGCCGCCGTGATGAGCGTACGACGACGACGGAGGACGATGAGCGCCGCCGCTGGTGGGATTTCCGTCCATGTGTCGCTCCATGGCCTTGAAGGTGTTGAAATTTCCTCTATTGTTCGTGAAGCCATAACCTGCCATGGCGGTATTGGTCTAGGTTTTGAAGGTTTAATTTAACAACTTTTGTCTTTTGGTTTTTGTGGTAAGTTGTAATAATGACAGCAGAATTTGGGTTTATATAGAATAGCGATACCTGCGGGTTTCGTGGAAGCTAAGATATTGTTGGCCAATTATATACCATGGACGGCAAAGCCTACTGCTTGATTCTGAGACCGTCTCATGGATCTGAATTCCTTAGATAGATCAGATCAATATACTTTAGATCATAAAAATTAATCAAAGATCAGTTCATAATATTAATTATGATTCAAATTATGTTAACCTGATCTGTCTTACGGGTCTTACACAAGTTTTTACCATCCAAAAATAATCTTCAAATTCTGTACCTGACACATTATGTATCTGCAGTTAATTGTTTCTGTACCTGTAAACAAATTAAAGACACATCACACAGTAATTATAGCCACATAACATAATAACTACATACACATAAATTGTTACTTGTATTTAAATAATATGCTAATCGCAGATACATAACGTACATGTTAATAACCAACATCTTATGTGTAGTTAACATATTCTATACCTACCGTTAATAATTTATGTGTCTATATATAACTATTATGTTATTATATGCCTTCAATTTATTTACAGTACAAAAATTATTATTTTTTAGGTGTAACCCAGTGTCTCCACCGTCAGACACAGTGGCTAACATTGGGGTGAGACAGCTGGCCTGGAGATTTAAGGCTGCTCCATACCTAAAGCCAAGGATCGAACCCTTCACCTTTGGTTAAGGATGAATGAGTCCCAGTACAAAAATTATTAGTTACAAGTATAAATTATGTTAACTGCATGCACATAATTTTTAAATTAAAATACAAAACTTGTTCAATAGTATAACAATTGGACATTGTTTCTTAATGGTATTCAATAATTTGAGGTATCTGGTGCTTTTCTATCTCTAGGTAGCTTCACTTGTGGAATCTGGACTCTCTTTTCGGAAAGTACAATATTCTGCATCGGTACACATGCCATATATGTTGCGCTGGTGAAAACAGAATCACATAGACATTTGTACTACTATACGTGTGAATTTATGCTAGGTTGGAACACTCTTTACTGTTGGAATTATTTTCAAGCCTGTGTGATAGGGAAATAATGGAACTAGTGTTGGAAATTTTGGCATAAATTGACGGGTCATTTTGACTATTGATGCATTATTTTGAATGGGTCCACATATATTTCAGAATTATAGTGGATTAGCATTTTTTCATTGTTTTACCCATAAATTTCTCAGTTTACGTTAAATTAGTTCTAGCCAATCTGTAGTACTACTTTCTCAACTTACTGAAGCCTCGAACACACTCTCATCATCCATGTGAGAGTGTTAATCGGAACACCAGGTGCCACTTATCAATCTCCTATTTTATTGTACACTTATAAAATTTAACTCACACCCTATTCTTATTTGAGCCATGGCTTGAGGTCAAGCAATCAACCTCCTGTATTAGTCACAAGGGCAAGTGGATTAGCATTCTGCAAAGTGAATAAATGAACTTTGTATATTTATATATTTAAAATGTTAATAAGTGATGAATTAGAAATTAATTCTTAAAGAGACTTGGAAAGGTTTTAGAGAAATATTAATCTCACTCATCATGAATGAAAAAAAAAATGTAAAATACCTCACCTCAAACATCGGCTTGGTAGGATGGTGGAAGAGTGAATATAATCATGGTCACTTAGCGACCTCTTAGTTCGTAAAATATTTATCTCATGTTGAAAAAGAATGTAGCTTAGGTTTGGACAAGCATACATATATTTTTGCTAATTTTAAAAAAAATGTAAAATATAATATGTTATTGGCCTTGTTTCGCATTCAGCGGTTAGCGAAATTTGTGTTAGTGGATAGCCGGTTTGACCAACGGATTGTATTGGCGGTTTGTAAAAAAATATTTGATAAAATTAGTTGTTTAATGTTAACGATTCACTTATAAAAGATACAAAAGGACATTCATAATAATCGTTAAACTACTAAAGATGGTCAAATTTACAAAATAAAAAATAAAAAATTGATGAATTAGCTGTTAACCAAACAAATTAAATCCATTATAAATCTTACTATGAGAACTCCTCTCCAGGTGGAACTTGTGATCAAATTCAAACCATTGATTACAAAATCTTATGGATGAGAATTCAAGTAAAAAACAAGCCGATCATTTTTATAAATATTGTAATTTTTTAAAATAAGCGTAAAGTGATGAGCCTTGATGCATGGACCATGCTATAACAATTGGTAAACAATTAAATAGGCCAATTCCTGTCATGAGCAGTACGTACAGCAGATTTATGCATTTGATTGTATATGCATGCATTCATTTTGATAAACACGTAGTTTGCATTTATTCGAATGAGAAATTTGGACGCAACAGTATTATTAAAAAAATACATGAAACAGATTGTTAAATTATTCTATTCAAATCCAGACCAGAATCTTATTCGTCTACCAATTTACCGACCTTATCATTTGATACCAATTTACCGACCTTATCATTTGACTTGGAAAGTTAGTCTTAAGTAATTGTTTTGATCTTTGTAGTCTAAGGCTCTAAGCTGAGTACAAGACATTAAGACATGATTTACTATAGGCTGCAATTCGTGAATACTATTTCTTGGTATATTGGAAAGTCAAGAAACAACCACAACAAGAACAACATATTAATAGGCTTAGATATCTACCTCTACAAATCTAATAAGACCCAATAAAATTAAGACCGTAATGGAAACTAAAAATGTAAAAAATATTGGTATAATTGTTTGTTGAAATAAATGCTTCATATTATTTTGATTTTAGTAAGAGTTAATTCCAGCAATGGCGCCCCAAGTATGTTGAGTTTCTATAATTGATCCTCGTCTTTTAATTTGGACAATTTTGACACTTGACTATCGAAAGCTAGTTAAGTGGAGGTTAAATGAAGGGGTAAATTAGTCTTTTCACTTGCATAGTGTATAATTTCTTGTCTTTCTCCTTTGTATACGTGAATTTGCTCCCTTCTCCTCCCTTTCCCCGACACATGTGTTGTTCCTCATCCACAACCACCTCCGTCCACTGTAGCTACCAGCGGCGGAGAAGCCGACTTCTTTCCCATGGGAAGAAGAAGAGCAGAGAACAGTGCCCTAACTTGGACGTCGCCCTCACTGCCTTGCTACTCAACACGAATCCGAAAATCCCCTTGCTCATTGCTACTCAACACGAGCGGAGAAGTCGAAAATCCCCTTGCTTACTCACTGCCTTGCTACTCAACATGAATCCTCTCTGCCAAAAATCTGCGAAACCGGTCCGATTGCTCCGAAAATCCAAATTTTTGTACAAATTGCAAATCACATTTCGCCGAGTCCACAGATCAATTTCTGTGCAAAAATTGCAGATCAATTTTTGGAGATTTCTGGATTGCTCGGTCACAATTTGCGAAAATCTTTGTCGCCGGAAATCGCTCCGCCGCCGCCGCCCCAGATCCCCTGCGTTCATCTGCTTAGTCCTCATCTTTCTCCCTTTTCCCATTTTACCGACTTCCGCCGCCGATTTGGATCCCGTATGAGAAGGGACGCACACAGGCCGATCGCCACCCTCAACGCAGGATCGGAGCTCTTACAATGGCGGATCCTTTTACAAGCGGCACTACATTTATGATTGTAAATCCATGTCTTATACGCCGGTTTTGCAAGCTGGATGGGTCGGAACGCAATTCCTCTTCCGCCATCCTGAATTTTGCTCTCAGGTCTGCTAGGCGTGTGATGGTAGGGATTACAAAGTTTTGGAAGAGTTCAGTGAGTTGAAGGCGGTGGTGTATCGACGACGGTTTTGCACCCTAGAACACTCGCCGCCGCTGGGTCCGAAATGTGACTGTCGAGTGTGCCCATAGTAACATCGGATGTTCACCGGAGCCATAGCAAGTGGAATGACGGAAGGACCATTGCTGGAATTAACTCACCGGAGCCATAGCAGGTGGAATTAACTCAATAGTCAAGTGTCAAAATTGTCCAAATTAAAAGACGATGACCAATTGTGGAAAATCAACATACTCGGGGGACCATTGCTGGAATTAACTCTTTTAGTAATTTTATATGATTTTCCATCTTTACCATTTAATTATTATATTGTTTTTTTCTTAAATAACCCAGCATTCCGTTAGTATAAACTTTAGTAATGGAATATTTCGTTAACTATTTATTATTCTTAACATACTCATTGATTTCTATAAGAAAGATATTAGGTTTGAACCTCATCCAAATAAGAGTTGGCATAATTGTTAAACATATACTACGAATATGTTAAAATGTATTAAAAAAATACAATATAAAATTTAACATAAACCTTGGTCAAATAATTAGCCCGACGAAATATATAGCATTCAAAGTTGAGCATCAAATAAAGATTATAAATAATGAACTTTGAAAATCATTTTCTTGCATTTAAAAAAAAAATTCAGTTATGTTTTTTTTTTTTTAAACTTTTTTTTTGTTTAATTAATCTTCTTTTGATTATTTAGAACAAGACTCAATATTTCAATTATGCTTTTGCATTAATGGGAATGATTTAGGTCATTATGGTATTAATTTTTTGTCTGTATTTCTATATGGTACAATTGTACATGACTTTACATATATTGTATTATTATTTTTTTAACGGACAAAATTGTTATTACATTATTGTCAGACCTGCACGACCTAACTACAAAGTTGTTGATAAGAAATACAACTACATTTGGACTTTAAACAGTATGACCATTGTCCAAAGAATTGACAATGTTGACATCCCACTAGCTCCAACTGAATAGGTTTACACATCATTCTCAAAATGTTAACAATGCATGAAAACTTTTAAAGAAATTTGTAAGTTAATTTTTACTATATTATTAAAACAATATATATTGTAAACATATATTTTGAATTATTTATTCACATCCTTGACATAAATTGTAGCAATTGTCATTAACAAACCCCAAAACAATTTGTCTCAACAACGAAGGAAAATAAAAGAAAAAAATCAATGAGTTCATTGTTGTGGAAGAAAAGTAAGTACCACTCTATTACTCTTATTAAATTAAATAATTTAGTAGCTACAAAAATACTGATACCGAAACCGAAACCGAAAAAATCGAATCGAATCCCGAAGTGTCCACCCCTACCATGGACAACCATCAGATTCATGTTTAAATTTTGATAAATTTAAAGGACTTTCGTATTATTTAAAAAAAAAAAAAAAGAAAGGACTTTCGTATTGAGATGACGTCGATCCCAAAACTCATCGGAATGACGCTATATTATTCCAATAGTGCAACAACTATTAAAGATCGATAAAGTCTATATTGGGAGAAGATAAAGGCTATATTCTAACACTATTAATAGTCTAGTATAATTAGATTTCTTAGTTTGTTCTGGAATTCTCCTTAAAGGAGGGAATAATCATATATGTTAGATTTCTCCTCAACATTTACTCACTCCTTAGAATATATGGAAACAGATCAATTTGTTTTAGAGTTAATTTTATTTTGGAAAATTTGTAATTTATGTATCTCACAAATATGTCAATTATCAATATTGTCACTCCTGAATTATTAGTGTTGTAAATGTTGTCTCTCAATTTTCAAAACGTGACATATATTGCTCCATCTCCTGAATTATTAATTGTGTAAATGTGGTCACCGCCATTTCTTTTGTTCGAAGACAAATTAAAGTTGTTTTTCCACCATTTTTCTTACTTCATTTGGTCTCTTTTCGCCGACAACAATGTTTCTTCCTCTTCCTATTATGGAGGGGCAATATATGTCACATTTTGAAAATTGAGGGACAACATTTACCCAACTAATAATTCATAGGTAACATTGATAATTGGCATATTTGTGAAGGACATAAATTATAATTTACTCTTTTATTTTTATTTTTCATTATTACATTTACCTTTACTTTTTTTTTAATTTTGTCACATTATATCTTTTATTTTCATTTTCTTACCACAATTATTCATCCATTATATATTAATGTTGAGATAACAAGAAATTACATATTGTTAGCTCACAAGAAATGAAAAACGATAAATCTAAAGAAATTTGAATGATGAAATTACTATTAAAATTTCAAAAGAATGAGTTATAATTGACGTTTTGTGATATAATAACTTTTAGTGGGTCTATTTCTGATTCGGGTGATGTCACATGTCAAAGTAGAATTGGGTTCTCTCAAGTGAAATGTTTAATTTGATATATTATATGTTCAAAATTGATAATGATTGAATGATAAATTACTTTTGAAAGTATACCCATTTAAGTTAAGAAAAATACACTTGAGTAGGATTTTGAATAGTCTTTAATTTGTCTCACACTGGGAGTGAATGTGAGTTTAATTATATATCATTGAAGCTTTCTTGGACGTGCGGCAGAGGTGGTGCAAATTAAATTTTGTGGATTTTCTATTTCGTCTATTTTTTTGAGTTTTTCGAGATCAGAATTATTTCCAACATAAATATAATAAATAAGTAAGAAATCTATATATGATTTTGGGGCTACTTGGATACTAGCTATATATTGTTTGATCCTCCTAATGCTATGTTCCAAATTGGTTATGCTATGAACTACCGCAGATGTATTATATGAGAATAATAAAGTTTGTGTTGCACAAATGAGAACGAGTATGTTAAGGAATATTTGACAAAGTATATATAGTGTTAAGTTAGGTTCAACCCACGTGAGCTCTAGAAGAGTCAATGTTATTATATACAGAACATTTGTTCTAGTGACAATCTAGTATATTTGTTCACTAAGTCCTTGCATATATCTACATTTGATAAATATGTTCATAAAATTGGGATGCATAGGCTTGGAAAATTGTTGACTTTAAGAAAAACGGCAACCTCTAGGTGTACTTGAATGGACAATCTAAAAGACTCTTGTTGACTTTAGGGAAAACGACAACCTTTAGGTGTACTTGAATGGACAATCTAGAAGACTCTTGAAATCCTGAAAATTATGGTCCAAAAGCTTGTGGTTGTAATTTTTTGTTTTCTTAGCTAAGAATTTTCATTGAATTTTTCTTAACTTAAGATTTTTTTTTTTTGAAACCAAACAAAAGCATATCATTAATCAACAAAAGTCTCACGGAAAACAGCAGAAAGAAAACGAGGGCTAAAATCTAAAAATTCAAGAAGATCCCCCCCCCCCCTAATTACAAACTGCATGAGCAGCCACAGTATGAGCTACCATATTTCCACTACGCTTAACGAAAACAAAAGTAACATCCGGTAAAAGCTGCAACAGACTCTGAATATTCTCACAAATAGCACCAAACGGAGATAAATCCTCACCTCATTAACTTAAGATTTTTAATGAGGCAACCAATGTAACACATGATTATGTATACATTGTGTACTCTTTTCTTCGACTATATCTTCTCGAGATTTTTAAAGAGACATGAATATAGTAATAATATAAGATAATGGCCAAACGAGAGTTAAATATTTATTGTTTATATGACCATTATCCCATTCTATCTCTCTCTCTCTCTTTCTCTCTCATACAGAGGGATGCGATCCCATGAGAATCCCCTCCACATGAGTCCGTGAGTGTCAATCTCATCTATTTGAAAAATAGATCTATGGATGAGATTAATTAGGTATTAAAAACGTGCGTGTGCATATTAAGCATGTCCCTATGTTGCACACAATACATGCTTAATATGTACACATGCTTAATATGCACACATCGTAATGCCTAATATGCACGCGTGCGTTTTTCATCCATCCAATTAATCTCATCCATAGATCTATTTTTTTAATGGATGAGATTGGTTCTCATGGACTCATGGGAAGATTGGTTCTCATATGATCACAAATCTTCTTCTTGTCGTCACAAGATTGACAGATCACATTGTCGAGAAAGAATAGTTAATGGAACACATGAAGGAACCAAAGTTCTTATCCCCCGAATGTCTATCACTCCTTTTGACACGAGATTGCCGTTCAAGTTCCAGCGTAAACAATTCACATTTGATGCTTGCATATGACATGACTATCAAGCTCAAACACTAACTCATGTTGGGTTATTGCTGAAAAATACCGGTGTTTATTTATTGTCAATTGTACATGGCGTTTTCCTGAGTCACCCATTTTGATGGCTTGAAGGTGTTAGCTCTAGACGAGGATGAACAATATTCTGTTATTACTACCAATGTCGTCTACAAAGATGTTTTCAATAATGTGTAATTCAAACTGGTGATATTATTTTTTTCAAAGAACACATTTGTCCAAGTTATACAAATCCTAAACACTGATATATAAAATCCCAAAATTTTAGCACTAGATGCTTACATTTACACATTAGCTATTAATTCAACATTTATTTAGTCGAATTCAAGCAATGATAACATCACAAAACATAATCGATTCAAACCATCTTTTCAATTACACTATATAATATTTGATGTTATAATTTATAAAATTATATATCGATCCAAATATTCTTAAAATATTATAGCAAATTAATTCCGTGTATCGCACGGGTTAAAATACTAGTTAATTATTAAATTTAAATAGTTAACTTATTTTGGATAAAATAAACCATTCTTATAACATTATTTAACTTATTAGGTTTAAATGCTTAATATATTTATAATTGCTACTACTTGATTTAAAGCGCTCATCATGCTCTATTGAACGTTGATACTCATTCTTAATTTTCAATTTTAGTTTAGATGGTTCAAACTACTCGATAAATATGCTTGAGGTTTAGAGTTAGGATCTTGTCGAATCTCGAATATAAAATAATAAAATAACTGATAAGCTCGACAAAGCTAGTGTGAAACTAAATGAGCTGACCCGATTGACATCCCTATATATATAAAACAATTATTGATGAAAGGACTCTAATAATTCTGCATTTTTTCTAGTTTTTCTTCCCTTTTACTTTTCTCTTTACACTCTATATTGTTTAGAATCGTTGTGAGGCCGATTTACAACAACATTTTAATATTAAAGGCTAAAGTGTCATTTAACACCATGAACTATATCCAATTATTCATGCCGCAACCTGAACTTTCATATCGTATATATCAAGCCACAAACCATAAAAAAAAATCCATCTAGAACTTTTAGTAGGTTTCCCTGTCTTCCTGCTGACATGGTGCAGGTTTCCCACTGATGTGGCATTTCTTTTAACCTTATGTGTCCATGTAAGCATTTACATATTAAAAATTAAAATTAAAAAAAAAACCAAAAAACAAAAAAAAAATGGGAGACCAAATTTCACTATTCCGCCCAACCCTATTTCACTTGGCAGCTGTTTAGTTGTTGACAATAAGATACTAAACAAAAAAATTAGCATTTTTATAAATTTGAAAAAATTGAAAAAATACTAAACAAAAAATTAGCCAAAAAAAATATAAAATCAAAAAAAAAAATTGAAACATTGGAATTGCAAAATTAAAAAAGTATACATTATGAAAATAAAGAGAAGAAAATTTTGGTTATTTTAATATAATATTTTTTAAAAAACTTTTTAATATGTAAATGCTTATATGAGCAATATAAATTTAAAAGAAATGTCATATCAGTGAAATATACATGCGCCATGTCATCAAGAAGACAGGGAAACCTGCTAAAAGTTTCAGGTGATTTTTTATATAGTTCGTGCTTTATCTTATCTTGCTAGTACTTGTACAGCAACTCACTTGAAAGTTGAAAGTTGAAAATGTTCAAAATGATATATGCCGTTTTTCGCCGGGCCGCCTAATCGTTACAAACTGTTGAAATGAAACTTCTTTCCCATGTCGTCAAGTTTCCTTCAATTCTTGAAAACAGATGTTTCGGTCACATGAAGCCTCTTCTAACCCTCTCCGTTTCTTCATTCTCAAACCACTCCTCATCAGTGCTCGATAACTATCATTTTCTCCCACCTCAAACCGTCTCTAACGGGCTTCTGTCGCTCTTACAACAATTCTCGAAAAACATTTTCTGGGTCACATCAATTCATGCACAGATTGTTGTAAATTCCTTATCCACTGACCAGTTTCTAGCTACGATGCTTGTTAAGGCGTACTGTGAGTTGGGCTCCCTTGAAACTGCACGCTATGTGTTCGATCAATTTACTAAGCCAGAAGTGTTTCTTTGCAATGCTATGATGAATGCATTTCTGAAATGGGGGCAATACTGTGAGGTGGTTGAGCTGTTTCGAATGATGGGTAGGCTAGATTTAAGAATTGATAGTTGCACATGCACATTCACGCTCAAGGCATGCAGCGCCTTACCGGATTATGAGACTGGGATGGAAATTGTTAGGAGGGGTCTGGATTGTGGGATGCAAAATGATCGGTTTTTTGGTAGTTCAATGTTAAGTTTCTTGGTGAAATTTGACCACCTTGATGATGCACAGAGATTGTTCGATAAGATGGAAAGTAAGGATGTTGTGTGCTGGAATTCAATGATGGGAGGATATGTGAGAACCAATCAGTTCAATAAGGTTTTTAAACTGTTTTTTGTTATGCGTAGATGTAACATTAGACCTAGTACTGTCACTATGGTGAACTTGATTCAGGCGTGTGAGGGAATGAGGTGTATAAGGATTGGACAATGTGGCCATGGACTTGTTGTTGAGTTGGGAATGGGGAATGATGTCACTGTTCTAACCTCCTTGATTAATATGTATAATAAGATGGGTGACCTTGAAAGTTCTTCTCTTGTATTTAATAGGATGCCTACTAGAACTTTGGTATCCTGGAATGTGATGATTTCAGGATGTGTTCAGAATAACTTGGTTCATAAATCACTTGAATATTTTCATGAATTAGTATGTCATGGGATTGCTTTTGATTCTGGAACTCTTGTTAGCCTTCTTCAAGGTTGCTCACAAGTGGCTGATTTAGGAGGTGGAAAGATACTTCATGCTTGCATTTTAAGACGGAGCCTAGACTCAAATGATATTCTATCTACAGCACTTGTGGATTTATATGCAAAATGTGGGGAACTTGACAAGGCAAATTATGTTTTTACCCCTATGAAAGGCAAAAATGTTATTACATGGACTGCTTTGCTTGTTGGATTAGCTCAAAATGGAAAAGCTGAGGATGCCTTGAAACTATTCCATCAGATGCAGGAAGAGAAAGTTGTTGCAAATTCTGTTACTCTGGTTGCTTTAGTCTACTGTTGTGCCCATTTGGGGTCCTTGAAGAAAGGAAAAAGTGTTCATGCTAATCTACTTCGATTGGGGTTTTGTTTTGATGTTGTTAACATGACAGCCCTTATTGATATGTATGCCAAATGTGGTAAACTAAGTTTAGCAGAAAGGGTATTCAATACTGTGTCCAATTCTGGTGATGTTATTTTGTGGAACTCTATGATTACAGGCTATGGTGTTCATGGTTTTGGCCACCAAGCTTTAAGCATGTATGACCAAATGATGCGTCAGAGAGTCACTCCAAATCAAACTACATTTGTTGCTCTTCTAGCTGCTTGCAGTCATTCTGGGCTTGTAGAAGAGGGTATTGATTTGTTTGAGAAGATGAAAAGAGAACATAATATGAAGCCATCTGAAAAGCATTATGCTTGTTTTGTCGATCTTCTTAGTCGGGCTGGGCGTCTTAAAGATGCAGAAGCATTTATTAGAAAAATGCCTTCTGAGCCGGGTACTGCTGTTCTTGAAGCTTTACTCAATGGGTGTCGTTACCACAAGAACATTGATATTGGCTTGAGAACAGCTGATAAATTGCTTCACCTAGATTCCACAAACCCTGGTATATATGTTTTGTTATCAAATATATATGCTGAAGTAAGGAGATGGGATATAGTAGATTATATTCGGAGCATCATGAGGTTTCGCAGATTAAAGAAAATTCCAGGATACAGTTCAATTGAAATACATAACCGGGTCCACACTTTCTTTGCAGGGGATGATTCACATCCAAACTGGCAAGAAATTCATAAGTTCTTAGAAGCTTTAAAATCAGAGATTGAAGCTTGTGGATATGTACCTGATACAAGCTGTGTTCTCCGTGATGTTGATGAAAAGATGAAAGTTAAATTACTATGGGGACATAGTGAGAGATCAGCAATTGCATTTGGACTATTAAGCACACCAGCAGGAAGTGTGATTCGCGTGACGAAAAATCTTCGGGTCTGTAATGACTGCCATACGGTTACCAAATACATATCACAAATAGCACAAAGAGAGATTATTGTGAGAGATGTCAATCGGTTCCACCACTTTAGGAATGGGAAATGCTCTTGTGGTGATTACTGGTGATAAGGGCTCTGAAATCTAGCTTGGATCAGTGGCAGTACAGTGGCCTGCTATTAGAGTTTGAACTGTTGTGCCAACATGGTGTTACTGTAACTTCTTGGTTTCAGAAGTTACATTTCATGAGAAGCAGATGCTAAGTTAGTGAAATTTTTCGTTTGTTATTGATCTGAAGCAAACTATCCATTAAAAATACAAAAAATAGAGAGACAGAAAGATCACTGCCCAGCTTATTGCAAACAGTAGCTGTCCCTTTAAATGATATGGAGTATTAGTTTACATTTCTCCCTCATTTTATTCATGGCATCTGAAGCAGATAAACTTGGGTTTATGTAGACTAGAAAAGGATTGAAAAGCAGTGTTTTCACGGATGCAAGTTGTGATCTTTCTCATAGAGCCTTGCCGTCATTGAATCACATTGTATGTGCCCAGTCACTGCAGACAGCCCCAGGTGGTGGTACCCTTAGCCAGTATGTATAACTTCTTATTCGAGAAAAATTTTACCTGTATTACTTTTCAGCTTGATGCTTATCATCTTATATTATATTACTGTGACTTCAAATCTAATGGGTGGCATGCCATGTTTTATCATCTAAAATGTATTAGAGCATATAATTGAAAAGAGAAAAGTATGAGCTTTACTTGCACTGTAGATGTGAGCTCTTCAAGGAAAGTCATTTTAAGTGAAGTGGTTCTTCTGTTTCATTTTTCCATAATGACCAAAACAGAAATGGAGGGGGCTGAATATAATACCCTCCACTCTAGCCTATTGCTTCATAATTGGCCCACCTTTCAGAAGAAATTGTCAAGAGCAAGGAGTGTTAACCTAATAACATTTCTTCAAAGTTATTTTGGTTAGGAAAAGGAGAACCATAAGGCTTATATGGATCATGGGAAATTTCACTAATATTTCATTTGGAAAATATGATAGAGAAGCCTTAACATAGTGTGATAAGACTCATGCATAATCTACCTTATATATGTTCATAACTTTGCAGAAAATAGAGAAAGTGCATATTTCTTAAATTGTGGGATAGTGATAACAGTACCATGATTTTATTTTTTTTTCATTACTAGCTGTAGTTTCTTATGGATCGAGGACATGTATCTTTGTTTTGGTGAGTTTTTAGTGTAAATGAAGCTGATAATCATACCGATGGTAATTCACACCAGTAGAATTCTTCTTTGACAGAATTTACTAAATATTGATAATATTCAAGATATTTTATGTCTCTATGTAATAGTTTCTTTTCCCTTTTATGCAAATTTGGTATCATTGTTACTATTTTATTTTGGGATTTTGGTGTTATTATGAAATTATCAAGAAATGTAGCCTACTCATGTAGTAAGGATTTTTTTTTTTTTTTTTTTTTTTTTTTTTTTGAATATGGAAGGTGACAAGAAATTAAAATACTTAAACTACTTTATGCATTGAAGAAGTATGCTTCAACACTATAACATCACTCTCATAGTCGTTTTGATGGTGGAAATCTACCTTATAAGGCTGCTATTGGGGATGAAAGGCCCAGGCATATAGTTGCTGCTCTTGTGTTGATTACATTATATTCTTCTAAATGCCCAATTTTTTTTTTCCTGTTTTGAAGGTGTTTTAGTTGTCAAGATTATTTTTTTCCCAATTTCCCATGTGCTTCTCTAGGAAAAGGAAAGCTAACCATGATCAGGTAATGGCAAAGCTTAAGGACTGCAACAATTAGTGCTGTCTCTAATCTCTTCCTTGTATGATACTCAAATTGGCCAACTGTCTATGCCATCTCTAATCTCTTCCTGGCATTTGTGGGGATAAAGATAGAGGACTAAGTACAACAAATGCACACCTTGCCCTGAATTTTGATATCCACAGGGCAGTGAGCATCACCAGTGATGGCTCATCAATTAATTCAGGTACTTGATCCCCATACACATCATTCAGATTGTGCATGTTTGATCTTACCAACTATTACCTGTAATGGTTCTGAGATTAAAAAATAAAAATACTGAGAAAAAAAAATATTAAATTTGGGGTGGCTCCATACAAAGCTGATGCATTACATATACATCCTCAAAGTAGAAAAGGCAGGAACTGCTGCAGTTATATCAGAGGATAGTGTCTATGATTTCCCATCTGCAAAAACTTCTATAAGTTCCTTTCTATAATATTTTATGTCTTCCTATGTTATCTTTTGATATTTCAAACATCTAGATCTCCTTATGAGCTCAGACTGTTGATCTTTTACAGGCACACGTGTTCTAGCCGGTCGTGATTTTCTTCCATCCGTCCCAGGGATAGGAATTGCAAAAGCCAATAAATGTTTCCAAGTAGAAAAACATAGCTCATGTAAGCATATCTTTTAGCCTTTGCTCATTTTAAAAGCTATTTATCTGCTTACGACAAATAAATGATTGCACATATTCTATTATATTATTGTGCTTGTAAGTTCGAGTGTATTTTCATGATGGCTCGTTCAATATTCTTCCTGGTCTTACATTGATGCTTCATATTCAGGAGATAATTTCCCGAATATTGAGAATATAAATAGAGCCTAGTATAAATAAATGACAAGAAACATAATAGTCAAGGGAAAAAAACTATCACAAACTATTGCATGCTAACCAGTTCACTGTTGCATTATATTTGGCTAAAAATTTTCTAACTAGCTAGATTCTTGGGCTGAAGGAATCCTCTCAAAGGTTATGGAGAGTGAAAAGCATAAAATTATCCACTGATGACCTTTCAAGACAAAATGCCAGTGTAGGCAGTGTTTGTTTCAAAATATTGGCAGATGCACAAATTTCTTGTAGTGTTCATTCTTTTCTTGTTAGAAAGACTGGCCATTATATAATCCATCACCATAATTAATTTTATGTTTAGGTCTATGGTCTATCACTCAAGCTATAGGTCTATCTTCCACATTCTCAAATACCGAAATATGAAATTTGAAGTCTATTCTTCATTAAATCAAACAATAGCATTCATATTCTATAGGAAAAATCAACATTTTGTTTCCCAATTGTCAATGTGTTCTCTAGTTTTCAATTTCAACTAATTTGATCATCGAATTGTATAAAATTTCGTCAATTAAACCCTTTGATGGACCAAAATGGTTATTTCCCCATTTTTAAAATTTCGTCAATTTGATCATCGGAAGGGTTTAATTGACAAAATTTTAAACAATTCAAAGATCAAATTAGTTGAAATTGAAAACTATGAACTACATTGACAGTCGAGAAACAATTTAGGGACGATTTTCCCTATTCTATATATTATTGATTTATTCCCTAAGAATGTAATTCTCTTAATTGTTTTGTTTGTTTAATGTTAATTGTAGTTTTTACTTCTCAACACTCTCTCTCTCTCTGTAATTCTTTGTTTCCCCCCCTTTAATTTCCCTTTTATTGTAAATGTTCTCATTCTATATTAGCTAATTGATTTCATTTTCTTTAAATTTTTAGTTATTCCTAATTTTAATGTTTCAATTAGGGCTGTGCATCGGTCGGGTATGGTCGGTTCGGTTATACAAAGATGGAAACCGTTCGGTTAACGGTTAACAATTGTAGTAACCTAACCGCCATATAATTGTCGAAAATCCACTCGGTTTTTTAAAGTTCGGTTTCGGTCGGGTATTGCGGTTTTCGTAATAATTTCGGAAATAAAATAATAACACTGATTTTCATCAAATATAATAAATTACAGAAGTACATTATACAAGTTTAAGACTTAAAAGACAAAATAACTTAGTAAATAACTAAAATAAGTGACCTAGTTAAACCATATGGCCATTTTACAAGTTACAACTGCAAATATACAAAATTAAGTGGCAAATTAACTAAGTAAACTACATAATTACATATTTTGCAGAAGTAACAAACTACAAAATTACATAATAAGTGACTCCAGTCACCAAATTGTCCAATCTTTGCCAACTAGGGGCATCAAGTAACCAACTAACTGAAGTACTGAACTAAGTGTAGCTGATAATCTGTGAAGGTGAACTGACAAAAATCCCAAAACTGAAGTAGAAATGTACAACTACACATAGTGAATCTGCTAATTTGCTATTCCTCATCTTCCTCCTAATTAAAAGTTATAACTTAAACAAATCAGTCACAACTCACAAATCACAACTCACAATTAATAAATCATAATGAAAATTAAGAAGTACACTGTCTAAACACAAGGAATGGCTCAGCATGCTTTAGCTTTCATGTCAAAATAAGGAATGAGGGCAAATTGCTACTTGAGTAGTTGAGTTATACCCACTACTCAGTGCAACATACCAACCCATAGCCTTTTTTTTTTCAGACTATTGGTGGAAGCATCATCATTGCCAAGGATAGAAGTAGAGAGATAAACATAAATTCAGAGAGGCAGCAGAGACAAGAGAGTGAGAGATACATTATTACCATCAACTTAGGACTCCTAGGTCCTAACATTCAAACCTTTTGCACCTTGCAAATTATCCATTTGTTCTTGCCTCATAGTTCCAAGTTCCAACAGTCCAAACTGGCAAATTGCAAAATGGCAGCAACAAATAATAGTTGCCCAGCCACTTGCCATTTTGCCAATTGGCAACTGTCCAAGTTTCCAACACCTTACAGTTCAAACCAAGTTAATTGAACAAAAAAGACAAGAATAAATGAATAAGTTAAGGCTTAAGAGTTAAGAGGAGTAGGCTAGTTACAGCAATTGTGGGAAGTGATAAACCAACTTCACTGCTCCCAACTCCACTGCCACTCACCAGTTCTGCAAACAAAAAATGAGACAATCAGATTTTAAAAATTATCTAATGAAAATGAAGTTAACTAGTAGTTTAGTAGTTAGTAGTTACCACTTACCTGTTTCTAATCTCTCCACTTCATCCAGATTTTCTTCTACTGAGATGGGTTGATTTGGCAACCTCATCCAATCTTGGGCACACACAAGTGCTTCCACTATTCTAGGAGTTAATGAACTCCTAAATGCATCTAGCACTCTCCCACTAGTGCTAAAAGCAGATTTAGAGGCTACAGTTGAAATGGGAACAGCAAGATCATCCCTAGCCAATTGGGAGAGGATAGGAAACCTACTAGTATTGATCTTCCACCAATTTAAAATGTCAAAATCAGGATTTTCATCCTCCACAATTTCCTCACTTAGATAGATTTCCAGCTCAGTTTTTTTTGCCTCCCAACTCACCACTCTCTGCTCTTTGCTTTTTTAACTGAGATTTCAGTTTAGACTGTGGTCTACCAATGGTGACAGATTGAGAGTGGGACTGGGATGTACCAGTGACAGCAGTAGCAGAATCAACACTGACAGGAGTGACAGATGAACCATGCACATAGTCATCAAACAAATTCTTCAGACCAGTTAAAACATTTTTGAAACAAGATTCTCCCTTATCATCACCATACAGTTGTGTGAACTGGTATGACATGTATGCAATTTTATCCCTTGGATCCAATATATTTGCATAAAAAATGATGGCATTCATTTTATCAGGATCACCCCAATATTTCTCAAACTTTGTTTTCATATTGAAACCCATCAGATTAACAGAGGCAGATTCAGCTTCCACCATTTCAGACAGCATGCAAGACAAGTCAGAAATTTCAGAGAAGAAATTATTGGCAGTCACATACAGAGAACCAGAAATCCTTAGGGTCATTTCATAAAAACATTTAAGCAACTTCACCATATGCTCAACAGAATGCCAATCCTTGAAATCTGGGACAGATTCACCTAAATCATGTGAGAATGAACTATCATTTTCTTCATAGGCCTCAAATACCTTTTGATATGTGACTGCATTCTTAAGCATCAAGTAGGTTGAGTTCCATCTAGTTGGTACATCAAGAGTCAAACTAGACTTGGCTTCCACCCCTATTAAATCAGCAAGGTCCCTGAATTTTTTTAGCCTAGCAGGAGAATTTCTCACATATCTAACTGCATCCCTCACCTTCTTTACAGAACTGTCTACATCCTTTAACCCATCTTGGACAATCAAATTTAAGACATGTGCAATGCATCTCATGTGCACATAATTGCATTTGACAGAAGAAACCCCCCAAGACAGCAACTTCTTTTTGAAGAAACCCATAGCAGTGTCATTACTAGAGGCAGTGTCAACAGTCACAGTGAATATATTCTTTAGCCCCCACTCTAGAAGACAGGTTTCTAAGGCTTTGGCAATGTATTCCCCCCTATGTGAGGTGACATGGACAAATGATATGATCTTTTTGTGTAGCTTCCATTGGTCATCTATAAAATGTGCAGTAATGCACATATAGTTTATCCTTTGGACAGAAGTCCAAGTATCAGTTGTGATACTAACTCTTTGGCAGGAAGTCCTAAACAGTTTCTTCAGATTTACCCTCTCATCAGAAAAAATCTGATAAATATCCCTACTTATAGTCCATCTAGATGGGATCTTAAATCTAGGACATGCAACAAGAATAAATTTTCTAAACCCCTGCCCCTCTACAAATCTGAAAGGAAGCTCATCAATGAGTATCATTTCTGCTAGGGCCCTCCTAATTGCATCTTGATTGAACACCCAAGTAGTTAAGACCCCCACATTAACCCCGTCTCTGGACTAGGACTAACCACAGGCTGAAATGTTAGCAGAGATTGTCTAACATCTTTGGAGTGAGGATTCTTTAGGCAGTTAAGCATATGATGCCTTAATGAAGATGTGCCATGCTTTTTTGACTGACCACCATATAATTTGGCACAATAAATACACTTTGCATGCATAACCACTCCACTACTGTTTTTGACCTTCTCAAAATGATCCCATACTGGGGATCTGGTTTCAACCTCCTTTCTTTTTTTTGAAGGAACAGATTGAGGAGGAGGCACAGTTTGCTGCTGAGATTGATTTCTCTCCACAGCTTCTGCTTCCACCCCAGTAAGTTCCTCACTAGATAGTATAGGAGGAGGTTGCCCAGACAAACTAATACTCTCCATCTTTACATATGCGATGTGTATTAGAAATCAGTATGGAAAAAAAGATCAAGTCAGTATAGTGTGGTTATACACTTATAGTTATGCAGCTAGACTCATACAGTCAAAAACATATATTGAGGTACACAAACACAGATACTGAGGTACACATTTAACTGATTTAAGGGTCCATAAATTCCATAAACTTATTTTTATTTCAGAACTTACAAAGTTAGAAAGTTCATCACTTAGGGGCTAATAGGGCTTCCACACTTAAATTGAATTAGGGCAAACCCTAATTTCAATGTAATCAGTATATCATAACAGAATAACATATCAAAGCATAGCAATAATTAAGGGCTTCCACAGTTCCACACTGAAATTGAATTAGGGCAAACCCTAATTTCAATGTAATCAGTATATCATAACAGAATAACATATCAAAGCATAACAACAGAACTACAGAATCACATATTCACATATCAAACACAAATCCACAACACCAGTAATACAAATATACAATAACAATTAAAATCTATGAACTAGGGTTCCGGCATACCTCAAACGGCTCAAAGAGTCAAAGACTCAGTCTCTAATGAGTCTACTCTCTATTTGTTTAGATAAAAGCCTCACCGGAGTTTTAGGGCTTCCACCGGTTTCAAGTCGACAGTTGCAACGGCGTTCAGGGCTTCCACAGTTCCACCGAAAAGTTGAGAGAACAAAAGACTCGAGCAGAAGACTAAAGACTCGAGAGAGACTGAGACTGAGAAGTGAGATCACTGAGAAAGTGAGAAGTGAGAATTGAGAGAACTCAGACTCTCAGAGTCGCAGAGAAGAGAACAAAGAGCCAGAGAGGAGAGGTCGCGACTGCGCAGAAAGAGCACAAATGACCTAGGGTTGGCACCCTCTGAACAAAGGAGTATATATATATATTACACATCATACGACGTCGTATATATATCTATATAATATGTGTATATATGTAGTCGGGTATTCGGGCGGTTCGGGGAGGAGTTTTCTCAACCCTACTCGATAACCTACACCCGCACTTAAGCCCATCAACGGGTCGGTTGATGGAATCGGGTAGTGACACCCGTTTCAGACTCAAATTCGGATTGCGGGTTGGTCGGGTTTTTCGGGTGGGTCGGGTATTGCACAC
This sequence comes from Ipomoea trifida, assembly GCA_003576665.1. Taxonomy (NCBI): domain Eukaryota; kingdom Viridiplantae; phylum Streptophyta; class Magnoliopsida; order Solanales; family Convolvulaceae; genus Ipomoea; species Ipomoea trifida. The sequence continues at coordinate 7,926,835 of CP025658.1, read as the reverse complement.
CCCTAGTTTCAATGGTTACATTTTTTCACTTTTGATCCTTGACAAGTACAACATATGAGATTTGGAATTGAATTTCAGAACTTATCATTTTTAATTATTCATAATCAAATTTGAATCGATGACAACATGAAAAATCACAATAAGTTTAGAGTTTAAAATTATTTTTTTAAAAGGAAAAATTACATATTTAATCCATGAGTTATACCCATATTGATGACTTAGTCCTTTAGTTATGACCGTATCAATTTTTTACCCCTCAGTTATGAGTGAAGTGGTGCGTTTGATCCTCGGCGTTAGATTTTCATTTCAACTTGAAGGAAAAAAATGGAGGGCGGTGTCTAACTTGAAGGGGTAGGAGCTAGGAGCTAGGAGCTAGTGAAGATAGATTCTTCTGTGAGACAGGTCGAGTCAAGAGAATTTTGGTCATATGATATTTGGGCTTAGTAATATTATTTCTTACAAACTGTTTTTTTTATAATTTTGCTATAAAATATTACATTTATACTATAAAGTATTATATATAAGACTTGAAGTATTGATTATGTATGCAATATAATTATGCTATGTAATGAGACTTTATTTTCTGCAAATTGTCTATTATAGTTTTCTTATAAAGTACAACATTTATGCTATAAAGTACTCCGTATATTATATATAAGGCTTAAAATATTGATGATATATGTAATTCTATTATGTTATTACTTTACTTTTTACAAAATGTATATTACATTTATGCTATAAAGTGTTATATATTAGACTTAAAATATTAATTATATTGATAATTTTGTTATGTTATTACTTTATTTCTTGCAAATTGTCTTGTAGTTTTGTTATTAAGTACTACATTTATAATATAAAGTAGTATATTTAAGGCTTAAAGTGTTGATTATATCTGTAATTTTGCTATGTTACGCAAATTGTCTATTATACTATAAAATATTATATTTAAGTTTTAAAATATTGATGATATTATGTTATGTTATTATTTTATTTCCTATAAATTGTCTGTTACAATTTTGCTATAAAGTATTATATTTATGATATAAAATATTATATATATATATATATATATATATATATATATATATATATATATATATATATATATATATATATATATATATATATATAAAGTTTAAAGTATTAGTCATATTTACAATTCTGTTATTACCCATCTTTATTAGATTTAGATCCGACCCATTTTAAGAATTTAAACCCTTGAGACCATCTCACAAAAGACCAGTTTGCTAGGGAATTCTAAATTTTCTGTTGTGTCTTATTTTTTTCTTGACCTTTCAATGTACCAAAAGATATTTGTTCAAAAGTTGCACGTTATAGTAAATAATGTGATGTACTTAGCATAATAAAGAAGATAAAAACAATTATTGAATAACTTTCGAACTGAAATGATAAGATCGTAATGGTAAACGAATAAGATTCTGGTTTTGAACGGAATAATTCAAATAATTCAGAGAAACTTGCATTTTTTTAATTTTAAATTATTATTCGTTATGTAATTTTGTTGATGTTTTCTAATTCAGATAAATGTGATTTTTTACTTGTCTAATACATTATTAATTTGCCAAAGATTTTGTGGTCCAGTGGCATCAAACCCTTTTCTTTATACGGGAGGTGATGAGTTCAAGCCTTAGTGGAGTCAATACTGACTCAAAAAAAAAAAAACGTTATTAATTTAATCTGTTCTATTATTAAGTGAATAAATACCATTATTATATGTAGTTAGATTTGTAAATTTTCTGGCAAGACTTCAACTTCTTTTGTCGCTCCGGTTTGGTTCATTTGATCTCCAACAACTATTAATTTTTTTACATTTCATACCACTACATTTAAAATCTCACCGCATTTTGTTCTTCAGCCTAATTTTCGGTCACCACTCACCAGTGACAAATTTGTATCTCTATGTTAATGAACATGGGTGTATAATAGTCAAGTGATTTATTTTGAATGACAAAGTTATCATTTCTTATGACATTTTTTAACTACAAAATGGTTACCGGTGATCGGAAATTAAGTCGGAGACCAAATGTGACAATGTTTTAAAAGTCACGAGACTGAATGTAAAAGAACTAATAGTCAGAGACCAAATGAGGAAATAGTCCAATAGTCATGAGACTAAAAGTGAAAGAAAAAAAAATTGAATAAATATTATAGTCCACTTATTTTCTTTAATCAATCAAAACATATCATGTCAATCGAGAATAAAAATAAAGTAAGAAGAGTACTTTATGTAAAAGGGAAATGGTAGGTGTAAGCATTATAACTCTTACCAAGTGTTTAAATCTTTTTGGATGAAAAAAAAAATGAATGAATAAAAATCATGATCCACACTCCCTTTGATGATAAACACCTGGTTCTATCCTTGTTGCTTCATTGATAGTCCTTGGTCCCTGGAAACTATTGCGAGTAAGGTTCCTTTCGTTCGTCAATCACCATTAATGGAGTCTTTTTCTTTTCTTTTTTCTTTTTTTGAAAAATTCTAATTTATGTCCAAATATGCCAATTATCAATGTTACCTTTGAATTATTTTTTGGCGTAAATGTTGCCTCTCAAATTTCAAAACTTGACATATATTGTCCCTCCTCTAATGGAAGAAGGAGAAACATTGTTGTCGGTGGAATGAGAACAAACAAAGAAAGAAAAATGAAGGAAAAAAAGTGTGATTTTCGAACAAGTAAAATAACGGGTAACCATATTTGCATTACTAATAATTCAAGGGATAGGCAATATATGTGACGTTTTAAAAATTGAGGGTCAACATTTATACTACTAATAATTCAGGTGTGACATTGATAATTGACATATTTGTGAGAGACATAAATTATACTACCTCCGTCCCATTTTGGATGTCTGATTCATTTAACGAGGCTTGACTGAAGTTATTTTTAATCAAACTTTTCATAATATTAAATTTAACATTAATATATAAAATTTATATATTTAGAAACTACATTAAAAGTACTATTAAACACAAAAAATTAAATTTAAAAATATTGAAAAATTACTAAAGAAAATAAGGAGTTGGTTTGACCAATGAAGAGTAAATAGGACAGGTAAAATGAGACAGAGGGAGTACTTTTTCTTTTTCTTTTTTAATAATAATAATAATTGAAAGATAGGATAGGAACCACTTCGTATAATATGAGTAACAATCGAGTTATAAAAAATTATTTTTCCAATAATTTAAAAATATGATTCTTTTTCCCTATAATGTTGTGTCTAAATAAATATCTCCATTCCAATAAACGCAGACCACGTACGTTTATTCGCATGCATGCATGATTCTGTTCTTACTAGCACACCACTGTATATATAGAGATACAGAATATGGCACTTTTTGAAAAGACTCGAGATTCCAAGAAGATAACAGTCCAAAAGTGAAGTTAAATCGAGATACATATCAAAGAATCACATACCCAAAATTATTGAGCACGATTAAGTAACAATATAATATCTATCTTAGCTTCCAGGAAATTAGCACCCATCGCTCTCCTATATAAACCCAAATATACATTGTTGTCATCACACCTAAACACACAAACAAAAAATCATTAAACCCTCCACTAAAACCACCCACCATAATGGCCACCGCAGCAGGTTATGGTTTCATGAATAACAGAGGCAACAACTTTAACACCTACAAGGCCATGGAGCGACACATGGACGGAAATGGGTTCCGTGACTCCGTCGGCGGTCGCCACCAGCAGTACGGTGGCGGCGGCGAAAGCTTCTTGGGGCTGAGCAACGACACGGAACAAGATTTGTTCGAGAAGGTTCGTTCGCAAATGAGTCAAATGGGGTATCGCAAGAATTGGGGCGTCAAGCCACCTACGAATGGGAAGACTATTCATAATCAAGGGAATGGAGAGCAAAGCGGCAAGTATAATAACTTCTATGGCGGCGGCGCTCAGGGTGGCGCTCAACGCCCTCGTTTTGGTGGTCTGATTGGCAGGCATAAAGAGTAATAACTTTCACGATAGGCTAAGAAAACACTTGTACTCTAAAACTTTATAAGAATAAAATAACCTTGTAATATAGTGGTAGATGTGTGGGACTAAAACAGAGGGTTTTTTTTTTTTTTTTTTTTGTCCTTTTAAAGATGAAGAAACGGGGATGTGTGACTGCATCCCTTTCTTATATTTGTATTATATTTTTATTGTATCATAACTACAAGAGATATGTGATGAATATTATTTATGAAGGCATAAGTTTGTGAAATATATTGTCTAACGACATAATAGTATTCAATAGCTTTTCAAGAACTGATCGATCTCATTGTATACAAGATCTCTTTAAATGGTGCAAATAATTAGTTTTTATTCAAAAAACCTTTGTTAAGTTTACGATCAGTGATTACATTTTAGTGTTAAGTTTGGAGAACTTTCTCTTTTCACCAAGTCAAATTTTGAAGGTAAAAATATAAGGGAAAATGTACGAGAAAATATGCAGCCCTACATTGCTCATGCACCTAAGGCAAAATGTTTTCCAAGCAAAGTTTGAAGTTGTACCTGGTGTGTGGGGCTAGGCACTTGGTACAGTTGAGTGAAAATGGTATGGGCGTTTGACAAAAGGTTGATAGCTAATTGGTTTAGCTAGTAGTTGATGACTGCACTGGTTTGACCAGTTGGTTGTTTTAGTTGGTTATACAAATTTTTTTTTAGTAAATTAGCTGTTACTAGTAGTTGATTGAATGTAAAATGACATTTAAAGGTATAAGTATATTGTATTATTTCAACCTTTAAATATAACAAGATGATAAACTCTTATTAATAAATAATTATAAAATTTGGGTATCATCTATACTTTTTTTAATGACATAAGTTATTTTTTTTATTTAACTCTTATTAAATTATATTCTAAAACAATTTTTATTAATTATTTTCAATAATAATAATAATAATAATAATAATAATAATAATATTATTATTATTATTATTATTATTATAGAGAAAATTACAATTTGGTTCTCTAGTTACACTTGTGCTGCAGACTTAATCCTGAGTTATATGTGTAATCATCTTTAACCTCTAAAGTTATGGTCAAAGTAGCGATTTGTCCCTGAATGGCCAAATCAACTACTTTATTAAGTAATTTATTGGTGGTAGAAATAATCATAGAGGGACTAAAATCATCACTTCTCACCTAACATAAGAGTTAAAGATGATTAAACCTATAATTCGAGGACAAACTATGTACTATAGGTATGATTAAAAGATAAAAATGTTGTTGTTGTTGTTGTTATTATTATTATTATTATTATTATTATTATTATTATTATTATTATTATTATTATTATTATTATTATTATTATTATTATTAAATCTAATGTGTATGTGTAAAGTATTGGAAACTTGCGTACACGTGAATGACAATTAAAAGAAATAGATTCTTATCACAAATGAATTTGTAAATTATAAGCTTTTGATTTAAAATTATATGGTATCCGTATTCACAAGGTAGGTTGGCCTCCCGAATTTTCTACCTAATAATCACTCCTTAGTGTGGGTTACTTTGTGGACACTTTCTTAAATATTTATTTACTATGTGAGCTTTTTCTTTATGATTTTAGTGCTTATTTAATTAACTCATGCATGTTGGCCAGGGTAATCAAACTTTTTAATAATTAAATGATTGAAAGAATTTTACTTTTTAACTTAAATTACAGGATGTGACACTATCAAATTAAGAAGTGATGAATATTAAGTAGTGAACTCAAACTGTGAATTTCGAATTATTGAACTTGAATTGCTATTATATAGTAATTTATATTTGAAGTTCAAACAAAACATTGTACTTATAGTAATAATCTCAAAGCGTAACCAAAATCAAATCGAATCATAATCATATCATTTCTAATTATATATAATATTGTTTAAATATTAGCAATTATTAGGAGCAGAAATCCAAGATTATTACGGATGTTATTATTTTGTTCCAACCATAAAATGCCATAATCTAAAGCATGCATGCTATCCACGGAAAAATCCAAACATCATATATATCATGGAATTTATGCATTTTGTCTTGGGAAAATGTTCTCCAATATCCCACTATCGCACGGTCTTGCAAGAATATTATAAAACAAGGATAAAGCTAGCTATATGCCTATAGCCACGTCCTTTGGTTAAGTAAAAAGTTGGTTCTGTTTTGATAAGGATGGATTTGTGTTCACACTATATAAATAAAACCAGATTTTTATTCAAGCGATGCTATATTTAGGATTTTGTTAAAAAAAAATATTTTAAATACATTTTATATTTTATTATATAGTAGTAATTTTTTAAAAAATATAATTAATTTTTAGTAATAATTCATATTATAATGAAAATATTATGAAAATAGTATTATTTTATATTCAAATAAAGTTATATAAATAATCAGAGTAATATGAAATTATAACTTAATAAAATCGTATTCATTTTAATATGCTAGATTTTGAAAATATTTTTGTGCTCCACATTCATTATAGACAATTTCTGGAAATCGTTTCATTTGAAAATGTATTAGCAGCTTAATTAATTATTATCAAATATTGACTACTTTAGTGATTTTATTCAGTCAAATTTCCAAACAAATTTTGGTAAACACAAATTTTAATTATTGTTTTCAATCCAAAATGAATGCTAGTTAGACTAACATTTTGATTTGGCCGGTGTTTTGAAAAAAGAATCTCGTTTTTCATAATGCCACTATTATAAACTTTACTAAACTATTAAATTAAAAATAATAATTAACATAACACTTTCATAAAATAGGAGAGTGAATCTCACTTTTGTTGGAGTTTTAGCTTTAAAATGATATCTAAGTGGCTATTTTGTGGGATGGTTGCTGTAGGCGCTAGACGCTAGTTAGTCAATAGACTAGTGCCTAATGCTTAGCGCTTAGGTGGCGACCTATAAAAAAAATAGTGCATGTGTGTAAGTGTGTATGTCATATATATATATATATATATATATATATATATATATATATATATATATATTATATCGACTTATAGTGCATAGTGCATGATTAACACTATGCAAAATGGGAGCATGAAGCTCCTATTTTATAAAGGAGTTTATTACCGAAATGGTCCCTCGACTATTGCAAAATTACCAATTTAGCCCTCGATAAATTTTTGTGCCCAATTTAATCCCTCGACTTTGAAATTTTTAACCAATTTGGTCCTCCGTTTATTTTACCGTTAAACATCCGTTAAATCGGGATCAAATTGGTAATTTTTCTATAGTCAATGGACTAAATTGGTAATTTTTCAATAGTCAAGAGACCAAATTGGTAACTAATTTTTCACTGAAATGGTCCATTGACTATTGAAAAATTACTTTCAAAGGATCGGAGTCTATACTCCTTTGAAAGTAAAATTAGCAATGTGAAATACCTACATCTATAATTTTTTTTTTATTTTTTTTCTTTTTAATTTTGATAATTTATAACGTCTAGAAAATGAAGTATAAAAAAGTTATAAAAAATAATTCAATACTGACCATGCCAAACTAAAGAGGTCAATGAGTTAGACTGCTCTTACTAAAAGTCCGACTTTAAACTTTGTGGTTACTAAATCAACCTGACTAATTTGTTTTTAACAAAATTTAATCCCTAGCTAAATCGACTATGAAAACACCACTGAAATAAAATAAAAAATGCAATGTAATTAAATTTAAAATAAAAAACATAAATGTGATAATGTTGCCACTATCGGGAACAAAAACTGGAATAAGTAACTCATACAAAAAAGTAACATAACAAGTACAATGCTGCTAAGGCATCACAAGTTGGTTGAGTAACACGTATATCAAGTACTCCTTCGTGTCATTTTTTAGCGTTTCAATCTAATTTAATTTTATTTATTTATTCATTATCTTATTAATTACAATATTTTATTTTTTTATTTTTATTAAAATGTCAGTTAATGAATAAAATAATAAGGTTGATTTCTCATTAAAAGATGATAGGGTTCTAATATCTAACCGATATTCCGATAATAAATTATAACACGTGTTTCAAAGAAGTGAAACAACCTAAGTTGGTACGAAATTTTTGCAACAAATAACATTTTTCATAAAATAGTTGTGTCCTTTCAGAAACAAATGGTGTATAAAGTATTATAATTAATGAATATATAAAATTAACAATATTTACCATAACCCCCCCCCCCACCCCACCCCACCCCACCCCCTTTTTTTTAATATATATATAGAGTGAGTTTTCTATGAGACCGTTTCGTGAGACGGGGTCGACTAAGATGAAAATTTATACTTATGTTGAAAAATGTAATACTCCATAGTCCGTACTAACTAGTAATAAATCGTTTTTATTTATAAAGAAAAATTAATACTTTTGAAAACGGATGTGAAAGAAGTCATTTTTCATATTTTCCCGTATTTGGGTATTCAAGGAAAATGAAGTTAAAAGAGAATATTCATTCCCATAAACAAAAAATGTTCAATTTGGCAGAAAATATCTTCTTAATTTTTTAGTAGAAGACATTTTCCAGATTCTTTATTTTTCATTCCTCTCTTCACTCTTGTATTGTTTAAGTTAGTTTCTGAATTATTATTATTACCACCACCACAACCACCAAATCACCTCAATCACCACCACCACCACCGCACAACAACACAACCACACCATCACCACCACAACCTTCAACACCACCATCACCACCACAACTATGATACCCCACCACCGTCGCTACCACCAACACCACTACTACATACCACACCACCGCATCCGCCGCTATCGCCGCCATTACCACTACTACCACACCACCACTACACCACCAAACCATAACACCCACACCATCACCGCCACCATCACCATCACCATCACCATCACCATCACCACCACCGCCACCACAACACCGCCACCAACACCAATATCATTACAACCATACCACCACCACATATTATTATTATTGTTGTTGTTGTTGTTGTTGTTGTTGTTGTTGTTGTTATAACAAATAATATGTTCATTTTCTAGAAAATGAACCAAATAGAAAAAATGTAATTTCTTAACTTTGAAACAAACAAAAAAAGATAGTTTTCTACTAACATTTAGATAAACAACAGAAAATTAAATATTTTTTAGGAATTTTTTTTGGAAGAAAAACAACGCACCTTAAAAAGGAAAAAACTGATAATTACGGAGATTTAAGGAGTCATTTGTCCCACTTATTTGAACGACGTCGTTTTGTGACCAATGCATTGTGGATCATGATCCACGGTATAAGTCCTGGAAATTATAATGGTGGTTTAGTTGTATATAGCGTATTTCAATCACTACTTAGTATATCCTCACCAAAAAAAAGAAAAAAAAAATCACTACTTAGTATACAAAATAATAAAAAGGAAAGAGTTGAAGTTGAATAATAAATAAAAATTTATTGATAAAAAAATCTATTATACAAGTCAAAATTATAATTTAATGGACGGTGCAATCTAACCAAATTGGTGAGGCGGTCAGATTGTTGACTTAGTAACCACAAATTTATAAATTAGACTCCGAATATGAAAGGCTGAGAGCAACCTAGGACCTTCTTAATTGATATAAAATGTTTAACCTTTTAATACGAGAATCATATTACAATCACTTTTAGGGCTAGTATCTTTTATTATTTAAACCTTCACAAGTTGGGAATATAAAATATATTACAATTAACTTTTATTGCAAGTTTGTTTGGAAATTTCGAAAATAAATTTCAAAAGTTATATTTCAATTTTTTAATATTTTGTTATTAATAGAAAATGAAGTCAATAAAAAATATTTGTTATAGTAACAAAAAAAGAAGATATATTTACTCGGATGACAATTTTTTAATTTTCCTCAGTACACACTTAGGGTGTGTTTGGGAACCCAGAAAATGACTTCTGGAAGTCATTTTCCGGGTTCCGGGTGTTTGGGAACACCCAGAAAATGTGGTCAACGGAAATTGAATTCCGTTGACCACGGAAAATAAGGGCATTTTGGGGGAAAATGGAAGGGAGGGACGGCTGCCGTCCCTCCCTTCCCTACCGGCGGACTGGTTTCCGCCGGAAACCAGTCCGCCGGCTCTGGTTTCCGCCGGAAACCAGGCAGCCGTCAACCCCCCCCCCCCTTTTTTTTTTTTTTTTTTTAATTTTTTTTAATTATAAAACTTATATTATAATAAATATTATTATGTTATATATTGTTTATATTTTAAATAAAAGAATAAAATTATATAATTATATATTTCTATTCATTTTCCATTCATTTTCCGGAAAATGAACCAAACACCTAAAGACAGTTTTCCAAAGTACATCCAAACACGGAAAATGAACTCATTTTCCGGAAAATAACTCATTTTCCAGAAAACATTTTCCAGAAGTCATTTTCCTGCGTTCCAAACACACCCTTAATATTCTCTCTCTCGAAGTGGTGTCAAATAATGGGCAAATTCTCTCGCTACATGTATCATTGTTATTTGAACTGGAATGGCAAGTTTGGTAAAATTTGAATTTGGTCAGGTTCGAGCAAAGAATAAAAATGTTGGCATGGCTGGTAGTCCAAAACATTTAAAAACGAAAAAAAGTACCAAAAAAAAAAAAAGAAGAAGAAGAAGAAGAAGAAAAGAAAACTTTCATTTTTCATTCAGTATTTGTTTTTTTTTTTTTTTAAGTTTAGACTTATTAAATTTATGAATGACCGATTAAAATATAAAATGGGTTGGGTAAGATCTACAACTAAAAATCTAGATCCGAACCACAATTCAAAAACAATAAATTTTTTTCTTCAATATTTTTATTTCAAAGTTATTACATTTATCAATGTCAAATTAAATATGACTCGGACCAAGCCAATTCAAGCAAAAAAATCTTCAACTAGCAAAACAACTTCTCCCAAAAAAAATTAAATATGACTCAGATCAAGCCAATTCATCAATACAATCGGGAGAAGTGTCCCAAAACCGAGTCTCAGACTGAAAGCCTACAACCCAAGCTAACTTATAGGCAACAAAGTTCGCTAATCAACCCAAGTTAACTTATAGGCAACAAGGTTCGCTAATCTCTTAATATGGTAACTTGTTGAGGGAAAAGTTCATTAAAGAGTTTGGTGTTGTTGTCACTTTTAAAGAAGTATGATAGACGTTTTTGGCTTAATCTCAGGATGCATAACATATATGATGTCATACAGATAGAATTCAGAGTCAAAGATTTAAATAAAATTATTATCGATCATTATTATATTGATGTAATACATAGTTTTTGGACTAGTATACATACATTTAAATACAGGAATAAGAATCAAATACCTGGTAATTGGAATGAGTTTTTATTGTAATCAAGCAGATACTAAGGCATAACAATTTACTTTATATTAAATTATAAATAATAAAATTTAAAACTTATCATGCATCTTAGATAAGTATTACATTTCACCTTGACCGACCCGTCTCATGGATCTTGACGGTTTCACACAAATTTTTGTCTTTACCTATTCCTTAGATGTAATGCTCAACAAATTGTGTAAGCTTTGTATGTTGTAACAAACTAATAAGTTACATTGCCCACCACGTTTCTATGATTTGTTAGGATTCCTTTCCTTATATAAATCACCATTCTGTTGGCATTACATAACCATGTTCAATTTCTTTACAAAATATTTTTTCATTAAATCACGAGATGTCCTGAGCAGATCGTAATTGTACGAGGCATCTTAAGCCCATATCATATTCAGACTAATCCTCATTCATATCGGGCAGGCCCAGTTAAGAGGTAAAGTGCTTGTCAGCTTAGTTTTTCCATACAAGATGGGATTTGAACTCCCGATCTCTCTTAAAGGACAAGAGTGTACGACCACTCACGCTAACCAAGCTGGTTTCCTTACCAAACATCTTTTGTGATACTCTTACATTAATCCACTTAGTCAATATTGTTACTATAATTATCTCTTTTACTATCTTATCCCTTTAATTTGTGCGAGCTTGTTGATCCACATATACTCCGGATCAATTAGTTCCATCAGACATTAGGCATTAATTTATTTAGTGGTGCAATGTGCGTGCAATGCATGTGCAATGTGTGTACTATAGCTAGTTCTAAATAATAAAATTTAAATATGTTTTCGAAATTACTAAGTTGTTATAAATAATTGTAGAAAGACACAATTTTTATTTAAATTATGTTTTCGGAAGTTCTACCCGTACAAGGTGAAATAATGCCTCATAACATTTCTTTCAAGCACATTAATTCAACCAAAAAAAAATTGATAGAAGTACTTACAATAATTCCAAACCAATCCTGATGCACCACTCCAGAAAGTATTTAATTTTGAGTAACGAGTAACGAGAAAAACCATAGTCACTATCTATCTAAGTATGTGCAAAAGGTAAATCCAAGTCCGCTCCTATGTATTACACAATTCAACTTTAAAATATTTTTTCTTTGGTATGAACAATATATGTTTATGTTATGAAAACGATGTAAAAAAAATAATTCAACCTTTGGCACTACTTGAAGTAAAACAAATAATTCATTCATATCATATGTTAGCTAGGCAAATAATTAAAAGTGACCTTTTCCTCTCTGTAACAAAAACATGAAAATGGCAAGTACCAAATTCAAATCCTCTGGTGGGAACAGGCACGCTCTACATGAGAATTAAACATAGCATTGTACATCACATTAAATTAAAGAAAAACATACATAACGAAAATTTTAAGGTTTTTTTTTTTTTTTTTAATTTTAATTTTCTTTTTACTTGTAACTAAAAATTACAACCAATACATGCTCTTGGGATGACTTTGGGTTGTAACAAAAAATTACCAACAATACATGCTCTTGGGATGACTTTGGGTTGGAACTAATTTGGCCTTCGGACTACCGCATGCACTTCAATTTGTGCTGGTTGTATTGTAAAGTTAAACAAGATTTCACACCATTCATGACTTATAACAGAAACCCACACACAAGTCATGAATAATAAATGGTTATAATCCACTTTCTAGTGCCTATATAAAGAGGAGCCAAAGGCCCCAAACCTTAGCACAAACCAAGAAAGTTTTAGAACTATTCATAATCTTATTCCTCCTAAATGACACTCCAGCATTTTCATTCCTCTCCAAAATTCATATACTATCAATCAGAATTAGGATGTGAATCCAAGGCCACAAGCTCCCCACCATGTTCCACATCTTCCAACCACACCCCACGCCCACCCAGTTGGACAGGCTTTCAACTAGTATTGTTTTAGCCACATGGCTATTGTCAGGGACAAAGTGTAAACAAGCTAGGTGGTAAAAGTGTTCACAATTCAGGGACTTTGGCCGCATGACAAATCATGGAATAGCACAACACTCCCTTCAAGAGGGGAGAAATTCTATTTGAATCGAATTTCTCCCCTCTTGAAGGGAGTGTTGGGCTATGCCATGATTTGTCATGCGGCCAAAGCCCGTGAATTGTGAACACTTTTACCACCTAGCTTGTTTGGATCACATTTTGCCCCTGGCAGTAGCCATGTGGCAAAAACAATACTAGTTGAAAGCCTGTCCAATTGGGTGGGCGTGGAGTGTGGTTGGACGATGTGAAACATGGGGAGCTTGTGGCCTTGGATTCACATTCTAATTCGAATTGGTATCATTTAGTATATGGGATTTTGGAGAAGAAAATGCTGGAGTGTCATTTATGGGACCAGAAGGTTTCATCATTTTTCCCCACAAAGAAACCATACTCACTACTTAAAAGGATTGCAACTTTTTCTGCATTCTGCATTCATCTTCTTCAATACAAACAATCTAATGCACCCCTCTTTCTGCATTCATCTTCTTCAAAATATGCATGCAAGCCAATTTCTCAGCTGTGCGTTTGTCACGAGCAGAGCACGTGTCACTGTAACCATTGGCTCCAGAAGAGGAAGTATGCTTTCACCAACTTAATTAATCCTTGTTGAAACCAGAATCGATGAAGATCGCTCCTGCAAGTGACTCGATAACATCTCCTAGTACCTGTGATGCCAAAACGATAGAGGACTTAAAGCATATATATATACATGTTTGGTGTAGTGGATGTGTTTTTTTGTACTAGTGTATCTATCTCACTTTATGTGTTTGATTCTATTAATGAGATCTAAGAGCAAGCACAACAGTTTAATTTTTGTTCAAATTTTTCAGATCGGACAAGAAAAGAGAGCTTAATTTGAAAGGGTAACCTATTATTGTCTATTAAGTGTCATATTTGAATCTACCTATCAAGCAAAACTAAGTGATTGACAAACAAGAATTTTGGCAATTCTACCATCAAATTAAATAAGATAGTATTTTACCTTTCAACTCCCAGATCTGATGAAATGGAATTGTATAGCTGTTTCAACTTACAATTTGAACTGAAACGAATTTCTTGAGGTAAATTGACCTGCCGTAGTTAATGAACATACCATTATATAGTACTATATATTTATTTCTCTTATATAAAACTTTTTTAATGGCAAATAGACCTATTTCATTTAATGCATAAATAGATAAATAGAACTTACAGAGTTAGTTTGAGGCTTTTGAATTCCTGATCGAGAACCTTTTACTTGCTCTTCATGTGCGTTATACTCACTTTGATTTCAATCGAACTACACATTTAATTTGAGCTGAGGCATATGAATTCCCAGCAATCTTTTACTTGTTCTTCATGAATTATATATAGTTGTTTTGATTTCAATCGAACTTACTCCATCACAATCTACATAGGTCCCCACCACCATCTGTCACTATTTAATGGCATTGTAACTTACTTCTACTTTGAAGTAAAAGTTGTTAGAATGACATTATTGTCACTTACTTTTTCTTCTCCCATTGTCACTTACTTCTACTACAAGTAGTAAAAGTTGTTAGGCGTGAGGCCGGAATCAAATTTATGGTGATATATAGGAAAGAGAGAGAAGATGGGGTCGGTTGAATATTCCAGTGACGAGGCGATGTTGTTCACCTCATCACACCAACAGTGAAAAGTGAAAAGCAAATAATATACTGACATCCAAAGCACTAATGTGTACAAAAAAATTAAAACAAAAATATGAGCTGAGGGATGTAATGAGGAGGCGACAGATGGCATGTGATAATTGATGATAGATAAAATAGAATGATACCCGTTTTTAATAAGACTTAATTTTAAATTGAATGAGTAATCAAATCTCATAATTATACGTGTTTAAAAAAATTATCAATCAAACACTAAATATGATTTTAATTACCAAATAACACCCCAGTGGGAATCTCATTGCTGCCCAGCCTGGCTCATAGTCGTCAAGTCAGAACCAGACAAACCGAGCGCTGTATAATATAATAGTGACAATTAAAAGGCATTATTTTCAGCAAATTAAACAAAACATTAGCTTAGGCAGGCGATAATATGCAAATGGCAGGTTCTTTTTTAGAGAAAGATAAATGGCTTTTTTAGAGAAAGATAAATGAAGACACATGGCATGGCTGGCTGTATCAAATAAAAAAGCATAAAACAAATACTTGGGGTGTGAAACTGTACTGTACTGTGCTGCAAAATAGGTGAATTAATTAATTAACTCAAATTTTGAAATAATCAATTAGAATTTCTACATGTAACTCAAATTGTTATTTTATCAAGGCTCATTAGCCGATAGTCACAGGATAAAGGCCCTGTTTGGTGTTTGATTAATCAGCTTTTTGTAACAGATTATTACTCCAAAACGCTAAAATTTAAAAAGATGTTTTGTTAAGCTTTTTGAGAAAATAATTTTTTTTTTCAAAACACCCCCAATAATTTTATTTATTTGTTTTTAAAAACAACAAGATTGTGTACACGGGTTCAGAAGTCCCGTCTGCCATTCTCGTTACTCTCATTGTCTCATGGTACTAGCTAGGCAATGTGATGCTTGAGCCCGTTGACGGGGCTCATCATAGCCCGTTGCCTAGTACATTGAAGGTAATTAGCAACAAGACATGTGATTACTGACAATTGTTATATGGTGGACCATGGTTCAAAAACGACATAGTTTCTTTAAGTAATTAAAGAAACTGCAGTCGTTATATTTAACAAATCATGTATTTATGATGTGCTCAGAATAAAATGAAACTACAATGTATCTAAAATGAAACTGAATATCATGTCTTACATATTGAGTGTATATATTGTCAAATGAAACTATATTTGGATTAGAATAATACTTTAGTTGTGTTGTAATAAAACTATAGTGTATCTAAAATGAAATTGAATAATAGGTCTCGTATATTGAGTGTATATTATCAAATGAAATTATACTTGAATTAAAATGATACTTTAGTTGTAATGAAATAAAACTACAGTATATGTATAAAATGAAACTGAATAACATGTCTCACATATTGAGTATATATTGTCGAATGTACGTAACTTTAGTTATATCAAAATGATACTTTAGTTCTGTTATGATATAATGAACCTATCTATATATAAAAAAAAATTGAAACTGAATAACAGTTTCACATATTTGAGTGTATATTGTTCAATGAAACCGTAGTTGAATTAGGATTATACTTTAGTAGTGTTGTAATAAGATGTAGTATGTATAATATGAAATTCAATAACAGGTCTCACATATTGAGTGTATAATGTCAAATGAAACTATAGTTGAAACAAAATAATACTTTAATTGTGTTGAAATGAAACTACAAATGTATATAAATAAATCTGAACATTATTTATTAAGACTACCCACCAATAATGAACCTTCAGTATATTAAAAAATGAACATTATTTATTATTCGTAGTCCACGATATAATTTGCCGACTATACCCTCATAGAAGTTAGGCCGATCCTTTTTTGGTTGGGTGGATATGATAGAGCAATTACAACAAACTAATTTAAGGCAATAAACAAGGAGAAAACAAGACAAGTAACACACTTAAACATACACAATAGGAAAGAAATGGACTTGGACTTGATTGTTTTATGCTAAGATGCCTAAAATGGGACTAAGGATTGAGGAATTAATTCAAGGTATAAAGAAAAGGTGAGATGCATAAAAATTGTTCTAGTACTACTCTCGTAGCTATTTAGATCTACAATTTTGATTTACATTCCACTCTCGTGAGTCGTGATAATCTAAGTTTAGATTGCTCAACTAAAAACGCAAAGCATATGATCTCCTTAAGAATGCAAAGCATATTGAGTATCAAGTGTGTGAATGAAATTACTCTCATGTTGACAAATTAAACTGCAGATATTTGGTTATCTTAGTCGATCTAGTAACCCTTTGCAATTAAGTTGTCCTTCAACCCAAAAAAAAAAATAAAATTTATCATTCAACAACTTGACCGGGTATATTCCAAAGTCACTAGAAAAGCGTCCACAACAAAAATACAAAGGATTTCATGCTATGAACTTTTTTAAGCCACTAGTAGATTCAGTCAGAATAACTTGATAGGTCTTGGGAGTACTAGATCTGTTTATAAGGGCATTTTAAATGATGGAATAATTGTTGCAGTAAAGGTATTTAACCAATTATAAGATGATGGAGACCAGAGTTTTGATGTTAAGTGCCAAGTGTTGCGCAATGTTTGCCATCGAAATCTTACTAAGGTCATAACTGGTTGCTGCGGAGATAATAACTTTAAAGCCGTGATCCTTGGACTAATATTCAATATAATGATTGAATATTTACTTTCAATTTCAAAGTGTTGCATGCCATGGCTAAATTGTAACTCTGTATATCATAGACTAGAGCCCAAAATGCTCCAATACGATATTCAAATTATGTGTCTATAATTAAAATCTTATGTACATTTTCAATTAAATGTGTCTATTACAATCAATAAATTATGTATATGCAGTTAGCATATTAAGAAAAATTGCCCTCACAAATATGCCAATTTTCAATGTCACCCCTGAATTATTAGTGGTATAAATATTGCCACTCAGTTTTCTAAACGTGACATATATTGCACCTCCCTTGAATTATTAGTAGTGTAAATGTGGTTACCCACCATTTTCTCTGTTCGAAAACCACGTTTTTTGTCTCTAGGATGCTTTGAGATCAGGAAGATGAACTAAGTCGAAGTGGAAATATATAGTAATTCATCAGTGTGTAGTGTGTACCTCCACTAGGAGCATTAGCCATAAGGAAACATCTTGTCATGCATTTTATTTCCTTTTTACTTTTCTTGTTTGTAATTTTATTTTATTACATTTGCATAAACATATTGTCTAACTTTACTTTGTAGGGTCAAAAACATTTTTGGTTTAATGTTGAATGACTTTGCTATATTTAGTAATTGATAGTAAATAAGTAATTTATCTTAAGAGTTTTACAACTACAACTCTTAAAGCAAACATTCAAGTGAGATTAGGGACAAAAGCAAGACAAAAACAGGCCTTAGCTTTGGGGCACAACACAACTGATAAGGTAACTTAAAATAAGGTCATAAGCTTTTCTTTGTTAGTCAGGAATCGAATCCTGAATGTCACTCCTGAATTATTAATAGTGTAAATGTTTCCTCTCAATTTTTCTCCCATACGATATAAAAGGGGCAATATATGTACCGTTTTGAAAATTGATGAGCAACATTTATATATACCACTAATAATTCAGGAGTGATGAGCAACATTTATGTACATTCAATTTATTTATAGGTATATAATAAAAAATATACCCCGCGTATATTACCTTACATATTTTGTATATCTATTCAGTATCGGGTCGAGACCTGGTGCTTATATAAAAGACCCTAACCCTTTCTTTGTGAGGGCCTTTCCCTTCTTAATAACACTCAATAACAAAGGCTAGGGGAGACGTATCTCTCTCATCTTCTCTCTACTATTTATCAATTGCTATTTAATTCATTTGGGGAGATCTTCCTCTTCTTATATACTTTGTATGCATACTCTATTCACATCATATATTCATATACATTGAAGCAATTTGTTTCATCAGTTAACTTTAACCCCATAATATGTTAATTGCAAACACATAATATAAATGTCATTTTCGACCAGATTCTATAATGCAAGTTAGACCCTATTCCATGGTATAATTTGCCGCTATAGCTTGGCATATGAGTTTATTATTGTATTTCATCACTCACTCACTTGTGCCAATAGTACAGTTTAAGAAATTGTGTTTGGTGTGTGATACATAAAATTATACTTGAAACTTTGATGCAGGCTATAGCTTGGCATATGAGTTCAGTCATTTGTCAAACTATATATATATAGAGAGAGAGGGGAAGGGTACGTTCCTGTGTGGAGACAACTTCCTGTGCGGAAGTGCGGTTAACACAAAAGGACACACCTTAAGTGTCAACGTAACCTATGCACCTTAAACTTTAAAATATAAAATACGCACCTTAACTGTTAAAATGATGTACTTTAAGTTTTAGAGTTAAGCGCCTTAAAGATGTAAACTTATGCACCTAGCACTACAAACTCATGTACCTTAAACTTTGAGAAAACGCACCTTAAGCTTTACAATTAAGCACCTTAAGTTTTCAAGTATAGAATTGATGACGCACTTTAAGTATTGAAATGGCGCACCTAAGCTTTCAACAAATATGTATAATTACCATAATACCATCTTTTTTTTTTTAAATTTATCTTGATGACCTTTGAATAAATGGCGCAGATTTAATCTCACAACCGCACGAGAACCCTATATATATATATATATATATATATATATATATATATATATATATATATATATATATTTTTTTTTTTTTTTTTGAAAACCAACCAAGAAATGGTATTAGAATAAATCAGAAATAGAGTCAGGTGGGACAGAGTCCCAGTACATAGGTTCCTCCTGAGCAATAGCCAAAGTAGCCAAGGTGTGAGCCCTGTGGTTACTGGCTCTAGGAGTAAAAAGCACTGAACAAAAATTAAATGATGACATGATCGCCTTAGAGGCATCTACTGAAAAACCAACATAAGAATAAAGAGACGTTTGAGGCGCGATTAGGAGATTCCTGAGTGTAGAGCAGTCAGTAAGGATGTGCACCGAGTGAACGTTACGACCCTTAAGCCAAGATAGAACCTCTTTGCAGGCCAAAGCTTCCGCCATGAGTGGTGAGAAACATGACGATAGCCTGGCATTGAAAGCGGCAATGAACTCATCATTGTGTGACACTAGCACCGCACCCACTGCGGCGGACTTGGAGTGCGGTTGGTAGCTGGCGTCGAAATAACATCGAACATGGTCTTCTACTTGCTGCATGGATGACGCGTGATGTTGCTGCTGCGCCAACAATCCCCCATGAGGCTGAGGTTGTTGCTGCTGTGACAATGCAATGCCATGAACCTGCCGCCATGCAAGAGCCGTTGAGTTCGCCACCCGCCAGACTGCATTCGGCCGAGGCATTTTGTGCTCCCACACGGCAACATTCCTTGCTTTCCAGGTATGATACATGACTGCTAGAGCAACAAATAATTCATCATCCGTTAGTAATGTCATGGCATTAGTGAACCATTGACCAAAATCAGCCCCTATCACATTAGATACATTCAATGAGGACTCATGCCAAACTAATTTTGTGAAATCACACAAGAGGAGTGAATGCATAATATCTTCATTGAAAAGACCACACATTGGACATGTTGGATCCACCTCTACTCTCTTTATAATCAAGTTGGATGTGGTGGGAAGGACATTAGATAGAGCTCTCCAAAGAAACATCTTCCACTTAGCAGGGCATTTAATTTTCCATAGCTGTAACCATTTAGCATAGGTACCTGGCTGCCACACCACCTCTCCAATAATGCATCTATAGCCCTCTTTTACCGTATAACATCCTCTAGGGTCTCCGTACCAAAACCATGAATCTTCATAATGTAAGTTAACCGGAACCCTCCGGATGCGAGCAACATCCGATGTGGAAAAAATATCTTGTAAAATAGAAAGATCCCAGGTACCTGAGTTGGGGTCGATAAGCCCAGAAACCAACGAACCATCTAATTCCACAGGCATGGGGGTCTGAATCATAGATCCAGTCTCGTCTGGTAGCCAGGGATGGCCCCAAATGAGAGTGGATGAACCATCTCCAATTCTCCTCCTCACACCATTACAAATAAGCTCATGGGCAGCCATGATACTCCTCCAACAGAAACTTGGGTTGCTACCCAGAGAGGCATCAATAAATGAGGACTTAGGGAAATACCTGGCCTTATAAATTCTTGCCACCAGAGATTGGGGCTGAGTTAGGAATCTCCAAGCTTGTTTACCCAGCATAGCCAAGTTAAAAGCTCTCAAATCCTTAAACCCTAAGCCACCATACTTCTTAGGAATGCACAAACGATCCCAGGCCTTCCAATGAATACCTCTTTCATCTCCAGTGCCCCACCAATACCTGTTCATAATTCTTTCAATAGATAAACAAACCGATGCAGGCAACAGAAAAACGCTCATAGAAAATGTAGGCATTGATTGAGCAATGCTCTTGAGAAGAACTTCCTTCCCTGCTTGCGAGATCAACTTTTTATTCCATGAACCAATCCTCTGCTTAATCTTATCTTCGATATATGAAAAAACAGCCTTCTTCTCTCTTCCAATAAAAGATGGAAGACCCAGGTATTTTCCAAAATTATGAGCCTGCACCACCCCCAACACTGCAGCCACTTCAATTCTGGCAGCCTGTGGAGTATTCCTACTAAAGCAAACATTTGATTTATGGAAATTAACAGCCTGCCCCGACATGTTTTCATACTGAATAAGGCATTGTCTTACAGCTCCTGCCTCCTGTGCATTAGCCTTAAAGAACAAAAGGCTATCATCTGCAAAGAATAAATGTGAGATAGGTGGAGCACCCCTCGCCACTCTACAACCATGAAAATCACCTCGTGCCTCAGCCTGTTGCAGCAGTAGTGTGAGACCTTCAGCATAGATAATAAATAGATATGGGGAGAGGGGGTCACCTTGCCTGATTCCTCTCGTAGGAACTACCTGCCCAACACTTTCACCATTCACCAAGAAGCTATATGAAACCGTAGTTACACAGAGCATGATCAAATTCACCCATTCAACAGCAAATCCCAACGCCAGCAACATACGGTGGAGAAAAGACCACTCCATTCGATCATAAGCTTTAGCCATATCTAGCTTTAGTGCACCCCACCCCACCACACCACACTGTTTCCTGTTCAGATAATGACCCACTTCTGCAGCTATGAGAATGTTGTCAGTGATAAGCCTATTGGGGATGAAAGCACTCTGAGATGCAGATATAACATCCCCCAACAGAGGTTTCATTCTATTAGCAATCATCTTGGCCATGATCTTATATACCACATTGCACAAGGCAATGGGCCGTAGATCAGAAACCATCTCTGGGCATTTCTTCTTTGGAATGAGAACCACATTAGTATCATTTAGGCCATTTGGGAAGGAACGATTGTTCAGACAATTCAACACAAAATCACAGACATCTCTTCCCACCACATCCCAATAGTGCTGGTAAAAACCCGGGTTCATACCATCAGGCCCCGGAGCTTTATCAGGAAACATAGAAAAAAGAGCACTTTTTACTTCTTCCATCACAAAGGGTTTAAGCAGGGATTCATTCTGAGGTTGTGTGACCCGTGGAATAACAGATGCAACAAAAGAATCCATAGATGATGTAGAAACATTTGATGCAAATATATCATGGAAATAATTAAGCACAACAGAGTTCAACTCACCCTCTTCCACCCACACACCAGAATTATTCTTTAACTTAGTCAGAGTATTTTTCTTCTTACGGGCAGAGGCATACCTGTGGAAGAATTTAGTGTTTGCATCTGCTCCCTGCAACCAATGTTGCTTTGCCCGCTGTCTCCAGAAAGCATCCTCCTGAGCCTCCAACTGACATAGATCATTTTCCAACTGTTGAAATCTGGCTAGGGAAGCCGGATCCAACAGACCTTTCAGGCTCAGTTGCTCACGTCGCAGGGTTTTGATCTTTTCACCAAATTTGTGAAAATGATCACCACCCCAACTAAGCAATCTCTGACCGCAGTGTTGAATGCAACTCATCAGACCTGCAGTCCTCCCTTCTTGCCACGCAGCCTGTATCTGACCTCTGCAGCCCTCATCATGAATCCAAGCCATCTCAAACCGAAAACGTCTCTCCGCTCCACTGTAAACCCTCCCACTCTCCTTAACCCTCAAAAAGAGAGCCGAATGATCAGAATTGCGGGTGGGAACATTAGAGACGGTAGCAGCAGGCAGGGAGGTGCACCAGTCTGCACGAGCTAAAACTTTATCCAATCTCTCCTCTATCCAATCTGCAGTACCTCTGCCTCTATCCCAGGTAAACTGATAACCCTGCATAGGTAATTGTGCCAAACCGCAATCATCCAAAGTTTCCCCGAACCCTCGTAAGAGGTTATCAGGGTGCGGGTTCCCTCCCCGTTTCTCATGCTGATAGAGGAGATCATTGAAATCACCCAGCACTACCCAAGGGAGAGTAGACCTTCCTGCTAGCGCTCTCAGAAGATCCCAAGATTCACTTCTGCGACCACGCTCTGGGAAACCATAGAAACCTGTCATTCTCCAAGCACCTAGCCCTGCAATGCACACTTCAATATCAACATGGTTCTTCGAAAAACTCAACAACCTAGCGGTATTATTCTTTCTCCACAACAATGCCAAACCACCACTACGACCAACGTTATTAACATAAAATAAGCCTTCAAAACCAAGCTTGACACGGAGCCTTTCAGCATGCTCCCGGCCCACCTTGGTTTCCATGAGGAAGACAAACTCAGGCTTCTTACGGGACACTAGGTCCGTCACTTCACGAACTGTTCGTGGATTGCCCAAGCCACGACAATTCCAACTGAGGGTACTCATGATGATGGGCGGGTCTGGGAACCAGAACCCGCCACATGCAAGTTTTTTGAAACCTCAGCCATGACAACATCAGACCCGCGTCCACCACTTCGCTTCACACCGCTGGCCGAACCCTCACGTCGGCGTTTAGAGACCGCAACAACCGCCACCTCCGGCTCCGGCATGGCCTGCAACACACGCCCAGCCGTCGACGAACCCCGGCCTCCGAGCGTTTGATCATGATTATCATCCGAGCGAGGCGGGCCTCCGACCGGTACTAGCCAATTGTCGCCAACCCCCCTAGGACCACGGCGCGAACCCGCACGCAAGTCTGGTCCGAAAGGATAGAGTTCGACCGGAACCACCGCCTCCCTCGCCTTCAAACAAAAACGATGCACGTGGCCTAACATCCCGCAGAAGAAGCAAAAATTGTGTAGTCTTTCGTATTTGAATGAAACCCAACTCCACGATTTATCACGCTTCATCAGTTTCATACGCCTCTTTAACGGTTTGTTCACCGACATAGCCACCCGAATGCGATAAAAATCCAGCCACGGAGCTCCCAAGAAACGCTCATCATACTTGACGAAAGTTCCAAGGAAATTACCAACCTGTTCGAGAATTGTATTCGACGTATAACCCATCGGTAAATCATGCACTTGCACCCACATGTCTACCGTGTCTAACGCAATCTCTCCGGGCAAAGCTCCGTCAACGACAGCTCAGCAAATCAACGTGCAATTCTCAAAAGCCCATGGCCCTTCGTCCAAAACATACCTCAGATCAGACTCATGGAAGAAGACAAACATAAATAGATTGGGCTGTAGTTCGGTGACTTGGACGCCCTTCACCGGTTTCCAAACCGAAGCGAGAACCTGCCGCATGTACTCTAATTTGATAAGCTTTTCGGTCAAGAAACGTCCCACCATTGGCCAAGTAACATAACCACCGTCGCTGTCGCCTGCATCGTCCAAAACCGGCTCGAAAGCCTCGTCCTCTTCCTCAATTGCCATATCTGCCCAACGGGCAGTGAGCCCTGCGACTCCATCATGCGTCGACAAATCAGCCATGCAAAACTCTAGCGTAAGACAGCCAAACCCTGCGAAGACGTGGGAGAGAAAAACCGGACAGCAACCGGAAGGAACGTATGGAGTTTGATCGGAAAAAACCTAGGAAAACCTAGGGAGGAGGCGAAACCCTAGACGAGATGCTAGAGAGAAAAGTCGTACGGATCTTCTATATATATATATATATAATTACGTTCAAATGCTATGATACTATGATAGGCTTTAGATGTGGTTAAATAAGAGCCATTGATTTTGCCTAAATAAACGTTAAGGATCAATAGTGAATAAAAAAATGTGGTGGCAGTTTGGTCTTTTTTTATCTAGGTCAAATTTAAGGTGCGTGATTTTCCTTCGTAAGGTGCGTGGTTTTGAGCATAAGGTGTGTTAATTGTTGAAACTTAAGTGCGACAATCTAAAGTCTTAGTTGCGTGATTTTCCTTCTTAAGGTGTGTGATTTGTGTGTTTAAGGTGCGTCAGTGGTTGAAACTTAAGGAGCGTCGGCTTAAGGCTTTAGGTGCGTGGTTTTCCTTCTTAAAGTGCATGATTTGTGTGTTTAAGATGCACCATTTAAAACTTAAGTGCGTTCTATTCTTTCTTAATGTGCTTTGTTTGTGTTTTTATGGTACATGTTTTGTGTACGTAAGGTGCGCATTTTTAATGCTTTAAGGTTAGGTGTGCAATTTTTACATTTAAAGTGCCTCATTTCAGTAACAGATGTGGCTATTTTAAAGAAACAATACATATACCATAGTTAACTTTAGTAGTATTGACTGATTGGAATATGATTTCTGAGTGCAGTCTTCCATCAACTTTAACATTGCTTTATCCCTTCTTTAGATTGAATGCGAATTACTTTCTAAGTTGAATGATATCATGGTTTCTCCATCTTTCATATTCAAATTCAATGGCTTGATCCCCAGAGCTTCCAGCATAATCAACAGCTGACCAATTCCCAGCAGGCTGCCAGACTAGGGAGGTAGTGGGGGGCCAAATATTAATATAGTGTGTGGGCCAAAAATTAATATAGTGAGGTTCCAAAAAATTATATATATTATAAAACTAAAAATTAATTCCATGATCAAGAACAAGCTATCCCGCACAGCAGGACCGGATTTTAGGGCGTGCAAGACGTGCGACCGCACAGGGCCCAAAATTTTGGGGGCCCCTAGTCCAGTCTTTGCCTAATAGTTAGTATATGTATTTGTGATTATATTGGCCCAAAATTAGATTTTTTGCATGTTTCTCTTTGCAATTTTTCTTCAATTCGCAGTTTATTTATACTTTGATAGGGTCTCACTTAGTTACTAGCACAGGGCCCCGCAAATAAAAAAACCGGCCCTGCCGCACAGTATCCTGCTGTTTAAGCCTTAATCATGGAGAAAACGTTATCTCTGTTTTCCATAACCTTTGCTATCTTCTTGTTGATGCAATCTCTAATCCCCAGCTTGGCCCTGTCTATGGCCAACATTACTACCGATCAACTTTCCCTTCTTTCTTTGAAAGCTCACATCACTTCCGACCCTCTCAAAACCTTGGCCACCAATTGGTCCACCCGCACTTCTCCGTGTGATTGGATTGGAATCACTTGCGGCTCTCGACATCGCCGTGTGACTCGCATCAATCTTTCAGGGCTTCAACTTGTTGGTGAAGTTCCTGAGAAATTAGCAGACATGTCTTTCCTTGTTTCCATCAATTTTCAGGGGAATAACTTCAGCGGAAATCTCCCGGGGTGGCTTAAT
Organism: Ipomoea trifida; assembly: GCA_003576665.1. Taxonomy (NCBI): domain Eukaryota; kingdom Viridiplantae; phylum Streptophyta; class Magnoliopsida; order Solanales; family Convolvulaceae; genus Ipomoea; species Ipomoea trifida. The sequence goes on along the minus strand of CP025658.1, from coordinate 7,900,253 downwards.
CGCTTGCCTAAACTCAAATACCTCGATCTCCAAAACAACACTTTTACTGGTTCATTGCCGTCTTTACTGGGCAACATCTCGACTTTAGAAGTTTTGAGCCTAGGTGGCAACTTTCTTCACGGAGTGATTCCTGAAGAGATTGGAAGGCTTCGTAGGTTAAAGGTTTTCGCCGTTGAGGATAATCAGTTGACGGGTACAATACCGTCCGCTATTTTCAACATATTTACATTACGAGTAATTGCTTTTACAGCAAATGACTTGTCTGGTAATCTCCCTCCCAACATGTGCGATAGGTTTACATCACTTGTGTCCCTTTCTCTAGCTCAAAACAAGTTATATGGTGAAATCCCAAAAGGATTATCAAGATGTGTTCACCTCCAAAACTTGTCACTTTCTTACAACAATTTTCAAGGGCAGATACCAAGCGGAATTGGTAATTTAAGCAAGCTTGAAAACTTAGCTCTTGCCGGCAATCTGCTGAGAGGTAACCAAATTATTTACCGCCTATATTGGCCCAGTTTGGTAAATGACTACTAGCTGATTGGGTTAGATGGTATGATTAGTTGATAAGATTAGCTGATTGTAGAAAGTTGTTTAGTAAAATCAGCTGATAGTTGTTTGGTATAATTTTTTTTATCAAAAAACTAATTGAAAATGCACTTTGAGTAACCTTTAATTTTGAATTTTAGTATTTTGGAGTTACGGAAAGCTTATTAACCAAACAACTAATAGTGGTCAAATAAGCTAACATTGGCTAATAGGCTGATTTACCAAACAGAGTCATTGAGGGTGTTTGACAAACGGCTGATAGTTTATAGTTAATAGCTGGTTGGTTTAACTAGTAGCTGATGGCTGATTGCGTTAACTGGTTTGACCAGCTGGTTGTATTAGCTGGTTATAAAAAACTGTTTGGTAAATTAGCTGTTTACTAGTAGCTGATTGAATATAAAATGATATTTAAGGGTATGAGTGTATTGTATTATTTCAACCTTTAAATATAACAAGAAGATAAACTTTTATTAATAAATAATTATAAAATTTAGATATCATCCATACTTTGTTTAAGGACATAACTTAATTATTTTTGTTTATTTAACTCTTATTAAACTATACTAGTATTCTAAAACAATTTTTATTACATATTTATTTTCTATTATTATTATTATTATTATTAAAAATGACAAATTCATCACCCGTTCATTATTATTATTATTATTATTATTATTATTATTATTATTATTATTATTAAATAACAAACATACCACCCATTTAAAAGTAAATCGCATTGATTTCAAATGATAAAATAGTCAATGTACTCATTGTTCCCAATCAGCTAATACAAAAAGCTACATTTATTAGCTTTTCAATTTTCAGCTTATTGGCCCAATAAGTCAAAACCAATATGTCATTTACCAAACACTTCAAAATAACTTATTGGTTGGTCAAAAAGCTAAATTTAGTCAAATAAGCTAAAGTTTAGCAAGCCAATAACCAAACACCCCATTATCTTTTAGGGTCACAAGGGAACCTTCCGGATCTTCTGGTACAACAATTCAAACACCCTTTGGGGTTATTACTAGTAGGTAGTTATTATTGCTATTCTTATTAAGTGTTGACCATATTAGTTTATTGGTATTATTAACACTATACTTGAACTAATCACTGCTAGCCTTGCGCTAACTCAATCAAATTAAATGACAAATTGTTGGCCATATTGATTTTTCCATATGATAAGGGATTTTGATTGAGCTCATCATAACTTACCTCTTTTAAAAGATGAGAGTGCACTATCACTCTGGCCAACTAAACTTATTATTATGGAGTATTATCGAACATTATTGAATGGGATTAAATTCTGAAATTTTTACTTATGGTTGATTTTGGAGATTTAATTTGCAGGTGCAATACCAGAAGAGATCGGTAATCTCATAAGCTTGAAGACATTGAGATTAGAACAAAATGAACAAATAACCGGGTCCATACCTCTTGGCATATTCAACATGTCTTCCTTAAAATATCTTAATTTAGGGGCAAATAGGCTAGTTGGTACTCTTCCAGCAAACATATGCCATCATCTTCCGGGAATTGAAAAAGTTATTTTGGATTATAATTTGCTACATGGTTCAATCCCAATAATGCTTGATAAATGCTTTGCACTTCGCACTCTAAGCCTGGGCAATAACCGTTTTACAGGTATGTTATGATGTTACCCATTTTGAGAACAAACATAAATGCACAGAATCTATTATACATATGCACACAAACTATTTTAGTGTAGATTGTGTGCATTGTGTATTTGAAATATTAAATTGTATGTATTCATGTAGAGGACTGTGTGTGTGCGTGTGTGTAATGTAACAATAATATATGATTACAACAACAACAATAATAATAATACTAATAATACGAGATCAAAGTTTCCCACATATTACGAGATCAAAATGTGGGGGCTAATAATCTTGCTAAGATTGCAAAAAAGAAAAGATGCAATTGGATTGAGTTTGATAGTCCCCGCAAAGAGGCCCGCAGGATGATCCGTGACGAATGCATTTGTAGCCTTGGTGCCGAAAATGCTACTGTGAACAAACGATAGATCTGTTGGGTACCCCCTTCCCCTTGATCCAATAATAATAATTCCAATTCCATGGGCTGTGGAATTCCAATTCCAGGAGGGGGGAGGGGGGAGGGGAGGGAAGTGTGCTAGGATTTTCAATTCCATGGTTAGAGGGAATTGTAGTTCCCTCTTACCAAACAATGGAATTGTAAATTTCATGGAATTACGTACAAGGGAATGAAATTGCTATTCCCTTATACCAACACGCTAAATACGTTGATTTAGGATTCAATTGAAAATTTTAGCCGATTTAAGGGGTTTGAATGAAACTCTTTTACTTAGGAGCTCAATTGAACTATTCGCTTGACTTAGGGGGTCAATTTAATGAAATTGAAAATTTTCTACATAGACTCCTAAATTCTACTCTCATTTTTTACTCATGTTTATCCATTCATGTTTTTCTTCTTTTAAGTTTGGGAGTCCATGAGTATTTTTCTTTATGTTATGCAGTTTTTAAAAAAGATAATTACTTAGCAGGTACAATAACACCAGCTATCTTCAACATCTCAACACTAGTCGGACTTAGTCTCGCCTTTAATTCTATTCATGGAAGCCTTCCTTCAAGCATGTGCTATGGTGTACCAAATATAAAAGTAATATATTTGAGTGAGAATAGCTTCAGTGGAGTCCTACCTGAGTCTATATCAAATTGCTCTATGCTCAGTCGTTTAGACCTTGGCGCTAATGAATTTAGCGGTCCCATTCCCAACTCTCTTGGAAAGCTCGGCTATCTTACAGATTTGGTCCTCTCTGTAAATAATTTTAGGAATGAACCTTCTTCTTCCTCAGAATTGAGTCTTATTAATTCCTTGGCAAACTGTAAATATTTGGAAGTGCTAGATTTGTCAGCTAATCCTTTGCAAGTTGTCCTTCCAGCTTCAATTGGAAATCTTTCAACTTCCCTTCAATACTTATCTATTCAAAGTGGTGAGCTGAAGGGTGGCATCCCAGAAGAAATTGGGAATTTGAGCAACTTGGGTGTGTTACTTTTATCATTCAACAGCCTAACCGGCCACATGCCAAAATCATTGGGAAACCTGCACAACATTCAAAGATTAAGCATTTCTAAAAACACTATCATTGGAGAGATTTCAAGTGGTTTTTGCCAACTACACAACTTGGTAGAATTATACATGGCGATGAATCAGATATCCGGTCCCCTATTGGATTGCTTTGGTAATTTGACTTCACTCACAAGGCTTTCACTAGGCTATAATCGATTAACGTTTGGATTACCCGCAAGCTTATGGAACCTAACACATCTGTTGCAGCTTAGCCTGAACTCCAATTTCTTGAATGGCTCTATTTCTAATGAAGTTGGAAGCTTAAGTGAGTTGGTAACTTTAGATCTATCGTATAATCAATTCTCAGGAGGTATCCCACACACAATTGGTGCCCTACAGAACTTGCTTAACTTTTCCTTAAGCTACAATGCACTGCAGGGTACTATTCCTGATTCAGTTGGTGACATTTTGAGCTTAGAAATCTTGGACTTGTCGTACAACAATCTCACAGGTTCAATCCCGAAATCTTTAGAAAAACTTAGAAATCTCAAGCAATTCAATGTTTCTTTTAATGATTTGAGTGGTGAAATTCCATCTGGGGGGTGCTTTGCAAACTTCACTTATCAAGAGTTTGTGTCTAATGGACCATTATGTGGACTTCCAAGGTTTCATGTCCCACCTTGCAAGGCCAATCAAGTTCATAATTCAAGCAAGAAAAGACTGCTTCTAGTTGCAACTGTGCCATCAGTAGTGGTAATAACAATATCAGTCATTGTTGTTGTTTATATATTGGTATGGTATAAAAGAAAAAATAACCCTCCAAATGTGGTGGAAAACCCTTTGTCTGCAATAGAAGTACAAAGGATTTCATACCATGAAATTTTTCGAGCCACCAGTGGATTCAGTCTTAACAACTTGATAGGTACTGGGAGTATTGGATCTGTTTATAAGGCCATTTTGAATGATGGGATGATTGTTGCAGTGAAGGTATTTAACCAATCAGATGATGGAGATAAGAGTTTTGATGTTGAGTGCCAAGTGTTGCGCAATGTTCGCCATCGAAATCTTACTAAGGTCATAACTGGTTGCTGTGGAGAGAACTTTAAAGCCTTGATCCTTGAGTTCATGTCGAATGGGAGTTTGGAGGAATGGTTATATTCAGAAAACTCGTTGAGCATTGGACAAATATTCAACATAGTGATTGACATTGCATGTGCTTTAGAATATCTTCACCATGGTTATTCAACATCTGTAGTCCATTGCGATCTAAAGCCTAGCAATGTCCTATTAGATGAAGAAATGGTTGCCCATGTTGGTGATTTTAGTATAACAAAATTGATGGGCACAGAGGAAAGCTTTATGCATACTAAGACTTTAGCAACATTGGGTTACATGGCACCAGGTAAAAAATTTTATGTTTCTCACTTTATTCCTTTTTTTTTTTTAAATGAGAATATAAATTTTCAAATTGTGTTGTTAATAATGATTTTTATCCATTGTAGAGTATGGATTAGAAGGGATTGTATCTACACGGTGCGATGTTTATAGTTATGGCATTCTGTTGATGGAAGTCCTTTCAAAAAGAAAACCTACTGATGAGATGTTCATCGAAGACATAACCTTAAAGAGCTGGATAAAGGATTCACTATCTAATGGTGTAGCTCAAGTGGTAGATACCAATTTGTTGGGACAAGAAGATGAAAACTCAAGTGCTGTGTTGGAGTGTGTATCCACTTTACTAGAATTGGCTTTAAATTGTGCAGCTGAATCTCCTGATGCAAGGCCAAACTTCAAAGACATTGTTGTAACATTGAAAAAGATCCAAGTCCAGTTTAAAAAAGTTTGTCTTTGATCAAACAATATTGTCCGGTAAGTAGTTTATCCCTAGCCTGATTTATCTCACTAAAATGAAAAATCATCTGAGTTTTTAAGATACTGATCAATCATTCTTTTGTTGTAGATTTACGAGGTTTAAGCTGAGGAATAATATAACGGTAATTATTCACTACAAGTACATGTTCTATATTTACTTCCGATTTCAAAGTGTTGCATTGCCATCACTAAATTGTTATATCATGGACTAGAGTCCACAATGCTCCAAAACCATATTCAAATTATGTGTCTATAATTAACATTTTATGTACATTTTAAGTTAAATGCATCTATTACAATAATATATTATGTATATGCAGTTAATATATTATTTGTCTGTAGTTAATAAACTATATGCATGCAGTTAACAAATTATGTACATTCAGTTTATTTATAGGTACATAATCGGTTAACTTCAAGCCCATAATATGTTAAACTGCAAACACATAATCTGAATGTGGCCAAAATTTACAATGCAAAATAGACCCTACTCCATGGTATAATTTGTCGCCATCACTTCGCATATGAGTTCAGCACTATTTTATTAGTATTTTATTTCATCCCTCACTTGTGCCAATAGTACAGTTTAAGAAATTGTGTTTGGTGTGTGATACATAAAATTAAACTTGAAACTTGATGCAGGCTAAGATGCTTTGAGATAAGGACGATGAACCAAGTCGAAGTGGAAAAATATACTAATTCAGTGTGTACCTCCACTAGGAGCATTTGCCATAAGGAAAGATCTTGTCATTCATTTTATTTTTCTTGTTTGTAATTTTATTTTATTACATTTGCTTAAGCATATCGTCTAATTTTACTTTGTAGGGTTAAAAACATTTTTGTTATAACGTTGAATGACTTTGCTATATTTAGTAATTGATAGTAAAATTAGTAATTTATCTGAAGAGTTTTAGAACTACAACTCTTAAAGCAAACATTCAGGTGAGATAGGAAAATGATAAGTTTACCTTTTGCAAGTAATACGTGTGATGCTTGGTAAGCTGAACTACCCCATTCTATTGAGCATGTGGACAAGAAGACCAAAAAGAAATACCATTCAAAAGCATTTAGGGGGCGTTTGGTTCACGGAATGTTAGATGACCTTAGGAAATGTTAGATTGCTGGGAATGTTAAATAACTGGTTCCTGTGTTTGGTTTAAAATTGAAGTATGTAAATAAGACAACGGAAATAAAATAAATTGAATAAAATACCAAAAGCTCAATATTAGTAATAAGATAAGGGAATGTGAGATTACCTAAGAAATCGGGGTGTATCTCACATTCCCTTCCGATAACTAAAAACTTCATCGGGAGATTATGTTACATTCCCTGGGAATCTTACATAACTTGAACCAAACATGGGAATACTATATTCCCAAGCAAATATAACCTTAGTTATCTTATATAACTTGAACCAATCGCCCCCTTAATGTATATTCAGTACCATTTAAAGATCATAAAATATGTAAACTTGTAAACAATTATATACAAATATTGTGTTAAACTACAATGGTAACAGGAAGTGTTTATTCAAGTGTAAAACAAACATTCTAAATGCTACAATACTAGTAGGCAGAGCAATGGGATAGATTGATATACAAGCAGTGTGATTGTGTGCTTTTAAACAAGAAATATGGTCTTATCTCGAGTTTACATGTGAATTTAAGCTTATCATATTGACATCACAGCAAGAAAGAACTCCATTGCATCACATTACATTACACAAAGGATGGCTGCAAAACATCAACTTGTCTTCTCTTTTCAGCAGAAACCTCTAAATGAAAAGATAGAGTTGATCCTGTTGTTGTATGTACTATGCTTTTACTCGGTTTGGTGTTAATGCAAATTTTCTTTTGTCTTATGCTTGGATATTCAGAATGTGAATTCAAATTTGGGTTGCTCATGTTGATAAAAATGACACTTATCTAAGGGTTCTATTTAGTACTATATCCCGTTCTTCACGCCTATAAAGTACGGAGTATTTAATTTGCTACTCCCTGGGTTGATCCCTGTTACCTTAAACATAGAATAAGAGGATGACAACCAGTGACATTTTTTTATTGATATATTAGGTTTCCAGCTTACGCCAGACTAATCCTAAACCTGCAAAACCCCTGCCCAAGAGCTGTTGGAGGAGGTAAATCGCAAGTCGCGCCCCATTAGTCCCTAGGTTCCAACCCCTTGTTTGTACACTCTGTGCACAAGGGGTCTTCATCTAATCGGTCAAGGTCTCCCAATGACCCCCTAGGGATTCAAACCCCCCACATTGCCGTTGGAGCAATGCTTTAGGGTGATCAGTCAAACAAGGGTCACCAGTGACATTTCTTGATTTCTCTGTATTTGTCTGCACTAAGGTTTCTTTGGCATCTATAGTCTAGGCAGAGCCTTCATGTTCGGTTTTAGTCAAATGATGTCTCAAGAAACCTCAATACTATCCAACATTCTTACCACAGATATAAGAGCAGCCACCATTCTACAAAATCTAAATTCAAAAGTACTATGTATTATCACTGATGGGCAGAACTACTATATGGTTTTTGCATATATTTGAATCTTACTTACATCTCTGTATACCAAACCATACACTATTATTATCATCACATAACAACACAAGTGCAAAAATCTATACTATCTGAGAATCAACAAATTGTGCAAATCATAAAGCCCTGAGCTATTGCAGAAAGTAACCAGACAAGAAGAACAAGAATCCCAAGAACAAACCACCATAGATAAGGATAGCCTTCTGGCCAGAGGTGAGAGTATTACCACCCAATCCAAATTGCTGATTCTGGGCGAAACCCGCAATCTCCACGCTCTTGCTCTGGAAGAAACTCTTGGCCGCCCCACAAGTAGGGCACCTCCAATCCTCAGGCATCCTATTAAAGGGCAACCCAGGAGGAATGGGATATGAAGGGTCACCAGCTGCCTCATCATATTTGAACCCACAGGACCTGCACTCATAAATCCCAGTGTTTAGCACAGCAAATTTCTCCTCCAATCTCCTCTTATCCAAACTCTCATCCTCTGTGGATGAATCTTGAGATGTTTCTGGAGAAAAGCTCGGTTCTTGAACAGCCTGTTCTGAAATTGGCTGCTGGGAAATGGGCTTGTCTTCTTGGGAGACATCTAGGGATCTTGGAGGCTTTGGGTGTCTGGAAATGGAGGAAAGGGAGAGGGGTTTTGGGAGGAGAGGAGAATAGGGGTAGGAGAGGTGGGGTTTGGGTTTTGGAGGAGTGGGGAGTTGGGTCTGGGAGAGGTAGAATGTGAAGGAAGCTCTAGTTGTTGCTGATGAAGCCATTAAAGAGCTTCTCTGTTGTTGAGATCAATCTGATATTTTCTGGTTTTTGGGTTAGCGCTGTGAAGACAGTTTTGGGTTTTGAGGACATGTGGCTATGGGGTTGAGTGAGTGGAGGAGAAGTGAGAGGGGATCCATGAAAGAGCATATGCCCTTTCATACCACTCGGATAAGGTTTGGAAAATTGTGTTATATATAAATTTGGCATAACCTCTGAAAATAAAATAATAAGAAAAATGACACTTTTTTTTCTAATTATAATCTAACTTATAACCATCCGTTTGTAACGATAACAATGATACCATCAAACCACAAGATATTTGGCCAAAAAAAAATACCATTTCCAATATCTTAGTTATAGTTAAAGCATATATTTTTCTTTTTGAAAATGGTAAAGCATAAATTTAGTCACTTAATTATTTGCGAAGTAACTTTAATCCTTCACTTATTATTAAAGTGACAGATTTTTGTCCTATATTTACAAGTGTCAGTCCATTTTTAGTCATTATTATAAATAAAAAAAAAACGTTTCCGTTTTATTCTAATATTTATTGTGACATGATCATTTTTTGTCCTCCGTCAACAAAAGTGTTTAAATGGCATTAAATACAAGCACATTTTGGTCTATTTAGTTTTAAGTGTTAAGTCATTTTCTTTCTTCTGTTTTTTTTTTTAATTCTAGATTTATATGTGTCATTCTACTTTTAGTCTTTTTTTTTTTCAAAGCATCCTTGTTGGTCCTAACATTATTGTGGCATGACCATTTTATCATCGATCAATAAATATATTTAAATAATATTAAAAATAATGTTATTAACCACTCAAAATCCTACTTTTTTCTTCTTGGTAATAGAACCACAAGTCTTGTGAATTTTATTAAGTAGACTTATGTACTAGACTTAAGGTTTGCCATGAAGTAAACTTGTTTTTTTTTTTTTCAATTTCACTTTTTTAAATTTTGCAATAGACTTATATATTGATAACAGGTTTATTGCCAAGAAGAAAAAACAGAGAATTAATAACATAATTTGCAATGTCATTTAAACATATTTGTTGACGGATGACAAAAAATGATCATACCACAATAATGTTAGAACCAATGAGGATGTTTTGAAAAAAAAGGACTAAAAGCGAAATGACATATAAATCTATGACAAAAAAAATGACTTAACACTTAGAACTGGATAAATCAAAATGCCCTTACATTTAACGTTATTTAAACAATTTTGTTGATAGATGACAAAAAATGATCATATTAAAAAATGTGAGGCTGCTAAACCATGTTCATCCTAGTATGTATATCAACAAAGTGCAACCGATGGAGAGGTGTCAAATGATGTGAACTTTCTATATATCACATGGAAAAGGTAGCTAGGATAAATTATCTGCGTACACATGCCAGCTTGTTGGAGCGCGCATGCACAACATAAATTCACAAATATCCGCTCTCTCATCTTCTACCATAAGTGATTCTCAAACAGTTTAATTACTATCAATAATCTTGTTCATGACTTGGTAATAAAGAGACCATTAATATATGCCAAACGTTTATTCAAATAGAATTTGATTCCTTTAAGATAGGAAGGCAAGGCATAAAGAATCCAATAATTGAGCATCATGAAATGCCAAGCCAAATATACAGGACCAAAGGTCCAAATGTGCATCTTACTCCCTATTGTGTTAGTCCCAATTATTTTACGTGTAATTAATACGACCTCATATCATCACTCAAAAAAATACAACCTCATATCGACTCTCTAAGAGATAAGAGACTGGCATTAATAAATTCCTAGCAGTAAAAGAACCATTCGACCATAATAAAATTTAAAGGGAACAAAAAATAGTTTAGAGTGAAAGTTACATGTAGTGTAATTCACAGTTATTTATCAATAGTTCAACAAGCTAAGCACCCCTTGGCTTGTCTATAAAAGGAGAAACTTAATCTCTTAAGCAGCATCAGAAAACAAAAAATAAGAGAAAACATATACATAGAGAAAAACTGAGCTTTGATTTCTTTCAATTCTGATCTGATCAATCATCAATGGATTGGTCGTATGGTTTCGATAGTAAAGCAAGCAACAAAAAGGTGGCCGACGAGGAGTACGAGGATTTTGATGAGAAGGGAAAGCCAAACGAGGGTGGATATGGCTATCCTTACGAAGATGGCGGCGTGATGAGCAAGCCAAGAGCAGTGGTTGTTGATGGGGGACAGAGGAAAAGCTCCATCACACACTACCCAAACGTAGATGGCTCAGACAGCTACGTTGTGAGGACCGAAAGGGTGGTTAAGGTTGTTCGCCCTGTGATGACTACTCATTATAGTCTCAAGGAGGACCGTGATGATAATCTTGGGATGGCTAAAAGCTTCCTTGACCAGTTTCTTAAGGAAGCAGCCATGTCTGGTGCTCCTGTTCATCAAAGTCGTACCTATTGGGGCTGCAGAGATGAGTCTCCACTCAAGTATGATGAGTATTCTCATCAGTTTAGTCCTCCCAACATGGCAAAGTTTCCTAGTTGGGAAGAGACTAATGATGAGCATCAAGAGTTGGGACGTCCTAGAACCGGTTCTAGGCGTAATTGGTCGAGTCGGGATGAATCTCCACCTAGATTTGTTATACATCCTGGGTGGAACCATCCTAATCACTCGGGTGGTAGACATGATTGGCCAAGTCAGAATGACTCTCCGCCTAGATCCATGATGCATCCTGAGTTGAGCCATATTAACTCGAGTAGTGCTAGACCAAATTGGCCTAGTCGTGACAATTCTTTCCCTCGACCTTTGGTTCATCATCAGTTGAGTCAATCCAACCCCGCTGGTTCTACACCAAATTGGGCAAGGCAATATGACTCTCCACCTAAATCAGTGGAGTATCTTGAAGTGGGTCATTCTAATTCAAGTGCCAAACCAAATTGGCCAAGCCGATATAACTCTCCTCCTCGATTGACCGGGCGTTTTGTTTCAAATCACCCAAACTCAAGCGCTAGATCAAATTGGCAAGCCCGAGAAGACTCCCCATCTAGGTTCATGACACATCCTGAATCGAGTTATTATCCTAACTCAAGCACAAGACCAAATTGGCCAAGCCAATATGACGACGACTCTCCACCGAAATTTATGTATCTTGAGTCAAGTCATCCTAATTTAGGTGTTAGACCAAACTGGTCAAGTAGAGATGACTCTCCATCTAGACCCACAGAGTACTCGTTGAGCACTCACAGTGCTAGTACTAAGCCAAATTGGTCAAGTCGAGTTGAATCTCCACCTAGACCCATGACACATCTCACTTTAAACCATCCCAACTCACCAAGTACAAAGCCTAGTTGGCGAAGTCATCAAGAGGCGGGTTCTCCTTCTCCCGACAACATTGAGAATGGGAGGGACAACATAAACACCGGTTTGGTGCTCAAGAAGTTTGACGAATTGAACCTCCAAGACAGTCGAGGAACAAGCCCACTCCCCAATGAAAGGTCCAATTCTGATGCATCCAACACAGCAAATTACAACGGCACAAGCATGGATAGTGGTCAAAGGCCTAACTGGCCCAACAGGAAAGGGCATAGCACTTACAAAACCAACAAAGACGACCACGAGAAACCCAAATTCAATGGAGCACAAACCAAAAACACCCATGACGAGAAAATTCCAGACATCATCAACAACAAGAAAATTGCTACACTACACAGGGAGGATTACAAGACCTCAAAATATTCTGACTGGCCGGTTGAAGATGAAGATGAAGATGATGATTCCAAGAAGAGTGGCATGTTAAGATCAAACACAAACGTGAGCCACAAAGCCAGTGAAACAAAACCAAATTACAGCAGTGGATCGTACAATCAACCAGTTAGCAGCACAACAAATGATGAGGTGAGTGATATGATGAAACTGGTGGAGGAAGCTAAAAAGACAGCGACTTATGATGACCCAAATGAGATCACCCTTAATCCTCCTCAACAGATGCACTACTGGGGTTATTATAAACCGGTACTTGACAGCAATGAGGCATCCATGAAGTATAATGGCATATATCGCCGTACCTAAAGTTCTTCATTTCAAACTGACACTGATAGATGTGTTTAATTTGTGTTTTAGTACCAATGATGTAAATTAAAACTCTTTCGAAATGTAATTTGGGTCTGTGTGCCAATGTCTTTACTTTAGGTCTATGTGTCATTCTTCTTACATATATTTTGGCCTGTGTACCTTTCTTTGATCTATGCGGCCTGCAAGTCGCCTTACAACTTGCTTGGCCTTTGGGTGACTTAGAGGCCTGGTTACATTCGTGGCTAGCTTATATTTGCCACTTTGGCAACATGTTGAGTATTGTCTTTTTTTGCATGTTACTTAAGTTTTGTGTATATTAGGCTTACACGCTTAGTAGCTCATACTTTTTTGTCCAAGTGTTGGCAATCAAGTCTTTTTTTATTTAGACACTTGTTGATTTTGAGTAGACTTCTTCTAGACTTGAGGTCTATTCTCTTTGACTTTGTACATATTGGTTTTGGATTAATAAAATTAATTTCTATTAAAAAAATATTGGATTGATCTGATTCCAATTAACCTCTAAGTCACAGGTTTAGCAACTTACTTCCTGATCTAAAATCTAAATGCATATATAACCTAGTTTATTTTACATGAAAATTAAAAGGGTGTTGCTATTCCTACCACCCATGGTGCAAATAACATTGAAATTCACAAAAAATTGTAAATTTTAATAACTTTATAGGTGGTATAAATAGAAATAAGGTATAAATATGACTATTTACACCACCATGGTCAACTGTATTGATTACACAAAGAAAAAGGTGTTGGAATTAGAGTTTTCAAAAAAAAAAAGATGTTGGAATTAGAGTTTTTTTTTTTTTTTAGAGTATTGGAATGGAATGAATATTATTTAAACAAAATTAAATTGAATAACAATTTAAAATTTTAAAAACTATATATATATATATATATATATATATATATATATATATATATATATATATATGTATGTATGTATGTACGTATGTATGTATGTACGTACGTACGTACGTACGTACGTACGTACGTACGTACGTACGTACGTACGTATGTATGTATGTACGTACGTACGTACGTACGTACGTACGTATGTACGTATGTATGTATGTATGTATAAACAAAAAAATAAAACAGAGCAACCCCTCGTCGGATGGGTTGCTCCGTTTTTGTTTTGTTTTTTTTTTTTTAAAAAAAAATTAAATAGTTATTTAATTTAATTCAATTTAATAATATTTCTAATTTCAATACTTTTTTTTTTAATTTTAATTCCAATACCTAATATTTTGTGTAATTAAATTTCTTAGTCAACATTGTTATTTGTGAGATGAAACTATTGGTAATTTTGAGCGGCAGAGAATACTAATTGAACGCATATGACTCTATATATATGTGTCTTTTTTATATGTATCACACAATCTATAAGCCATGGATGGTTGGGTAGAAGATTTTTTTAGTTACAATGATCAAAATCAAAATCATTTTTTAGTGACAATGACCAAAATCAAAGTCATTTTTTTAGTTACAATGATCAAAATCAAAGCCAACGACATTATGAGGTATTTTAAGTATTATTTGTATTTAAATATATTTTATCATATATCCAAATTCTTTGTATTATCTATATTATGTTATATTAAACATTATTAATGAATTGTTATTTATTTCTATATATACTGTCAAATATCATTACTAAAAGTCGTTATTTGTTTGTCTGTTTAGAATGAAGATGCAATTGAATTTCATGATGACAATATAAATAAAAATAATGATCAGAAGAACCCAAATCTCGAGGTTGCATGCGAATTTTCTACTGAAATGGTAAAACTATAATTAACCTATTATGATTTATATTTATATTTTATAAATAGAAAAGAATATTTTATACTTGCATAGTAATTTAATTATTAATAAAAATAATTATTTATTAGGCGTTCATGTCTCGCGAAGATTTAATTGAATGGGTTCAAAGAAGAGGTCAAGTTCTCGGATATGTTATTGTGATCAAAAGATCCCGACAAAAAAAATCTTACAATTATATTTCAGTGTGACCGTAGTGGTACTTACGAGCCAAAAAAAATATTATAAAAAAAAAATACGGGCACAAGAAAAATTGGTTGTCCATTCCAATTGGAGGAAAAATATATGTGTGCTGATGGTTGTTGGAGGGTAAGAGTAATATGTGGAATACATAATCATGAGTCTGCGCCGCACCTTGAATGGAATTACTTATGCAAGGCGATTGTCAGCAAATGAAGTTCAATTGGTGGAACATTTGTCAGCAATGCATGTGAAACCGCGAGATATTTTAGCATCTGTGAAGAGGCAAAATCTGAATAATGTTTCCACTACAAAAACCATATACAATGCACGCCAAAAATTTCGGATGTTGGAGAAAGCAGGTAAAACTCAAATGCAAGCTGTTATGTCTTTTTTATATGACAATGATTATGTGCATGAGAGCCATACTAATAATGCAACAAATGAGTTGGAAGATTTGTTCTTTGTTCATCCTAAATCTCTGGAGAAGTGGCGTGCATTTCCACATGTCTTGTTGATAGATGCGACATATAAAACAAATAGGTACTCAATGCCCCTTGTCGAAATGGTTGGTGTAACTTCGACCAACATGACATTTTGCATAGTGTTTGCCTTCATTCACAAAGAGAATGAGTCCAATTATAATTGGCATTAAATTGTCTCAAAGCCACAATTGAGGGATGCGTTACCCCACGTGTTATCGTCACGGATCGAGAGTTGGCCTTGATGAAAGCATGTCTTGGTTTTCCGGAGACCTGATGGATATTGTAGATTTCGAGCGGTAGCTACATGTCTTGGTTTTCCGGAGGACGAATGGTTCAAAATTCGAGCTAATTTAATGGAAGAACTAGAGTCTTACAAGATGGAATATACCAATATGTTCGGACCTCAAGAATGGTATACCATCTATAACTCTTTGAATTTTTTTGAATTAGATCTGGCAGTATGCCAATCTCCCATAGTGGGACACAAAGAACAGCAAACAGGTTTACAGAATTCAATGGCAGTATGCCCTCCCACAGTGGGAATCAAAGAACACTAGCACAAGTTTTTTCCCATGGTTTAGTAACTTCAATCTAAGGTAAATTTATTTGTTCATTCGTCAAATAACCGAGGTATTTTAAGATTTCGGCTAGTAGTTTAACAGTTCTGTCTACCCAGATCAAGAAAGCAGATGCCTCTTTCAGATAGAAAACGAATAGAGATTTGGAGGAGGGAGCGGTTGAAGTTGAAGTTGAAGTTGGAACCGAGGAAGTCCTTGCAGTCCGGGGCACGGAGGCCCACCTTTCGCAGAGATACTTTATCCCTGAGAAAACTAAACATGGCCGTGCTGGTTCGTCTTGCGACTCTGTGAGTGCTGATTCGTGGCCAACTTGTGACTCTTCGCCGACTTGCAACGACTCATCGCCCACTTGCATGGCTCTGATACCAAATTAAATCATGTGCTCCATCCAACTAAAAGCCTAAGCTGATAGTTGGACTGCACATTTATGTTTATATTATATTTATGCTCACACGCCCCCTCACGTGTGCGGGCCGATTGACTTTGATGGACTCCAAGCAACACGTGGACCATTGACTTTTTTTATAGGTGGCGCAGAGTTTCGAGCTCATGACCTTTTGCATGGCTCTGATACCAGCATGGCTCTGATACCAAATTAAAGCATGTGCTCCATCTCAACTAAAAGCCTAAGCTAATAGTTGGACTGCACATACTATATTTATGCTCACACGCCCCCTCAACGTGTGCGATGGATTCCAACCAAGCAACACGCGGAAGTCTCTTTTTGGGTGACGCGGAGATTCGAACTCATGACCTTTTGCATGGCTCTGATACCAAATTAAAGCATGTGCTCCATCTCGCAGAGATAGAAAAGTAAACCTGGCCGTGCTGGGAGCGCTGATTCGTGGCCAAGCGACTCTCCGCCGACTTGCACATCTTCGCGGGACTCTCCGCCGACTTGCACCTCTTCGCGGGACTCATTGCCCACTTGCGACTCCTCTTCCCCCACTTGCATTTCATCGCTTTCATCGCCCACTGAGGTCCACAGGGAGGTCCAGAAATGCCTCATCCTGGAAAAAAATGATCGTGGCGCCAGTTCTTGCTCTTGATCTTCTTGCCCCGCTTCTTGATCTTCATCCATTGTTTTTGATGAGTTTCTAAAAAAATTTGGGGAGAGCGTTTTGATCGAATGTCAATTGTCAATTGGCGCCAGTTTGTTGACTGTTGAACGTTCTATTAAATAGTTTTGATAGGGCTTGGGCCTTATGCTTTTTAGGCCTTGGGCCGTTTCTTTTCTCAGCCTAGGAGGGCATTTATTTTGTAGGCTATGACAGCCATTATGGAGTTTAGGGCTTTGGCCCGTTTGCTTGTAGGCCTTCGGGCCCTTTAGAGTGCAAGTTAAGCATGAGACATTTCAAGTAATTGGAAATTATTTCTCTCAAATTGCATAGGGATATCGTAGAAATAATCAACTAATCAAGGAACATGAAATAATAAAAAAAGTAATTAATTTAACAATCAAAGATAAAAAGAGAATTAGACTAGATCAATCCTTGCATAAATATCACGGGTGTAAAACTTGACAAGGATCGAGAATATGATGCTCATAGCTATTGGGGTACCAATTAGCAATGAACCCCACTCTACAAGCAATTCAATACTATTTGGGACATTTTGTTAAACACATAGCCTTCTAGGTTTAATTTTTCAGTCAGTAAAACATTTTGACAGCAAGCTATATAGGGTGAAAAAGCTATTCTAAACCACTTAAGATAGAATGTGAACATCTGAACAAGGATAATTCCACCTGTCTTAGGGACCTATTGGGGAATAACTATGATATTTATTGCCATATGTGGTTTAAAATCTCCAAATAGCTTGGCTTAAGAATACATGTAGTCTCTCTTGATTTCGTGACTCAGATGGTTAATGGTATTTGAGTACGTCTAGGAATGAAACATGAAGAAATGACATAAAAATTAAACACATGTTACTGCATCTAATTTGTGAATTAGCTTATGTAATAATGTCTCTGAATAAGGGGAAACAAAGAAGTTCACCCGAAAGATAAGGAGAAAAAGTTTAAGCAAAGAATGAAAAAGTTATGTGGAGGAGGTTGAAATGTTCAATGAAGGGAGCCATAAACTTTTCTTCCATTTCTTTAAATTGTTTGGTACTTGGGTGAATGAGAGAGAAATAATAGCTTGATGGTTGAAGATTCTCACAAAGTGAAGAGATGATTCGTCCAAGTTTTTTATTTTTGGTAATTAAGAGGAAAATAATAGCTTGTAGACTGAATTTTCTGACAATTGAATATATAGCTAATAGGGATTTGGGTGTTGTTTGGCTCGCTAGTGAAATTGCTGGAACAAAGTCTAATGAGTGAACTAATAATTCTTTTCCTGACTCATTATTTAAGATATCCACATTGTCTCAATTTATCACTGATTGTTTAAGCATGTTACTATACTAGAAATTATATTTTCATTTTTCCTTTATTTTTTTTTTGAATACTACTAACTCCTTCATTTTTTTTAATACTACTAACTCTATTAGAATGCAGTATATGTTCATAACTACTTTCTCAACTTATTGAAGCACAAGAGTCAATATTGACTCCACTGAGGCTCGAACCCACCACCTCCCGTATAAAGGGAAGGGTTTGATGCCACTGGACTACAAAGTCCTTGGCCATTACATAATAATTATTACAGAAATAAAGAAATTAACTATTCATAAATTAGTATAATTGCTTAATAATTATTATAGTAATTAAAAAATTAATTGCATAAATATTAGTATAATTGTCTAATAATAATTATGATAATATTATTAGTATAAAATAAATGATCATATTCATTCATCCGTTTAATTATTAAGGTAAAATTGTATGTTAACCTGTATATATATTTTTATACTTAGTTATAATATAATATAATTGCGAAGATATTAGTATAATCTGTTTATAACGGTAATTACAATTATAGAATCACAAAAAATGTGTGTACTAATTTGTAGTATGGAATTAACATTAAGAGTTTAATTACAATTAATTCATTAGTATTCCTTAATTCTTTTATATATATATATATATATATAGCAACTTAATAAAATGTGAGAAAATGACATAATTAGTAATATCTATATAGTAATTTATCTAGTTATTGATTTAATTATGATATATAAAAACCTAATAAAAGGTGTAAAATTGTGTAGTAATATTTTATGTATACACTAATCAGGTTTATTATTAGATTAATTTAATTAATTCCTCATTTCTTAATATTATAGTATACTAATTTCATATACTAATATGTTTGTTTTTTTTATTATGTGGCTAAAATAGTGAGATAAATCGGAAGATGTGGATTTGATAAGGTTATATAATTCTTGCAATGCGTGATTTATATAGTAGTATTGAAATTGATTAGATAAAAAAGTATATTAGGAAAAATATAAAAATCAACCAAATAAAGGGTGAAAATTGGTTTAATGAGTAATATATGCAGGTTATGTTTGACAAAACTAGCTGAAATGGTAGCTGTAAGCTGAAAAGCTATAAGCTCGAAGCTGAAATCTGAAGAGCTGTTAAACTAGCTGTTATGCTTAAAAATATTTGGTAAAATTAGCTTTTAGATAAGTTGATAAAGTTAAAAAGACTAAAAAGGACATCTACATAAAAGTTAAATAATTTTAAATTTAAATAGGTTTGTTTACATATATATTAAAATATAAAATAATGAAATCAATATAATTTAATAAAATATAAAGTAAGAACATATATTTAAAAATATATAAAGTAAAACAAAATGTTTCTAATTCATAAAATTAGTTCATACAAAAATTATTGTTCAAACACAAATATCAAATTAAAATTACAACGAAACATATTGAAGAAAAAATGCCAAAAGAGTTTTAATTGGGAGGAATAAATGTTGTCATTTATTTAAAATAATAAGGATAAAGATGGAAAAAAGTTAAGAAGCTACTAGCTTATTTTAAGTTACTAGCTTATTTTGAGAACATTACCAAACAAAGCTTATAGCTTATTAGTAGCTTAAAATAAGCTATAAGCTCCTAAATAAGCTCTGCCAAACACAGCCGTATAGTAATTTGTGTAGTTATTGAATTAATTACCATATATAATATTTGTATATTAATTTGTCTAATTATTGATTTAATTAACAAAATAATTATTAGTCAATCATATTAAAATTGGAATACTGCCCAGTTTTGGAGTGGAATACTGCCCAGTTTACTGCATATTTAATACATATTTTTTGTCTGTTATGGAGTATAAAACTGTCATTGTCTGTTTTGGACTTGAATAAATGTTGTAAATGGTTGAGTATGTTTTGGAGTTGAAAAGTACTGTTACTGCCTTATTCATTTAGTTTTTTTTTTTTTTGGTTTTTTGTTTTATTGTCTTCTTCCATTGAAAGAATCAAAGGACCTTGATTAAAGTGACCTGTTTACTGTTAAAATAAGACATGGTGGAAAAGTTCAAAAAACTGAATCAATAACATATGTTGGAAGACAGACAGATTTCTTTGATTATGTTGATGTTGATGAATGGGGTTTGATTATTTTGCAAGAGAAACTTGAGGAATTAGGGTATAATAGAGATGATACCAAGTTATATGGCCTAAGTAGCAATGGGGTGATTGAGATTCTGTCAGACCTTGGAGCATGTGATTTAATTGACTTTGAAGGTACTTCAAGGGAAATAGAGGTGTGGATAGATAATGGTGAAAATGGGGAAAAAGTTAGTGGTGAAGAAACTGATGGGGAATTTGATTGTGAGTATGAGGTAGAAGAAGAGGGGATGGCTGATGATATTGCATTTGATAAGGCAGTAGATCCAACTGTAGAGTTTGAAGGGGTTGGAACAAGTGCTAATGTTAAAGATAAGGAAAATGAATGTATGGGGATGAATGAGGAAGTGAAGTTTTCTGATGAAGGGACTCCTCATGGCAGTGATGAGGAAGTTGAAGATGACATTTGGCCACAATTTAGGGCATGTGATATGGAATGTCCTAAGTTTACTGTGGGTATGACATTTGGGACTAAAGTTGAGTTTAAAGAAGTCATTGTGAATTACGCTTTCCAAGATGGCAAGGACTTAAAATTTGTAAGGAATGATAAGATTATGTTAGTAGCCAAGTACAAACAAGCTGACTGCCCATGGTACATAACCCTTAGAAAGAATGAGAATGATAACTGTTGGAGGATTTCTTTCTTTAATGATAAGCATGTTGGGTGTTCTTGGGTGTATGAGAACACAATGGTTAGCTCTACGAGATTTGCAAAGAAGTGGAAGAAAGAAATTGGTAGCAACTCTGAATGGAAAGTAAGTGAATTTAGGAATAGAGTTGCAACATATCAAGGGTTCCATATATCTCAAAAGGTGGCTTATAAGGCTATGAAATTTGCTAGGGCTAACCTAACTGGAGAAATGGAGGATTACTTCAAAAAATTTTGGAGCTACTACCTTAAAATCCAAAGATCAAATCCTAACACTGTTTCCATTGTAAAAATGAGTGAATCTATAGAAGAGGGAGGCTTGCAGAATTGGATTTGCACACTGTAGGAAGATTATTGGTGTAGATGGTTGCCACTTGAGGTCTACATATGGTGGATTTATGCTTACAGCAATAGCAATGGACCCAAATGATGGCATTTTTCCTATAGCTTATGCATTGGCTGAGGGTGAGAATAAGGAGTCATGGTCCTGGTTCTTAGCACTACTTAAGCATGATTTAAGTATTTTTGACACTGAACAACACAGGTTCACCTTTGTGTCTGACAAGCAGAAGGGTCTAATTCCTGCATTTCATACCATTATCCCCAATGTTAGCTACAAATTTTGTGTCAGACATTTATACTCCAACATGAAGGTGGCTGGATTCCATGGAAAAGCTATTAATGACACTTTGTGGGCTGCAACTAGAGCCACTACTGTTAACTCATTTACAGAAGCAATGAGGAAAATGAAAGAATTGGATGTTAATGCATTTGATTGGCTTGGAGACAAACACCCCTCAGAGTGGTCTCCAACATTGCATAAAATACATCCATGTTTGAACAATCACATACAGGAACCGATCTATTTAAATAATGAAATTTCATTTATAATTTTGTCTAAATTTATGCACATAATTAAGAGCCACTCCATTTGTTACATTTTTTTTGTGTTTAGTTCAATTAATAAGACTTGATTATAATTATTTTTAATTCAATTTTTTCATAATATTAAGTTTAGTATTAATGTATAAAATTTATATATTTAAAAAATATATTAAAAATATTAAACACACACAAAAAAAGTAATTAAAAATACTAAAGAAAGTAAATAAATAATAAAAATATATATATATTTAACTAATGGATAGTAAAATAAAATAAGACTAAAAGAATATATTAATTTATATATAAATAACCAAATAGAATTAATTACACTTTTGGTCCTGCGACTATTGGGGTCATGCTAATTTGAGTATGCGACTTTAAAAAGTAACAATTTAGTCACTTAACTATGCATTTTTTAACACATTTAGTTCACCTGGTCAAATTATCGGCCAAATGTCGCCGGAAAAACGTAATCCTTTTTAAATTATTTATTCATGGGGGCAAGTAGGTCATTTCACGCACTTTCTTCATCTTCTTTGCAGTTGCTGGACGGAATCTGATGAGGAACTTATATAGATTTTTTATTTTCTTCGTCCAAATGCCGTCGTCCTTCTCTCCTTCTTTTTGGTTTTCTTTCTTCACCATATATATTATTAAAAAAAATTAATTTTCAAAATTTCAAATTGGTTGTTAAAGTTTTTGAATCACCCATGAATTTCTGCTTCTGACCATTTGCAATGGCGACTCATAGCAGCGGCTCAGTCGCGGAGGTTTGGGTTTTGTTCGGCGACGACGCTGTTCCAAGACGGGGATTTCCTCTTAATTAATAGCGCCAAAGCCGAGACCTCGGCGGAGGATTCGAATTTCACGCCGGTGCTTTACAACCCGGATAAACCCAAAGGCCAAAGGTTTACCGAGTTGAAGGTGACCATGTATCCACCGCTGTTCACCACTCACGGCTTCTCCTAGGGCCAGAGGATGCTGATTTTAGGTGTTAACTACCCTTCGGCAAGCTCGCACCACCAGGCTACTAACTGATCTTCGTCGCGCATCGTGGCGTACCCAGCAAAGGAATGTGGGTGCATATTAATTAAATACAAGATCAGATCAAATGGGCTTTCAAAAATCTTAATTTCTTGTACTACACATTTCAATTCTATAATCAATTCACGTGTGCTGCTTTGGAGAGGTTCACTTGTCCTGCTTGGGATTCCGGCCAGCAGGTGCAAGGGAGAATGATTCCAGCCAGCAAGTGCTAAGGAAGAAGAAGAAAGTGACTTGAAAGGACTGTTTTGCCCTCATCAATAAATATTCCCTCCGTCCCATTTTACTTGTCTTACTTTCCTTTTTAGTTTGTCCCAAAATAGTGTCCTCTTTCTAAAATTGAACATAACTATCATTCTACATTTCCCAATTTACCCTTTTGACTTTTCAACTTTTTAGACCATTAATGAGACAAGTACAATTATACTTTGTACAAATTACACCTACTTTTTAAGGGCAAAATTGAAAAGTTAGTATCATTTGCTATGTTGCATAAAAACCCGTGCAAAAAGTAAATGAGACAAACAATTAGGGACGGAGGTAGATATGCCCACGGTTCGGTTCCGGTCCGGTTCCGGTTCGGAACCGCCGGTTCGCGGTTCCAAGATAGCCGGAACCGGAACCGGAACCTTATACTAGCGGTTCTTGTCCGGTTCCGGAACCGGCGGTTCTAGCCGGTTCCGGTTAGAACCGCCGGTTCTAACCGGACTTTTATATTTCTTTTTTTTTTTTTTTTTGTTACTCCATATTTTTGTATTTAATATTATATTTATTTATGTTGTTGGTTTTGTTGCAAGTTTGCAAACAGGGACCAGAGGCCCAGAGCTGCTAGTATTCTACGTATATTGATATATATATATATATATATATATATATATATATATAAATAATATAATATAATATGTAATATATATAATATATAATATATAATATCTATGATATATAATATATAATATGTAATATATAATATATAATATACATAATATATAATATCTATGATATATTATATATAATATGTAATATATATAATTTAATAATATATATATATTTACGGTTCCAAACCGGAACCGTCCGGTTCCGGTTTGTTATTTTAATAAACCGGAACCGGAACCTTAGAGTTCCGGTTCCGGAACCGGAACCGGAACCGTCCGGACGGTTCCGGTTCCGGTTCGGTTGAAACAGTAGACGGTTCGGTTCGAACCGAACCGTGGTCATCCCTAGACGGAGGGAGTAATTTTTAAAGGTTTATGTTTTTCCGGCGACATTTGGCCGGTGGACTAAATGTGTTAAAAAATGCATAGTTAAGGGACTAAATTGTTACTTTTTAAAGTCGCGTATTCAAATTAACAAGACCTCAATAGTCACAGGACCAAAAGTGTAATTAATTCTAACCAAATATATATATATATATATATATATATATATATATATATATATATATGTAACTATGTTATTAATACATCTAAATATCTTTTTATCGTAACTTATTATTTAATTAATATAATCTTTTTGTACATTCATGGAATCATTGGTAAAGTACTGGTATTACAAATTACGGAATAAAGTAAGTAATAAGGGTGGAAAATTTTATTTATTCAACACAATAAAATAACACTTTTCTCCCTTGAATTCTATGCTTATAACATAATTTTCCCAGAATTATTCATATATTTATATTAGTCTCTTTAATTATTTTAAAAGTAGCAATTTTTTCTCCTGATATGTTAAATGAACATTTTTTCCCTTTTTCTTTCCAACAAATTACTACATCTATATGTAGGGACGACCACGGTATGTAACAATTTTCTTACTTTTCGAAAGGACTCTTAAAATAATTGAGGAGGATAATGCGAATACATGAATAATTCAGGGATAAAAACAGTATAAACATATAATGAGGAAGAAAAAGTGTGTATCTTCTTCCCTGATTGTAACGTAAAATAGAGGGCTATAACTCGTAAAACGGATCCAAGGATGGTATGAAAGGTGTGTAAATTGGCGTGAGACGTGCGCGAGAGTTACATATGAAGACGCCGCAGCGCAGCAGAGACGCGTGCAGGACAACCCACTCACATGATTCCACTCCACGAACCGTTCAACCCAACCATGGTCTGACACGAAACCAACAACCCCTCACTTAACAAACATATCCCTCTAACCCTCCTTCAATCATACCCTTTTCTTTCTTTGATTTTGGTTAGCCCCAACCAACCAACCACTCCCCATGGCTTCTGACCAGCACCACACCGTCTACAACGACGAAGACCTCGAGGCCGACGACGACGAGGAGAGCCTGGACCGTCCGCCCACTGTTCTCGACGAAGAAGACGATGATGAGGAGGACGTGGAGGATGATTCCACTTCCTCCTCCAATCTCGCCGCTCCCGATCCTCTCCGCCCCGTTCCGCCGCCGCCGGCGGCGGTTATGCCTTCCTCCGCTGACGTCACCATCGCTGTGGCCAGCGTACGCGCCGATCCGATCCAGTTGAATTCGAAGCGGCATCTGGACAACATTACTGTGTCCGCGGCGGCGACCACGGTGGCCGTGGTGGAGGACAAGAAGCCGTCCGCGGCGTTCGACGATTCGCGGAAGCTGTTCCAGCGGCTGTGGACGGACGAGGACGAGATCGAATTGCTGCAAGGGTTCCTGGAGTACACGGCGCAGCGTGGGGCCACCAATTCCTCGCACCACCACGATACGACGGCGTTCTACGACCAGATCAAGAGCAAGCTGCAGCTGGAATTCAACAAGAACCAGCTCGTCGAGAAGCTGCGGCGGTTGAAGAAGAAGTACCGTAACGTCGTGAGCAAGATCGGGGGTGGGAAGGAGTACGTCTTCAAAAGCGCTCACGATCAGGCTACCTTCGAGATCTCTAGCAAGATCTGGAGCAACTGCGGCTCCGCTATCCGTGGTGGGCCTGTAGGGCCCACGGCCGTCGTGGACGACGGCGGATATGAAGACGATTATGCAAACCCTAACCCTAACCAAATTCCCAATTTCATTGACCATAGCCCTAATCTGAACTCCAATTCTGTCGACATGAAAACACCTCGATCAAGGAAAAGATCGAGGGCTGGTGCACCAGTGAAAGTGGAAGAAAAGCAAGGATTAATTCAGCAGCACTATCAGCCACCCCCTAGTGCTAATGTAGCCACACCTATAGCCAACACCACCGCTGCTACGGCTACGGCTCAGACTGTCATGGCTACCCCTATACCGAGTTTGATTGAGGAAACAGTGAAGAGTTGTCTGTCTCCTGTATTCAAAGAATTACTGAACAATGTGTCACATTTGAATGGTGGATCGAAAGGGTTCGGGTTGGGATTGGCACTGAGTCCAATCCCATTGGGTTTCGGTGGAGGGCCTTTGGGCGCAGAAATAATGGCGGATGAGAAGTGGAGGAAGCAACAAATACTAGAGTTGGAGGTTTATTCCAAGAGATTAGCTTTGGTACAGGATCAAATAAAGGCACAATTGGAGGAGCTGAGGTCAATCGGAAGCTGATGATGGAGAAAAAGGTGTATTTTTAATTAATAATTATGTTAGGTCGAAAACTTTTCCATTGTTGACAATGGCTGATAGATTTAGAAGGGGCACTCTGAAATGTGTTTAGATATTAATATGGTTGTTAAATAATGAGTTTAATTTGCTATTTGGTAACTTGTTTGAAATATTCACAACTTTGTGCAGATAGTTGCTTGACATGTATATGGGAATGAATTTACAGATAATGTAAATGAGTTCCTAATTATGATGCCAATACATTTTTCTCTCTTTTCTATCAAGTATTGTGTTTGATTTTTTCAGTCTTTAAAGTTGTTAACTTTGTGTAGTTTGCTTGACATTTATGTGAGAAGGAATTGACAGGTAGTGTAAATGAGTTCCTATTTATGATGCCAATATATTTTTCCCTCTTTTCAAGTGTTGCTGTCAAGTATGAGTTTGTTTTTTTCGGTCTTTGGTGGCTTTGTGTTTAAAGTTCTTGACTTTGTGTAGCTTGCTTGACATGTAAATGGGAATCAGTTAACAGATACTGTAAATGAGTTCCTAGTAATGATGTGAATACATTTTTCTCTCTTTTCAAGAGTTGCTGTCAGGTATTGTGTTTGATTCTTTTCAGCCTTTGATGGCTTGTCTTTAAAGTTGTTAACTTTCTGTAACTTGCTTGACATGTATTTGAGAAGGAATTGACAGATGCTGTAAATGAGTTCCTATACATTGTTCTTTCTTTGTATAACAATCGATCTGTTCCTCTTTGATAACTTCATTTAGATAGTTGCTTGACATGTACATGGAAGTGAATTGGTTTTGAGTTCTGAGGGCTGGGGGAAGTGAATCCATTGATATTCTGCTTTGTAATTGGGCTGAAACTGATAAATTTCTGAACAGGTTTGTGTGTGTGATAAGTAGTGGAATTCCAGTACTGTCACACAAGTGTGAAACTGATAAGTTTCTGAACAGGTTTGAGTGTAATAAGCAGTGGAATTCTAGTACCTGTTACACAAGTGTGAAACTAATCAAACTAGCATTTTACCTGTTGCTTGAATGCTGGTTCTTCATGATTATTGCATTCTGTAATATTGAGGTTTGCGACCTATAATTGCCAACTTTTAAAGGTTCGGATATAACTGTTATGCATAATCGTAGGTCTTGTTTGGTAACATAGTTAACTTATCAGCTAATTTTGGCTTGTTTGATCACTATTAGTTGTTTGATTTGGTTAAACAGGCAATGAGTATTTGGTTAATCAATTTTTTGTAGAAGTTTTTTTTTTTTTTTTTTTTTTTTTTTGCCCGAGCTTTTTGTAACAGTTTATTGTTCCAAAATACTAAAATTTAAAAAAAATTACTTTTTCAATCATCTTTTTGAAAAAATTAATTATACTATTAAAAATTATTTTGCATGTAATCAGTTAACATTTAATTTACCAAAAACATCTTTCTACAACCAACTAATACTATCAGCTAGTTAATCCCACTAACACCCCCAATATTTTGGGTAATTGGAAACAACTTCAATTTGCGGTTATCAATTACATTGCTTTGAATTAAGCATTGAAGAAAAGCAATTAGTTAATAGTTAGGTTCATTGTCTCATTAAGTTGTTAATGAATTGTTTAATTTTTGTGTCAGAAGAATAACATGCGATTAATATTAATTAATTATTAAAGCTGTTATGAATTTTATTTGTTTTAATTAAAGATTGTTTTGATGATGTGGCTTATATGGATTGAATTGTGGTGTGCACAGTGCATTTGTTAAATATATATCAAACTTCTAAATTTCAATATTAAATTTTAAAAAAATATATTTTTTAATGGTGACCTTTTGTCTTGTGTCATCCTGTTAAACTCTCTCAACACGAACTGCCACCTAAAGAGGACAGTTTGTGAGGTAATATAGACAATTGTTAAAATACAAATTTTATTCTTAAAGCAAATGGATAAGGATTACATAAGAAATTTTATTGCAAAGTGGGGTTCACTTGGGAGCTTTATGTCTTCATTGAGATGGCATGAACCTTGAGGAAGGACATGCATTTCATTAGAACAAGGTATGCCCCTCAACATGAACCTCATAAATGTTAGATTTAACATTCGAATGAGAGAAACGAAAAAACTATGACCCGCTTTTGTTCTGATTCAATCAAAGCATGTCACATCAATCATGAGTAAGAAATGAGAGTTAAAATTGTGATCCGTTTATACTCTGATCCAATCAAAGCATGTCACATCAATCAAAGCATGTCACATCAATGAGAGTTTTGTGACCCGTTTATATTCTGATTCAATCAAAGCATGTCACATCAATCACGAGTAAGAAATGATAGTTAAAATTGTGACCCGTTTATATTCTGATCCAATCAAAGCATGTCACATCAATCACAACTAAGAAGTGAGAGTTAAAACTGTGACCTATTTATATTCTAATCCAATCAAAGCATGTCACGTCAATCACGACTAAGAAGTGAGAGTTAAAATTGTGACCTGTTTATGTTCTGATCCAATCAAAGCATATCACATCGATCAGGAGTAAGAAGCGAGAGTTTATACAGTTTTATTAGTTAATGAAAGAAAACACAGTAATATTGTACTTGAAAGAAATGTATATTATAAGTGAATGAACATTATTGTGAAAATGTAAAATTTGTGCAGTCAGGATCAGGATTGATTTCAGATTGTAGCAGTCTGCTCAGTAAATGGAGAACTTAGCTTTTGTATTCTCAAACACTTGCTCTGCAATAATGGCCTCATTACCATCAGCCCTCTTTATCTCCAAGTTTGCCTTCTGATAGAAGCCGGTACCTCTTAGGGCATCTGCGATAAAATCATCGAATCCAATGGCAATGGCAGCTTCCGCTTTCGCTCCATATACGAGCCTCTGCACCAGAAATACCAAATATTGGATGAAATGAAATGAGTAAACGCCATGACAGTCGTGATTTTAGTTTGGAAAGCATTTCACCTTAATTCGCGAAAGATGGATGGCACCAAAGCACATCGGGCATGGCTCACAAGAGGCATATATTTCGCAGTTTGATAGTTCAATGCGGTTGAGCTTTTTACATGCCTGAAATCAGTAAATGGTGATGATGAAGTAGAGAGATACTTAAAGGTAAGACATTAAGCTTTAGGGAAGCGAAAATGCAAGGGTACTATATTGAAAGAATATGAATTTGAAATGATTTAGATGCCATTATGAACGTTTTAGTTGAAATGATCAAGAAATTTAAGGTACAATATTCTTGCGAGCAATTAGTACAAGGCATGCCAATTAGTAAAAGGTATAACGAACAAGTTACATATCAATAGTTGCAGCAATTAGGCCCTTTAGCAATTGTTATGGCCGTAGAAACGAAGTTGAGAACTTTTCAATGCCAAATCTTATAATACAAAGTGATTTTCAATATTATATTGGATTGGTGGTGTCTAAAATTTTACCTGTTACTTTCAAACAAGTCCACATCCTCGTAACAATTCATTGAACCCAGAATATGATTAGAATTACAGATAAGAATACCTTAAGTGGTAA
Source organism: Ipomoea trifida (assembly GCA_003576665.1). Lineage (NCBI taxonomy): Eukaryota > Viridiplantae > Streptophyta > Magnoliopsida > Solanales > Convolvulaceae > Ipomoea > Ipomoea trifida. The sequence goes on along the minus strand of CP025658.1, from coordinate 7,870,199 downwards.
GGAAAGAAAGAGAAAAGATCCAACTACCTACAAATATTATTCTCCACAAACAATGTATATAAGGAAACCCCGAGTCCCGACAAATAACTAATTTCATGGTCAACTGCCAGTCGTTCTGTGTAGTTCCAAACTTTATCCTATAAATGCTCTATAACCCTTTTATACATTCCACGGGCCATCTCAAAGCAATTTACGTCTAATGAGTGCTTCACTACATACCACCTCAGTGAAGCAGCTCTTCACTTTATTTCCAATCCCCCCACCCCTACCGGGTCTTAAAAAAAAAAAAAAACAGAACAAGAATACAAGATTCGTAGAAATCCCATTCATACTTCTTTCCTACCTTTTCTGCCCAACCAACATAGTATCAGGTCTTGAATACAATTTTCATTCAATGGCCATTGACTTATTGCAATAAATACACTCTAACAAAGTGAGAAGAGTAATCAAAACTCTATTTGCCACACTCATAAAATCCTTACGGATTAGGAAGATTTTCTTTTTCCCTCTAGCAAGTAGCAACAACCAAGAGAAGCTAAACCAAGAAATCTTAAATCTCCTATCTTAGAAAGATTGCAATTAAATCGGTTTGGGAAAGGGGGAAAAAGGCTCACATACTCCAATTCGGTAACCAAGAGAAAAGACTCAAATGATGATCTGTTTCTTACCCAGAAATCACTTCAGTAAATTAAAATGGTTGGCATAGAGAAAAGAAGGCAGAAGAGGAAACAAACACTGATGATACAATAAAAACAAAAAACGTTAAATAGCAATGGAAGCCAAACCTCTCTTATCGCTGTCACCTCTGCATGAGCAGTAGGGTCAGTGTTGTTGAGTACCATGTTATGGCAGCTAACAACAACTTCATCATTGCAAACAACAACAGCACCAAATGGGCCACCGTGCCCACATTCTACAGCTTTATATGCTTCTTCAACTGCTCTTGTCAAAAATTTGTGATCTCTATCCTGTACAGCTGGTAGAAATAACCGACACAGAGAAAAAGAAGTTACCGAATTCTTCATGTAATGCATTTGCAAAAAACTATGGTAACGGACATTTTATCTTTCCCTTAGAACAAAGCAAAGAGGACAACCATCTTTACACATATTTCTATCTAAGAGTGAGATCTAAGGTAAATTCGAATGGCAAACTTGTTATGTCTAGATGCTATCATGACATTGAAGCCATGAAACAAAAAAAAGAAATCTGCAGTGTCAAATATGAAGATGTATTTATATAACCGCTAGTATTAGAATGCTGTAGAATGACTCCAACTACTTCTTGACAAATGATAAGTAATAAGAAGTGAAAACGGATTGGAAAAGGAAAAAGTAACTAGAAACAAGGCATTCAGGTTACCTTCCTGGTGACCTGCAAATGCGGTGGCAACTGAGATAGTTCCATCCTTGGCTTCAACAACTGACAAAGAGAGAGATTAAAGTTAGGATCAAAATCAAACAAAGAAAGGAGTAAATCTACTGAAGGAAAATTGCAGTAACACCTAGTAAGCATGTCAGAAATATCATTCTTTAATTCCATCTCCAGTTGAGAAGCTAAGCATACTGAATCTCATGTTGTAGAATGCACATATTTCACTATGATGAAAATAACATTATACATTACATATCAATATAGCTTGAGAGCAGATTATAGTATCTCACAACAAGCACAAGCCAATTTTTTTTAAATTTATTTTGTATGCCTATACCAACTCAATTACACAAAGATCCAATTTTTTTTAGCAGAGTAATTCAATATTAACTGGGAACATAATCTCTGATTAATTCAAAGCTAAACAGGGTGTTCAGAGAAAGGTGCCCATATCATAAATCAAACTCAATCTCACTACAAGAACACGGAATCAGTAGCACAATCACAAAACCCAACAAACAGATCAAGCCCCAGAAGCCCCAAAAGGGTATACCTAAAATCCCAATCTTTGAAATTCTAGGAAGATTAAAAACAAAAAAAGGTGAAGAAAGCTACTAAAAAGAAAAGATGGAACACGAAAAAGTGATAGGTCCAAACAGTCAACAAGATAGCAAAAGAATAGTCAACACGCCGTTTTGATCAGTGAAAACTTGAAAGCAAAGTATCCTGGGGAATTCAAGAAATTTTACCTTTGGATTCTTCCATTGACGAATGGATGTTCTCAGATTTGAAAGAGAGAAGAAGGGCAGTAACGAAATAATGAAGAATGAAGGAGAACGACTACGTAGTCCTTGTGGACCTTATATAGTATACTAAGAAAAGACGTGCAAGGAAGCCCAGAAAACTGGTCCACGAATTTTATTATTATTTTTTTAAGGGTATTTATTTTATAAAAAACGTTATTTAAAAAAAAAAACATTTTATCAGAAGTTAAATTAAAAAAAAAAAAAAAAAAAAAAAAAAAAAGAGAGAGGTCAAGAGAGCTTTGGTTTGTAAATAAGGGTGTGTTTGGAAATTCAAAAAATCACTTTTAGAAAATATTTTCATTTTCAGTGTTTAATTGTATTCTACAAAATTGGCTGTGTTTGGTGGTTTTAAGCAAACACTGAACTGGTTTCCGCATGTTTCTAGCTATGGATTTTCGTCCTTACAGTTGAAAACCTTCTCTGGTGGTTGAGTAGGGTTGGATTCAAAAAAAATTATGTGAGTGGGGACGTAGACGCATAGTTCAAATACCTTTAGAAATGTCAATGACAAAATATCAAACACCTATAATATGCTTCAAATACAAAATACATTATAAATTATAATACAATATTTATGATAGACTACATGATAGTAAGAGCGCGAAGTCAAAACTATACTTGTGTAGGGCCGTAGGGTGAAATTTTAAAACACTTTGAAATGTTATAAAAATACTTATGGCAAAATATAAAACATAATCAATTAGATAAAATAGTTTGTCAAAAACCTTGTGGTCAAGTGGCATCCGGTGTCCCGATTAATACTTCTACATAGATGATGGGAGTGGGTTCGAGGGTTCGAGCCTCAGTGGAGACAACTGTTGACAAATAGAGACGAATAGATATTACATTGTAACAAAATCAGTAGTACTAAAAAAAAAAGATAAAATAGTTTGAATATAAAAAGACATTATATACATAAATACTTTAATTTTAATTTTCTTGAGTAAAAATTAAAAAAAAGAGGCTAAAATATACAAAAATAGTGCTAGTGGGATTCAATCCAATGACATCTCATATCATATGTCATAAGCTTACACCAACTAAACTACTCAATTCTTTACATTGTAACAGAGTCAGTAGTATAAAAAAAATTGATTCTTTAGTTGTAAAAAAAATTGTTGCTTTATTATATTTAATTGCTTGTAGGGAGTTTTCGTCTTCCAATAGCCACACAATGCTGATTATGCAGATTTGGTCATTTGCAATAGATTTGCGATTTGCTGATTATGCACATTTGCAATAGAGTTATTATTTTATTTGCGATGAGTCATTGAACGTGAAATCCATTGGACTTATCCATTGGAGTCATAATCCATTGGACTTATCCATTGGACTTTTGATCATTTGATGAACGGTTACGTTATATATACAACACATATACATGCACACCGCAACATTATATAATATCATTTCAAATTTATGATTTATCATATTAATTGTAAATGATAATTATCTGCTTGGTCAGACATTCATACAAGATAATGAATTTATTATTTTAAAAGCAGCCATATAAGTATACTTAGGGATGACAATTTGAATCCATCCCGCGGATGTCCATCCGAATTTTTCCTGCATGGGTCGAATTTTTTTGGGTGGTAGTGGGTGATGGGATAAGAGTGGGTCTTAAAAAATAAACCCGCGATGGGTTGGGTAGAATTCGGATTCTATGTACAAAACCGGCCTAGAACCCCACCCGACTCACCATGCGTGTGTATGTGTGTGTGTGTATATATATATAGTCATAATCAGGTGTGGTCGCGCCTTAACGTGCAGTCAGTGCGGGCGCACCACTATGTATACAAATATACATCACTCAATGTTAGAAAATGCACAACACAAATATGCACCATTAGTTACGCATCATAAAAAAATACACCACTAGGTATGCAAATATACATCACACAGTGTTAGGAAATGCACCATTAGGGGCATGGGAGTTATGGTGCATTATTTTGGGTGTGTGGTGTGTTTTTTGGTGTTTTTGTGTATTTTCATTGTGGTGCATTCATTTTCTAACATTGATTAGTGTATATTTGTATACATAGTGGTGTATTCTGCACCGATCGCACGGGAAGACGCGACAACATTTGAATATATATATATATATATATATATATATATATATATATATATATATATATATATATATATATATATATTATTGTACGTCATATTTTGTACGTCTTATTATGTTATATATATTGTCCGCGCACATCGCACGGGTGCAAATACTAGTAACATATAAATGGTGTAATGCCAAATGAAACTGTAGTAAAATTAAAATGATAAATACTTTAGTATTACTATAATAAAACTAGTGTTTATGGAAATGAAACTAAAGACAGAACTCATACAATAATATATATTGTCAAATGAACATAAAGGGTATTTAAAATTATACTTCAGTGTTGCTATAATTAAGCTAAATAAAACAAAAAAAATTAGAGCTTATGCAATAATGTATATTGTCAAATGCTATTGTAGTGGATTTAAAATGATACTTTAGTGTTGCTATAATAAAACTAATGTGCGTGGAAAAAGAACATAAATAACAGAGCAATATTGTAAAATGAATCTAAGTGTGTGTTTGGTAGCCTGGAAAATAATTTTTAGAAATCATTTTCCGGGCTTTTGGTATTTGGCAGTGCCTGAAAAATGCAGTCAACGGAAAACAATTTCCGTTGACCAAGGAAAATGTGGCCATTTTTCCGGAATCATTTTCTGGACTTGGCTTTAACAACTTTAATGGTCAAAATGGCCACGTCTATTACTTTTTAATAGAAATATTATTATTTTATATATTATTATTATTATTATTATTATTATTATTATATATTTTTAAAAAATAATTAAAATGTAAAATTATACAATTTAATTCGTTTTCCAGAAAATGAACTAAACATACAAAGACAGTTTTCCAGAATGCAACCAAACATCGAAAATGAAACTGTTTTCCGAAAAATGACTCATTTTTCAGAAGTCATTTTCCTACTTTCCAAACGCACCCTAAAATGTAATTAAAATGAACAATATTGTTTCGCTTTATGGTAAATGCTGCTGCATGGACCCTGGTACACAGTAAGCTACACTGGACAAAATACTTCATCCAGTAGACTAGTTCATTGGGAACAAAACTTCTTCCAGGGACCAGTCTAGTGAGTCTACTAGATGAAGCTTTGTGCAATGGAAAGAGCTTTATCCACTGGACGAAAGCTCTCCACACTCATAAGATGAAAACTCTATAAAGCTTTTGTCCACATTGTTTACTAAATGTTATTCTAGTGGATGAAGAGCTTATTCTAGATTTGGTTTGTTTCTCTCACACACGCATGCATATATATATATATATATATATATATATATATATATATATATATATATATATATATATATATATATAGTTTCATAATCAGATGCGAACATACCTTAACATGTGAATTATTGAAGGACTGTATCGCACTTACTAGTTACTATATGATTGCACCGCACTAGATATGATTGCACTACAAAGGTCCTCCAGACATGTCTAGAGCCGTTACGGTGAAATCGCATAGCAGTTGTGGTGCAATTCTTTAGTAGTTCGCAAGTTAAGAGTGATTCACACCTTCTTATGAATATATATATATATATATATATATATATATATATATATATATATATATATATAGTGTATTTTATAACACTATAGTGTGAACTTTGCCAATTTACAACCGTAAATTACAAAAAATGATGTAATTAACTAATTTCAAAGGATTCTAGAATCATTAGTTCATTACAAAGCATTCCAACATTTAGATTCCAAGAATTTAAGTATCCAATCATACTCTTGTTTCATTAGTTCATTACAAAGCATTCCAACATCTAAATTCCATGAATTTAAGTATCCAATCATACTCTTGTTTCATTAGTTCATTACAAAGCATTCCAACATCTAAATTCCATGAATTTAAGTATCCAATCATACTCTTCTTTCATGAGTTCATTACACCGCATTCCAACATCTAGATTCTAATAATTTAAATATTCAATCATACTCTTCTTTCATTAGTTCATTACAAAGCATTCCAATATTTTAAATATCTAATCATACTCTTCTTTCATTAGTTCATTACAAAGCATTCCAACATTTAGATTCCAATAATTTAAATATCCAATCATACTCTTCTTTCATTAGTTCATTACAAAGCATTCCAACATCTAGATTCCAATAATTTAAGTATTCAATCATACTTTTTCTTTCTGATCAAATTTCAAAAGTTAAATACATTTTTTTTGGATACATCAGCAGCCTCGACACCGGAGGTGTTAAAACATCCTAGGCTTCAGAACATCAAAAGAATCCGCTCTGAGCTACTCTTTTAAGCTATTTGGCACATCATTCAACACGTGAGTCCCCCAAGGCATCTGTTGCCCCAAATTTGCAAGGCTATCAGCACATTGATTTCCCTCCATGTAGATATGCAAGAAACTAATTGATCTAAACTTTTTAACCAAGTCTTCGCAATCTCTAATCAACATGATAACCGCCTCATCATGATTCCTCTAATTATCCTTGAGTAGTACTGTCAAAGCGGGCCCGACCGCCCCACTGCAGGCCTAATTTTTGGCGGGCTTTTGCAGGCCGGCCCGTTAGGCCCGCAGACTAGGATTCATACAACCCTAGCCCGCCCCACGCGGGTTGGCAGGCTCTGCGGGCCGGCCCACGGGCTTTTTTGGTTTTTTTTTTTTAAATTATAGTGTGTAGACGTACTGTACACATGAATATATATTCATGTGTACAATGTGTGTGTGTGTGTGTGTGTGTGTGTATATATATATATATATATATATATATATATATATATATATATATATATATATATATATATATATATATATATACATACTTGGCCCGCGGGTCGGTCCGCCCATTAGGCCCGCATTTTCGCGGACCTATTTTTCATTACCTAACCCGCCCACCGCGGGGCGGGTGCGGGCCAGCCCGCAGGCTTCGGCCATCTTTGACAGCCCTATCCTTGAGTGGCATTACAACCGCCGAACCATTTCAACCCAAATCTTGAAAAACCCTTTTCGCAAGCTGAGTAACCCACCCTTAGGCCTCACAATTCAATTGAGAAGCTATCTGTGATCCCAATTTGATAGCGTATCTTGGAATCCATCTCCCCATGGTCACAAAGGAGACCACCAGCGCTAGCCAAACCTGGTGGACTTTCTAGCCCCATCAATGTTAAGTTTAATGGCAACCCTGTGA